>JAUBOD010000824.1:3229118-3240477 GCA_032353885.1 Nothura maculosa | reverse complement strand
AGAAAGAAAGAAAGAAAGAAAGAAAGAAAGAAAGAAAGAAAGAAAGAAAGAAAGAAAGAAAGAAAGGAAGAAAGAAAAAATAGAGGTCTATGGAGGGCACCTGCCCTCCAGGAGGGTGAATACACTGGATCCTTAGTGGAAGGATACAGTGAATCTCTGAACTTGAATCAAAGGCACAGGGACAGCTCCACTTGGCCCTTGCTGTCCTGCTGCTCGGCTCTCCAGCCATCTCGGGCTCTCCGCTATTCCCCGTTCGGACACTCCACGCCCTTCCTTCCCTGGGCTCCCGCTGCACAACCTGCTCCTCAGGAGCCGGTGCGGGAGCCGAGCTGGGAGAGAAGCCGGGAGCGGGACCGGGATCGAGAGCGGAGCCGGGAGCGGGACCGGGAACGAAAAGGAGCGGCTGCCGCGAGAGGGAGCTGGCGCCCCGCTCCTGGTCCCGCTCCCGGCCCCATCCCGCTCCTGCTTCCGCTCCTGGTCCCGCTCCTGGTCCCGCTCCCGGCCTCATCCCGCTCCTGCTCCTGCTCCTGGTACCGCTCCTGGCCCCCATCCCGATCCTGCTCCCGCTCCTGGTCCCGCTCCCGGCCCCCATCCCGATCCTACTCCCGCTCCTGGTACAGCTCCCGGTCCCCATCCCGATCCTGCTCCTGGCTCCGCTCCCATTCAACCAGCCTGGGCTCCTACTGAGTGCTACGGATGCCATTCCTTGCATCATCATCAATATTATTATTTTATTCCTTAAAACTCCAGAACATGAAAAAAAAATCCATGTAAATTCCCTGTCAAATTAATCGAATCACTGATGACAAATAGTTGGGGGTTTTTCCCCAATGGTCTTTTTAACCTAGTGGCCTCTAGCAAAACATTTCATGATTTTCTAGTGAAAGATGAAAACTTTAAAACATTGACCCTTTCTGTGGAGATCCCATAGCTGGCTTTACACAGTTCAAATAGGATTCTGGCTCAACTAACTCTATAACTTTGAATAAAATGAAGAAATGGAACTTTTTCTGCTCAAGAACAAATCATCCACTGGCAGTAAAGATTCCTCCTTAGCAGCAGATCTTCAAGGAGGCTGTGCTCCCATTTAGTACATTGCACTCAAAACATTTATTTTGAAGAGTTCTTCAACCAGGAATCATTGCCATAGTGAAAAATTATTTCTAATTTATCCAATGTAAATGCCTCCCCAAAAGGAGGAACATCCATTGACAGTTTGTCCAATTTATGTCAGCTTCTGTAGTAAAAATTCACTGCTCCTGCCTAGGAACTTTGCTTCTCCCATGTCTCAAAAGTTCATTCAGACATCTATTCAAATCTAAGAGATCTTCTTTCAACATAGATGAAGGGAAGGGGTTTGTCCATTCTTCCTTAGGAAAATCACTGCCAAGACTACTACAGCCAACTGCAACACACGTTGCTACATGCAATAGGAAGATATTATCCACAAATTAATTTTCTACATTTTTAATTCTTTCTTCCTTATTTCATCAACCTTCTGTTCTCAGCTCCCAGCTGAAAACAGCTAAGAGGAAGATGATTTTATGCTCCCACATTCCTTTTTTACCTGATGACTTCTCTTCCAAGCCACTATTCCCAAGAAATTGTCCTCCCTCTTGTTACGTCCTGCCACATTTTTGCTACCCATTTCCAGCAGATCAGTCCAACCGCTTCAGTTCCTTCAGACATCTGTGATAAACACTGACTGCTCTTGTCACCGTGTTGCTCCTTAATGTATGGTTTTGGTTTGAAGTCTTATCTTCGAATTTTCCATTTCTGCCAGTAATTCAGCCGGCAAAAGCAACGAAGACATTTAGCCCCTTTTTATCTCCCAGTCCTGCTTCTTCTGGCTCTGGTTTGTGTGAGGAAGGACTGCAGGGTTGTGTTCAAGCCCTTATTTGCCTTTAACTCCCCACTGGCTTTCCCTGAAAGCCCAATGCAAAGACATTGTCAACAGCTGGGCTGGTATTTTGCCTGTTATGCAAAAAAGCCCTTCGCTTGGCATGGGTTTGCACTGCAGCAGCCCCTTGCTGCCCAGCTCCCTGCTGCAGAGAGCCTGAAGTTTGGGAAGTGGTTTGGGAAGCGGCTGCCGAGGCCAAACCTCAGCCTTGCGCTCTGGGGAAGAGCCCGCCCTGCGCCGGGTTCTTCTTCTGCTTCTCAATCACATCCCCCATCATGGCAAGGGAGCGTCTCCTGCGTGAGCTGGGCTGTTCCTCATGGTGACGTTCCCGAATGCTGGCCCGTTCCTCCCGGTGACATTCCTGAATGCTGGCCCCTTCCTCCCGGTGATGTTCCCGAATGCTGGCCCGTTCCTCCCGGTGACATTCCTGAATGCTGGGCCATTCCTCCCGGTGACGTTCCCGAACACTGGCCCGTTCCTCCTGGTGACATTCCCAAGTGCATCGTGGCTGTGCAGCCACGCAGAGTCCCCCACTGAGCAGAAAGGGACAACATCCTGCCTGCCACCCTCTTGCCTGTCCCAGGAGGATTTCCTCATGGGAATCACATGTTGGATACTTGTGAAAAGCGTGTAGATAGCTCTCAACAAAGCATATCAGCAGATCCAAAGTAGCCAGATCCAGCAGATCCAAAGTAGCCAGAGCTACTTTGGTTCAGTAGTTTCAGGCAAAGATTCCCGCTAACCCATCAACAAAGTGAGAAGGATCTGCCCAAAGGAGGAATGAAAACAGAAGACTGCAGATAATGGAATTATATTGTCATAGTATGGTAAAACTTCCATTTAAAATAAAACAACAGATCCTGCAACTGGGTATGTAAAACTGCCCTTCATTTCCATGGGGAGATGGTGAGGAGAAGGGGTCTTTAGGAAGCCTGAGAGTCTTTAGGAAGGGGAAAAGACAGAAAGAGGGGAAGATAAAAAGAGGAGATAATTCTTTTACTACAAAATATGAAAAGACAAAAAGAAATCAAGACTGTGAATACTACAGGGTGTTATTTGTAGCACTGAGGTTAGAGTTAAAAAATGAGTGTATTTCCCAAGTGGTTGTAAACTCTCCTAGACTCACTCCTTAAACAGTATCTGGTAACAACAAAGTGTCTGTCAGACCAGCCCTTGTATCTCATCTGCTAGAAATCTTATCTATATGATTAAGCCCACACTACAAAGGAGGAGAAAATGTCTCATTTTCCCAGCAATAATCCCCAAATCCCTTCTGTTGAATGGGAAATGGGTATACAACATATATCTGGATATGTGTCTAAATTCGTTATCCTCTTATGACAAATGAAATATAGAAAAGAGTCTATCCTTCACACACATCAGCAATTTTGAGGATATTGTCTGTGGTTTAGGGGTTACAGATTCCTTAAGCAAGCACTTTGCACCATGCTTCTATTTAGAGCCTTACTGCATCTTTGAAGATGTATGCCTATTAATAGGGTTTGTGTTAAGCTGTAGGGGAAATAGGATCTTCCTTGGGGCTGTTGGTTGGCCCTGGCCTGGATTTTTAGCCCTCATTTTAATTTTAAAAGGGTACGATCTTTGTGACTGAAGACCTTGTCCCTTTGTGGTGTTGATACATAAACTGAAATTGCTTTCTGCCTTCATCCATCCCTCCTCTTCCCTATTTTTGCTCTGTAACCGTTTTACTCTCCTATTTTATTTCCACTTATGTCTGCTGTGTTTTTTTTTCAACCCTGCTTTTGGCAGCAAACAACTCCATGAAAATTTTTGGAAAACCTAACTTATCCTAAGGGGGGAAAATAACTCCTTAGCTGACAGTGCAGACTTGGAATGTATAGATGAATTTATAGCATTGAGCTTCAGGTCTTTTGAAAGCTGCATCCTGGGAACCCTGTGAATGAGAAGCAATGAGGGAGTCTGGATCCAGCTGGGATATTCTGGCTGGATTCAGATGGGATAACAAAGACAGGATGGGCTCTGGAAGCGGGTGCTGCAGAGGGGAGTGACAGCTCTGGGGAAGATGCTGGGGCGCCTGGCAGGTGCTCCCCCTGCTCCAGGCATCTTCCAGCTTCCCTGGAACTTGAAATGGGAACAGCCTGACCTGTTCTCTGCAGAAGAGAGAAGAGAGAGAAGGGAGAGAAGCACATAGGGCTACTCCCTAAAGGAAAGAAAACAAAAAAAGTTTGAAGTTGCATTTACTTCCATTGGAAAATAATCCTCTTGAACAATCTTCCCCATCAGAAATCTTCACTTCAAAAGCTGTAGTTTATCTTTTGATCCATGAAATACGTGACCATGGAGCACCATGAGGATACGTTCTGCTGGGCACGGCTGTTTCCCAGCGTGAACGGTTTCCCGTATTGGCCTTATCCAGCACTGACAGCTGGCTTACACCAAGGTTTTTGCAAGCTTCAGGAAAGAGATTGTGGTCAGGATCAAACACGATTTGCCCTGGGGTGCTCATTGATTTCACCTTTCCGCCAGCGGCAGGGCTCGGTGCCTGAGCACGCTCTGGAATGCTTGCTGGCTGCCTTGCTGGGGAGAAATCAGTTTATTTCTGTGAGATGGACAGATCCTGCACGCAGCTGCATCCCAGGTATTTATGGGATTCTCCTTAAAAAGTAGAAACGCGTTGGCCTGTCTTGTATTTGCTGGCTGGCTGCTGCAGGAATGTAACCGGCTTGTACTTTTGTTTATCTGTGTGTTCTGCAAGCAGTTTTTCAACATTATTGTCCTTTCGTTTTTGTGCAATTAGACACACTGTAATCTAATCCAGAGCTTGTTTGGGCCTGAGTTTGCAGTCTTGCTCAGATAAAACTCCCTCTCATTTATCAGCCACACTGACATGTTTGTCAGCAACTCATAACTTGATTTCTCTCAGGTGCCCTAAATCTGCGGGTGATCCCACGAGCAGCTCTCAGTATGAGTGAATGCAACAAAAAATAAAGGGAGTAGGGGGCACTTGTTAAAGGAAAATGCCTCCTAATGAGAAAGGTCCCTGAAAATCTTTTTTTTTCATCAAAGAGTTCTCCGATTTGTAAAACACGAAACTAGAACTACCCCAGGTTCCAAAGCCTCATCCCTCCTCCCATCTCTTCCCCTAATGCAGGGGTAGTTGCACTCCAGATAATATTATTTTTAATGACAAGCTCTTGCTTAGAATGATCAGAAAAAGTAAAAGGATGAAGAATGGGAATAATGCTTTTAATGTCTATATCTCTATATACATATTTATCATATTGCATATATTGGTTTCTAAAGTTTCTTGTTATTGGGAGTCAATTATTCCATTAGATGACACCAGTAAGAGGGTTTTCCTGTCTTGCAACTTTTGCTATTTTGAGCTGGTCTGTATGTGTGTATATATATATATATATATATATATAGTGGACATTCTCTACATGTTATTATGTTTTAGCTTGCCAAGTATTGCAATTTCTGATGATCTTAATTCATCAAATGGATAAAGTCTGTCTACTTGCTTTCCTTTTTTCTGGGTCCTACTTCCAGGTAACAAGTGGATCCTTAAACAAAACACTCCCTTTTTAAAGGAAGTATGTAAAATACATGAAATTCTAAATATTTCTACATTAAAACCACTCTTAAAGAGTAGAGAGATATAGAGCTAGCAATCTTCAGCATTTCTGATGTCAACCATGACTTTGAGCTTTCAAACACTATCCAGTTCGTGTGTCCAAAAGCATCTGCCTCTCTCCCCAGTTATTTCAGATGGCACTATAAGAAATATCCTCTCCCTCTGTATCTCTCCTTGATTAAATAATATCCAAGCACAGTGAACAAGAATCCTCATGCAGGGTAACTCGGTGCTTCCATACACTGTGCTCTCTCTTCAGGACTCTCTTATCCCACAGAAGATGAAGGAGCCCTTGGGCACTAACCCATCCCAGGCACTGATCATTTTTGTTTACCTTGTTAATAAGCAGTCTACAGGTTTGACAAAGCTCATTCAAGAAGAAAATACAGAGAACCAACTTTGATGGGATTTCCTTGCTGGTAGTATCAGTCATGCAAAGCAGGAGATTACACACACATATTTTCATTTTTACTCCACCTTCTCTTCAAATAGACTTTCAAATAGACTCGTGTAGACTCTCAACCACGAAAGAATAATATCTAACAATTGCTCTTTGAAGCAAACACTATTATCCCGGTGTATGGAGCTGGAACTGGACCACAGATTATTAAATAGCTTTCTCAGGAACTGTGTATCAGAGCTACAGCAGTCAGGAAAAAAAGCACCTCTCCTTTTGTCTCGATCCTGAATCTTGAAGCAGCAAGATCGTATTTGAGCAAGATACTCATTTTAGAGGCAGAGAGATACAGTTTCAGGCACCTGAAAAGGAAAAAAATATACTAATTTCATTTTCTCTTAACGGTTAAAATGCTGGGAAGCTATTCAGAAGCAGAAATCAAGCTTTAAATCCTCCAATTCTTCAGTCCAACACGAACAAACCAGAGGCTTTTTCTAAATACTAGTATCATGCCATCTCCTAATCAGATTGCTGAATACCTCCACCACCACCAAATAAGACACAAATGCCTCAGAATATTTCACTCTACAAAATATGTAATTCACAAATTAATAGAAAAACTGCATGTATATTTTTAAAAGTAATCATATCAGGCCTTTTATAACAGGAGAAAAAATAGTCATTGCATTTTGTCTCAAATGTGGAATTCCTCAGGTGCTCTGAGAGGAAAAGCCAGGCTGGACCAGGCAAAGGAGAGGCTGAGATGGGAGACAGAAGAGCATGACCAGAGGAGAGAGAAGGCAGTGAAGGAGAAGGAAGCAAAGATGCAGAAGAAAAATAACAGATAGGAGAAAAGGAGGAAAAAAATGAGGGGCTGGAGTGAGAGAAGGGGAATTGGAGAGAAAAGGGCCGGAGCAGTGGGAAGGGGGTAGCTGTGAGTGGCTCCTGGCAGGGCAGGCCGGGGCCAGGGCGCTGCCTGGAGCCTGGTGGTTTGTCCCCAGCCCTGGGCAAGTGAAACCCCACGGTGCAGGTGGTTCTCTTTATGGTGAACGTCACTGCCTGCAATGAAACCACTTCTTCAAAGGCGAGGAGCCGAGACCTACTCCATGACTGGGCAGGAGGAGCAGAGAGGCCTCTCCTGGCTTGGGGCACGTGTTCCTTCTCCAAGAGGGTCCCCATGCAAGCCGGCCTAGCCAGCCCAGGACTGGCAGCTGGTGCTTTCTCTGCTGCTTTAGTCCTTGGCTCACCCTTCTAAGAAACCTATTTTCTCAGGTAAGTTAGACGCAGCTGACTGCTTCGCAGCCTCACCTTGATTCTTATTTTTGAAGCAGTCTTAGTTTCTGCTTTTTGCACACTGTCTGACAGTCCATGTAATTTGTGAAGAGGCCTGAAGAGGCCGGCTAGAAAACCCCTCTAGCATGGGAATACCCTGCTGGCTCGGTCATTCTGAGTGGGGGTGATTTTTAAGGCTGCATGAGAGCTCAGTGTCCCCACCAGCAGATGTGTTGTGTTCATAGGGGTTGTTCAGGAGCCAGTTGCCCCTGCTCAGAAATGGGAGAGAAAACAAGACTGCAGCAGCAGGAACAGGGACCAGCACTGTCCACAGGTAGGTTCAAGCTCAGCCACATCTGCCTTGAAGTCATTTCACAGATGACTTGTCTAAGGGATAAAAATAAAGGCTGACACACTTGCCTGCAGATGCAGGCCTTGAGGAACATCCCATGCGCCCCCACTTTGAGCGTGGCACCAGCATCTGCCCTCATGCACGTCACGCTGCTTCTCACTCTTTCCATTTTGTTGGTATATCAAGGGTTTAACTGGACCATCTGCCTCTGAAGTTGTTAGTCTTAGATGGGTTTCCTGTTTTATATCACAACAGGTTGCTAGAGGGGCACAACCTTGCTCACCTCCCCAGGACAGAGTGGGGATGCAGGTGTAAGGGCTGATCTGGTGCAGTCCAGGGTTGACTTGCAGCCTTCTGGGGAGGGCAGCTGTATCAGTTGACAGGACAGGCCAAGGTATGACTGATTTTCTGATTTCCTCGACAAATTTGCTGTTAGTTGTGCTCATAGAGAAAAAGGAAGGGCTGACCCTGTGCCAGGAGCCTGAGGAAGCTGTTATAGCCTGAGAGAACCTGAGATGTCTCAGCAGCTTTTCTCAGCTGTCATCTGGTGGCACCACTGCCCTTTTGCTTCACCTCAGAAGGACAGTCTTCACAAACACCACCAGACATTCCTCTTTGTCATCCCTGCTGATTATCTGCAGGTAAAATGGCAATACGGTTCGAGGACTCTGTGCTCTATGACTCATCCTATTGCTATATTTTTACTTGCTAAAGACTGAGATTCCGCTCGGCAATCACACTGGTACAGAATATAACAATCTCTGTCTAAAAAGCTTGAATAAATAGCAAATAAAATCAACATCAGAAGGTGCTCCTGGAAACCTGCCTGAATATCTAGAATGGATCTTTTGGAACTGATCCTTTTAAATGGCTTCTTTTGGATGAGAAAAGATTAAATAAAAGTATATATGGACCTAAACTAGAAGGATATGTCATATCTAAAAGAAACTGTAGAATATGTCCCAAAGATAGCTGCAGGAGAAAATGGCATTGAGGCCAGCATTGCCAGCTATGAGGAGCACATGATCTCTCACAGGACTACCTTGGAAATGTAGATTGAGGCCATAACACAGTACTCTGGTGCTGAAGACAAGGTTGTATCTGGTGCAGTTCAAAGGAAGGAACTGAAAAGATTTGAACACTAGTGAGTGTTCTTTGGAAGAACATGAAGGGAAGCCCATAAGCCTTAAAGAAATCATTGCAAACAGGGAAAACACCATGCTGGAAATAGGCTTTTAGAGTTCCTATTCTGTCTTTGCTTTCCTGGCTGACAAGTTCATTTTTCTTTAACCTTCACTGTGCAACCTTAACACTGCTGCACTGTGTTTTGCCTAAGCACCAGTCCCACCTCCTTCAGCATCTCACCTAAATATAGGGTCTGCCCTCAGAACCCAGCGTACAGACAGTTTGTGCTCCTGCTCTGAAACTACCAGAAATCTACCCCAATAATTTATTACTGTTGGTAGTGAGATGGCATGGCCATGACCTGCCAGAGCTGCTACATAAACATTAAACTGTGGATGTCTGCACTCTGATTTTAAATTTGCAAGCAAGCGTGCAGCTTTATATTTTCTCTTCCACCTGCAGCATTCACTGGAAACTACTGTGATTTCGTTTGCCATATTTTGTCTTCTTGTGGTTCAGATAAGTCAAAACCAACACTGAGTTTCTTAACCGTAAGTATCAGAATCTGCTGATGATGATTCAGCTGGTCTGGGGTCAGAAGTATATGGGATATTCTTAGCTTAAAAGCCATTGTGAAAGATCTCTTTAACTCAGATACTTCTTATTTGTCGGACGTAGTTAAAATAAATGTATGAAACTTACCATATTCTTCCTGAAAATGTTGGACTGGGACAAAGCACTAAATTTGTAGGACAGTAAAGTTTTCTTCAGAGTAAACATGACTTTTTAGCCTTCCCTTCCCCCTTGTGGCAGAGGCTTCTGTTATCAAGTATTTTATCCCTGTTATATCATATTATGGTGGCCCTTGCTGCTACAGTTAGATAAAAGCAGCTCAGGGGGAGTAACCACAAGGTAGAAAACTCTCCAGCTCCAGCACATGACTGGAGTAGCAGCACCATGACACGAGACTGATGATTTATCCATTGTGCTAATATGAACTCCAGGGTAAGGGTAGACCTCCCAACTCCAAACTGTTAATAGCTTAGGTGCTAACAAGAGCACTGCAGGGTCAACTCCTGACTTGCTACTTGACTTGAATACAGAACTTCACTGGGATGAAGCTTTTTCTTTATATATGTGCTAATGGGTATCTTGTTAGGGAAAAGATTACCAGAAACTGTTAGCAAAGTCCTTGTTATGGATCTCTGGGCATTACCACAGCACGTTGCTCCATTCAATCCAGTATCTTGACTGCAATATTTGTCAGTCTCAAACATTTTAGAGGAAGGCAGAAAAAAACAAAAAAAAACAACAAAAACAACCCACATTGTGGAAAAGTCTCCTCCAGAAAAGAAATCTCCCTTCAACTCCAGACAGCATTTGGCTTATAACCTGAACAATGAGGCTTTAGCCCTTTTCCTTTAAAATATAAATGAACAAATGGTATGTTCTTGTTTAATATTACTGTGGACTCCGAGTACATGCTTGTACTTTTGCAAACTTTTATATTTTTTGTCTCTAATGATATACTGTAATGGTAATCTTCAAGTATTTAAGTACAGACTAGACTATATGGAAGCATTTCAAAAATGTATTTTCTTTGGTCTGTTTCAACAAGATTAAGTAAGGCCAGTCCTGTAAATAGAGACAATATCTCTTATTAGGCCAACTAGTATTGTCGGGAAAAAAGCAGTGCTTGGGCATTACTTTTTCCAGCTCCTGATGGTTTAACAAGAGATTCTACCTACAAAATTTGTCCTTCCTATGTCTTAGAAAAATCACAGCCACTATAACTCTATTACTCTATCACTCAAAAAGTATTGTTATTCATTGGTATTATCTGGTGCCAGCCTGCATTTCAGGCTGTTTCCACATGATTTACTAAACATGCTAATTTTGGGTCGACACAAAGAGAAACTGTCACTCTCAGCAGCAGACAGCTTTCTCAACACTGGTTCTAATGTTAGGGGAGAGCTGTTTGGCACTTGCAACCTGATTTGGCTGGAGAAAAGAGTTCCTGGCACGGATTTCCATTTTTCTCTTCCCCTCCCCTCCTTATTTTCAATCTCCCAATGTTTTGGCTCTGCCTTTCTGTCAGAGCTCATAATATCTCTGCCACTTGGCTATGCACGTCTATGGGATTATTTCCCATTTCTAGATCCAAAAGTACAGTATATTTATGACTTGAGTCCAAAATGGACAAGACTCAGGGGCATCTGCTCCTCATTCCTTCTCCCTGGGTTTCATGCAAAATAAAGCTGGGAACATGCCCCAAGAGAGAAGCTGCACTGTTCTACATCAGCTGCCAATTGCATTAAACATGAGATTTAGTTTGTGGAAGGAAAAAAAAAAAAGAAAAAAAAAGAAGCAGATAAAATGGATGAAAACATGAGTCTGCAGGAATCCCCAGTAAATCCCTGGGAACTGCATGAGCAAGCAGAGCAAATCTTAAAAACCAAAAAGTCATCACATGGCCTGGAGGACTCTGCATTCAGACTGATCAGTAGGAACACGCAACAGAAATAAAATTCTGGAGGTGGACACACAGCTACGGCTAGTGACAGGCGCCCATATATCCCCCACTTAGTACCTGCACATCAGCCTTTAGCTGAGCACGTATATATAGTTTATGGAAATGAAGAGACAAGGGGAGGCAAGAGTTTGCCGGAGCCAGGAGAGGCTCATGCCACCTTT
>JAUBOD010000824.1:3189162-3210030 GCA_032353885.1 Nothura maculosa | reverse complement strand
GGCGGGTTTGGAGACCTCCAGAGAAGGAGACTCCACAACCTCCCTGGGCAGCCTGTTCCACTGCTCTGTCACCCTCGGTAAAGAAGTTCCCCCTCACCAGCTTTGGGGTGAGCCTAAACACAAAGACTGTGTTCCCAGCATTACATCTGCCAAGAGCCGAGGGATAAAACTCTCCTTATTGCACAGAAACAACTGCATTTCTTCATTGTTTTAGTATTTGAGTGGAATTACAGATACAGCATCTTAAACTAAAAATCAAAACATTTTTGCACAATGCTTTCTGAAATCCGCTTGCTTTGTTCAGACGCCTGCAAGTAGCGTTGAAGGTGCTGGCTGCTGAAGCCAGGGTTTGAGCTGCTTGGCAACGACAGCAGCTTTGTGTTGTGCTCCTGCTATGTTCAGTGTGAGGAGCACTCGGCACACGAGGCATCACCCTTTGTAGGTCACCGAATGTGACAACTACGTAATGATTTGTTTGGCTACAGCTACTTCATTCTTCTGCAGGGTGATTTCTTTTATAGGCCCATTAATGCTATCCTAGTTATTAGACAGAAGAAATGCTATGAAATATAATTTCTCCAGAACAGTATTAAGGGGAAAAGAAGAACTTGTCATGTGCCACAGAAAATATTTTGAGGTAATATATACAGCACAGGAATGAGTCTGAGGAAAGCGGATATTTCCTTGGCATAGTGCTGGGCATATGAAAACAAGAGTAAACAAATATACGTTTTGGGGAAAGAAATGATGGCAAAGAAAGCAAAGGCCCTTACATAAGCTTAATGTCTTGTAACAGGCTGTGTAAAATTCGATCTAATTGTGTGTATCAAAGCTGTATTCATCCCCTGTCTCAATGAGAATTGTGTAACTGGATGCTGCCTTTTGCTGGAGGGGGATAAAAGCACAGCAAACTGGTCTAAGTGCAGCCATAGGTTTGGGTTTCAGTATAGGACACTGAAGGGGAGATGTGTTTGAAAATGCAGCACTGTGTGTGCCCCAGAAGGATGAAATATTCCCTGTAAAACTTCTATCTCCTTCAAAAAATAGCTTACTGTGTGAATTGTTTTTCATTACTGTTGGTCTGCTTTCAGGGTTGTCTTAAAACATGTGTAAAAATAACCCCTTTTGATGACATGGGCTTACAGCTGTTTTGAATAGGAAACTTTAGTAAGCAGTAGTGTCTTCTGTCTAGACGAGATAATGATTCACTTTGACCCAAGCTGAATATCTGATACAATCTTTTTACACAGTCTTTCTGAGAAGAGTCAGAATCACTCTTCCTAGTACTGAGAAAAGTCTTAAAATAAAAGATGACGACAACAACCACCACCTTTCTGAATGAGCATACTCACCTTCTCTATCTTAATTGTTTGAATATTCAGAAATTAATATAGTATTTGCAAAATCTTCTGTATATTTTCAGTTTAATTTAGGAGCCTGTGTATTTTTCATAGATGAAAGATTTGACAGTGACAATGACATTTTTAAACTAAAACCTTATGTTAAATCTTTGCATAAGGATGAGTGTGACAGTTTTGTGTTAGTGAAACTTTTTTTTTTGAGTTATGAACAGAAATAACTTTTTAGATCCTTTACAGCAAGGAGTGCAAGGTATATGTCAGTCAGCTTAGGCAGGTGTTGGAATAGGAACTGCACCTTAAAGAACCACAATAAATCACAGTAACAGGCAGGCACAGTAAAGGAAATTATATGGAAATGAGTGACTTCAGTGTGGCACTTAGTTTTGACAAGGATTTTTTTCATGTTAGTTTCCATGTGTGGAAAGTCAGATGTATTAAAGCCCCAAGCACGTGCAGCTGTAAATCCAAACTTCTTCCAGACTGGCTGCTTGGCAGGCTTAGTGAGAACCCAGTTTGTTTTCTGTTCCTATTAATGGTTGCTCTTACCTTGTTTCTTCTTCCTAGATTCTTCTTCAATATGATTTTGGATAAATATAGTTCAAAACTATTAAAATACTGAAGTTTTCCTTAAATCCAGCACTCCTTTCAGAAAACAAATAAGAAATAGCACCAATTTCCCTCTTTCTCTCTTTCTTCCTCCCTTTTATTAAGAGATTCCCCACACCACCACCCTTGGTAAACTTCCGATGTAGAAATAGCCTTCATTAAGACTAAATGCTCTAGGGTGTGGTAGAAATTACAGTATTATAACACTTCAAAAAATCTCATGCTGATTATATGCAGGACTCCTTTGAATAATTTTAACATAAGAAACTTAAAAGTACATGTATAATAAGCGTGAGTAAAATGAAGAAAATCATGGAAATGAGCAGTGAAGTGGAGGTTTTTACCTTATTCAAGTTGCAGTTTATGGGCCGTTTCTTCAGTAAAGATCAGTGAGAAGTGCTTTTTTTTGTTTGTTTTGCTTTTTCTGTTTTTTCCCCTCCAGAGTTGTGGTTCGTGTAAAACGTTCTTGCATCTCGACTTTTGTAAAGGCTCATTTGATGTTGGAAGCTGCTTGTGCGGTGCTCTTGGAATCCTGAACAACACGTCCCATTACAATCTGCTGCTCTCTCTAATGCACATACTGTGGTTTTAGCGGTCATACTGGGATTGATTGTCACCCCAGTAGCCACCCATTCACATTCCAGGCCTCATCTCTGAATATTCAGCTCTCCTAAGTGAAGCACTACGATTCTGATGGCACTAGGTGCCTGTCTCCAAGCCTAAGCAACCTGGTTTACTGTCTTCTATAGCCTGCCAGATCCCAGTACTGCAATTATTGCCTGCTCCAAAGATCCATTGCATTAAATACTTAGGGAAACATGAGTGTCAGAAGTAGACATTTACGTGTTTACAATCTTATCAGTACTGAATAGTTTTTGTGCCAAACTCAAAGATTTCTTTTAGCAAATAGTTTGTGAGGATAAATTCCTTTCCTTTGTAAGGATCAATGGTGATGTGTGGCAAGTGCTAAGAAAAAAGAAAATATGTAATAAGGACTCTTTTGAGATACTGGTGAAAGGCTTTTTCACTCTTTCCTGCTGCTTAGTCAGGAAAGGAAAGCAATGCAGGAATAGTTTAACTGCTGTAATACACAATTTTAATCTATCTAAAACCATTGGAATGCATTCCAAATAAACCATTCGTTCACGTATATCCGAAGAAAATTATAAAGACAGCATTAAAATTGTGCTAGAAGTTCTGCATTCTGTAGAAAAGCAGCTCACTCCTTACAAGCTGTGAATTACCAGTGGTTTGTCTGTAATACACGAACTGCTGTAATACACAAATTATTTTAGGTTCTTAGCCAATATTTTAGGTTCTTAGCCATAGGCTAGGGAATTATCACATGTGGAAGTAAAGGAAATCAGCAGGTCAACTGAGACCAGTAGCTTGGTTGAGATGTCTTTGGAGAGGGGAACACCTGAAAATGATCTGCTTGGATGCCTAAGTGAGTCTGCACCACTTTCTCAAAGTTCTTTTCCTGCAGCATAGGCTATTTTATATATAAAATACCAAGTACTCCACATAAAGTACTGTACAAAATCTATTCAATCTTTTAGATGCTAATACTGAAATCTGAGATTCCTGCAGTTTTCATAGTACCATTGACTTCACCAGAACTTAGATTGAGCAAGATGTTGAGAGAAATTTTTGAACTGCTATGTGCTAGAGTACTACCATACTGGATATAAATCCCCAACTTGTATTGAGATATGTATTTTATATATACGTGTGTGTGTATTTTTTTCTCTCCCTTGGTTCTTTATGGAGTTTACTTCAGAATACTTACTCCAGAGTTTTACTCTGTGTGGTTGAGACTTGGATGAAATGCCATTGCAATATTGCACAACAGACTTCCTCCCTTGCCATCTGCCACCAACATTCGGCCTGGCAGTGGAAAAATAAAAACGCACAATGAGCAAATCCAGTGACCAGTTTTGTGTCGTAGCCTGTGTCCAGACTACCAAGATAAACATGCCTGGAAGATTTCCGAGCTGCTCGAGCCCAGCTGGCAGCGCCCGGGCCTGTTTGCGCTGTGACCACTCGCCCGCTGAGGCGACGGGGCGGCCTTTCGCCCTCTGAGGTGACATGGCGGCCGTGCACAAACCAGCCCCTTGAAGTGATCCCTGGAGCCTTCTCACTGCTTGAACCCTGCCTGAAATTGGCCGGGAGACTCTGGCTGATGGAGGCCAAAAGCCTCCAGGGAATATTTTCCAGCCTCCAGTGCCAGGGAATATTTTAACGGTTTATTTACATGCTTACTGAGTGATGGAGAACACATCCTGATGCTGTTTAATGTACTGGTAGAAACATAACGTTACTACTCATGCCACTTTTCTTGAGTCAGAATGCTGGTTAAAGAAGATAATGAGAGGAGTGAGGAAAGAAACTGCTGTATTTAAGTTTAAAAGCAGAGTTATTGTTTAGAGCAACATCGTCTTGCTTGCTAGCTGCTGCCCTCAAGGGGATGGAGGGGAAGCACATGGGGCCAAGGGGAGCATTTTGGGAGATATTTTACTGGTTTGCAAGAATCATGTGACTTTGAAGGTCCAGTTCCTTTTTTTAAAAAAAAAAAACAAAAAAAACCCAAAAAAACCCCCAAAAAACCAACTTTGAGTATCATGTTGAAAAAATTTGGTATTCTGATGATAGTGTATAATAAAAGGAGGAGCTGTTTCACAAGTACAGTGTGAAGGAATGTCTAAAGGAGATAAGTAATGGGCTTATCTGAGACTTTGACAACATACAGAAAAAAAGCCATAGGTTTGGTAGAACCTCCCAAGTTAGAAGAAATTCTGCAAGGTAGTGTGAAATTTTAGAGAAGAGTCATTTTTGTTTGCATTGTTCCCGTAGGAAACATTTATTTTACAGAACACTTTTGTTAACTGCAGACTCGTATCTACTAGTGTATTTATAAAATGAGGTATGAGCACAGGTTTCATTGCCTCTTCCTGAAACAAAATCTAAATATTGTCTCTCTTGCCCTCACCTAGTCCTTTATAGTTGTATTTATATGTACAATTCTATGTCTTGTTTTTGCAGAGAATGACAAATAGCAGCAGCTCCCCTAGCCTTCTCAATGACAGTGCCAAGCAGTACGCAGGCCATGGTAAGAACTCTTTCAGTAATATGCTTAAAAGTATGTTTGGAAACTTAGGTTTTACCAAAGAGATTTTCTTAAGGTAGTTGATTTTTATGTCTGATATAATTTGAGATGATATTCAAAAGCAGTAATGTACTTTGCAATTACTTTGTAATACAAAGTCTGTGAGTCTTGTTGCTTCAGTGGAAATGTGAGGGAGGAATCTTCTATAAAGTCCTGATAGCTTAAGCAGCTACTTAGATTGCTGCAGTGCTGTCTCTTTATATTGTGCTATTTAAGTAAGCTATTTGGTGAAATTAATATTCAGTTTTATATCCTAGTTGAAATAGACACAGACTCTGTCCATCTTTCTATTTATTTTGAAGTTTTGTCGCTTCAAGGTTTATATCTCTTTTAAATCAAAGTATGGTCATAGTAGCAAATTATAACAACTAGCTATATAAATAGCTAATTATTTCTGAGTACATTTTTTTCTGAAATATGACATAAGTTAGAAATATTAATTCAGTTGAAACTTTGTACTGATAAGTATTTCACATCTTAGAATGGGTGTGTCATTTCAACCAAACAAAATATCTGTATAGTGCAGGGCTGCTTTTCTGCTGTTGTGATACTACTGTTAATTAAATATCTATTTTCATAAATCTGATGCTCCTAAACTCATGTCCGTAAGTGAGATCCCAATTTATCAACGATAATGCTATCTAGGAAAATAAATACACACACACACAGTAATATGGGAAAAAATATGTCACTAGGGAGAATGTTAAATTACTGAATTTAGCCTTCTTTTCAGAATTACTTTTCAGATTTTAACAGACCTTGCAGGTTAACTGTAGCTAGCAAATTGATTCCTTTAAGGAGGAGATTGCTCTTCCTTTATGACAAGGACATGTGTTTAGAATATATTTCTCCTCTGAGAACTGTTGTGTAAATGGCTTTCCAGTACTACATTTGCATGTAGTAGCTAATGCTATAGCTAGTCTACTTAAAATTCTATATTCATGTTAGTAGCTATTTCTGTAACATTCATTCTTTAAGGTTAAAATTTGTGCGTTTTTTTTTTTTTACTTCCTAGTTAATTGACAGTACCATTCTCTCATGAATTATATTTCTTTTGTTGAGCTGAACAAGTAGCTGTTTAAGGCAGTGGAATTTTAAAGTTTAAAATGAAATTAGAATTTGACTATGTGATAGGCCATATAGTTATAGTGATGCATGTGAAGCTGAGAAACAAGACTGGCTTTGGGAAACAAGCTTGAAGCCTCTGTAAAGAATTGAAGAAGTTCCATACTTCTCTCAGTTCCTTCCCCCTGTCCCTTTTGCCTCCCACCTCCAGAACTGCTCTTCAGTTATCAGATTAATCTTTTAAGGTTAATCTTCCAAGGTATGGATTGGTGTTGAAGAAACTGTTTTACAAAAACATTGCTTACAGGTAACGTTCTGTTGGTAATTTATGGTTTAGCTCTACTCAGTTTGGATTTTGTCATTTAAGTTGCATCTGCAGTCATGTAGATTGGTGCTACTGCTTCAGTGCTGGAGTGAAGGGACAAAGAAAAGCAATTAAAAGTTACTAATGAAGTCTCAGACTTTTGCTGCCTTTAGTTATGATTAATTTTGTGTGCAGCAGTGACAGTAGGCCAGGTGAGATTCGTATTATTGCTTGCAAGACTGTTATGTAGATGACTAATTTCAGGTAGTTGGAGGTTAAGGTTTTCAAATGTTAGGTGCCTATTAGTGAGTATCAATAGCAATTAAAAGCTTATTAAATTCTGTTAATGAGCACCATTTCATTTGAGCAGTTGCATGTATTCTAATAAATTTTGTGATTTTTAGCAGTTTTGTTGCTGAATCTATTTTGACAAAAGGATTTTTTCTGTTCAGAAATAAAGTGTAAAATTTTTTTTTGTTTAGTATTGGAAGTATGTGGTAACTTTTTTTATTGTTATTATTTTAACAGATCCGTTAACTTCTCCAAATTCATCATTGTTTAATGACTTTGCTGCCCTCAGCCTGTCTCAAAGGAGGAAGGTATGCATCAAGTAAATCTTAAGTACTATGTTTGCATGCAAGTTGACAAGAAGACCTGGAATAACTTGAAATGCTAGTAATATTAGAAGAATCATCCTTGTTTTATCTAGGTTATTTCAATATTTCACTGATGATTATAAGCAGGATACTTCTTTTTTAAATACATGCTGTGCTAGATCATCCTGCTGCTGGTAGGAATTTCCAGCACTTGCAAAATGAAGTTTATAAGAATGCTTTATATCTGCACATTAGGATGCAGTACACAGAATTTTATTTATTTTTGTTGTACCATCTTGGTACAGTATTGTGCCAGCTGCAAGTGGCTTATCTTGTGCCTTTTTGGCAACAGGATCTCAGATGCAATAAGAATCATTCCCCCTATTTGTACATGATTCAGAGTAATTCTTACTGACTAAAATGCCGTAAGTTTAAAATAAAAACCTATATGTAAATATGTTTTTCCTTTCTGATTTCTACTGAGAATTTTTTTTTGCTCAGAGCTAGATAGCAACTTCAAACTTTTGACTAGCCCATGTCAAAGCAAGTCATAGTGTTTTATAGACACATGCTGAAATATAAAGTTTGGTTACACAAGAGATCCTTTCCTTTTTTGGTGAATTATGACTTTTTAGAAAAGGCATTAATCTCTCCTCAAACAGTTAACAGGTTTTGCTGAGGAGTTTAATGTCTTATTTCCTTTTTCCACATGATCCCAAACATCCCTGTAGTCAGTAATGCCTTGTCTTGCAAGCATGTTACATGAGCATGACTGTGACTTGCCCATAGAGCTTTAGTTGTGTGTTGATAATTGTGAGCTTTGTGCATCATTCCTGCAGGTAAAGATTGAGCTTAAAGATAATGACTGTAGTTGGCCCATCAGACTAATGTTCCTTGAAATAGTGTTGTAGAATGTTAACTTCCTAATATTGTTACTTATTCAAATTATATTGGGTCTCTAAATTGCCCTTTTCCTTAATGCCAGTGATAATGCTCTGAAAGCTTGATGTAAATAAATATAAATGTGTTTAAGTGGTTTCTGAAAGCAATAAGAAAGAAAATAAGCATTTTTTCTTCTCAAACTCCATCCACAAGATGGATGAGTTAAATTGAATGCCATATATATGTGTGTGTGTGTATGTGTTTGTATGTGCTTAGATATCTAGACATATGTAACAAACACATCCCCAAAAGAGAATGGCTTTTCTTACACAAGTATGTTAGTGGCTGTTGCCTCTGATACCAAAAATTAGATCACAGTTAATTTATAAACAAAATGGAGACAAAATACAAATATTTAAGATAACTTTCAGACTAATGTAGAACCTTTTCTTACTTTGTCCATTTTATGTATAATAAAGACTCAACAAACAGCTACTTGCAAAAATATTAGCAAGAGAAATATTTCTGTTGGGGTGGAAAAATGATTCCCTTTGTAATATCTCAGACATTAAAAATGGCATTAACGGAAAGAGGTTTCTGTTTTGCACGTATATTGATAATTCAGTAGTCTATTTTGTAATGTATGTTCTGCAGAAGGTTGTTAATACAGTAATTGTGAGGTTTTCATCTAATATGAATTGAGCTGTCTTAAAATCTAGACATCCAGGCTCCCTCTGTAGTCGGTAGAGAGCGCTGAGCAGCTTAAAGAAACATTCAACCCATTAAGAAATGTAGGAAAAGACTAAACCTGACTGGGTTAAGCACATTATATTTGATAAAGATACAAGAATTGAATCCCATCTCGACTGTCACTTTCTGTTGACTTTGATCACCAGACAACGTGGCAAATAGACATGGATGTGGTTTCTTAACACATTTGAATATTACAGTTCCAAAAAATATTAAGGAATTTACTTGAAAGCGCTAAATGGTTAAGTGCAAAATACTTGAAAGTATTAGTGTGGGTGCCCATGCTCCTAATAAGTGGGGCTTAAATAGACCCTGTGGGAGCTTAACTTACCTGGCCAATGTTTGATATCTGGTTTTATGAGTAGCCTTGCAGATGGGCATGTTTCTCTTCACTGACTCTAAAGGGAGCCTTGGTGACTAGCTCGAATGTAGGTGTTTGCAACATCTGCTATTTGAAAAAAACCTTTCCATTTTCTTGCTAAGAGCCCAGGGCTAAGGTTTTGTTTGTTCTGAACTAGCTGGCAAAACCAGCATTTCCTTCGTTTATCACTGACTTGGAGGACAGATATAATACGGTCTTGGTAAGTGCATAAAGAGTAATCACTTTGCTTTACAAGTTCTGATGCTTTAATTATTTATAGCTGTTTTGTTGTTTGAAGCTTTCTAAAAATTGGATATTGGTGTTATATAAAATAATAGTTTTGCAAAAAAAAAAAAGTGCATTATGTAGCTTCTTTAAGGAAGTTAAGTTTATTAAAGTTTGCTGTCACTGATATTACTGGTTGTGTTATCCTGGCAGTCCTTTGACAGAGGGCAAGCCGTATGGACTTATGTATTTGATTAAAAATAAACTATAAAGATAAGACTTGATTATCATGATTCTGAATATCCTTGTTTTAATTAACCAGAGTTTTTGACACTGTCTTGTGACTGGGCTATTTAAGTTACTTATGGATATTTTCAAGTTTTAAAAACATTGGTTACAGCTTTTAGATAATCAATTATGCTTCCTTTTTTTCGCTTAAAATGTAATCGTAGACCTTTATAAAATCATTCTACAGGTTGTTTTCCTTTTTACTGTTTAGAAATTATTAAACACTGCATTTCAATTTCTAGATTTCAGGAAAACTAAGATTACTATTTAAAGACATTTTGTAGGATACTTAAAGTGAAATCAAGGAGCTAAGTATTTCTGTAGATGGAGCCTTGGTGGAGGTTCTGTCAGCTGTAAACCCCTCTGGATTTACTGTCTGTTGTTGTAACTCCACATGCAGTAAGACAAGCAACCTTAAAGTGAATTTCCTATCAGGGATATTCAGGTAAGTATTAACCTACAATGCACAAGTAGGATTTGTGAAGCATGGAACATAAGCTAGAGTTTGTAGTAACTAACCTTCTTTTCTGAAAATAATGCCATGCTGTCTGTTTTTTTTTTTTTTTTTTATCTCCTCCCTTCAAATACATATTATGTGTGTTTAAAATAGCGGATGGCATCCTGAATTTGGATTTTTTTTCCCTTATATTGACTTTTGCCATTATCTATAAAAGCGTTCCTTTAAAAACCTGCACATAATTTGGATGGAAAACTCCTTGGATTCCTTTCAGTGACTCAAATAAACAGGTCATAAAAATATGCGCAATGTGAATGATGAGAGTCTATTGCCAAGGGGACAACAACTTAATGTAGTTTATATTTACAAACAAAACAAAAACAAAGCTATGAAAGTGTAGTTTAAATTTGTTCTGAGACTGTTACCACCAATCCAGGCTGAAGGTACCACTGCTTCTCATTAGTCAGCTTTACTGTACAGGCAAAAGCATTGCCCACCTGCCTGCCCCCTTTTTGGGTTTGATTTTCTTCATTCAGCCTTCCAAGGCTTCCTGAAACTTAATTTTTGGAAAAGTTCCTGTCATAGGTTTGTTTCCATTTCTGAACCATTTAGCTGCAGCTTGGGGAAGACCACTGGTAATTCACAGCTTGTAAGGAGCGAGCTGCTTTGCTACAGAATGCAGAACTTCTAGCACAATTTTAATGCTGTTTTTATAATTTTCTTTGGGTATATGTGAACGAATGGCTTATTTGGAATGCATTCCAATGGTTTTAGATAGCTAGAAGCCAGGACTAAGTCTAAAATATTAGAAAGTACAGGGAATGTTACTTGGAGTGACATTCGTCCAGAAGAGGCTCTTGCTGTTTGATGCTCTCTCTGGAGACTTAGAGCGAATGAGGCTGGGCAGCAGACCTTTGTAATCCACACGCTTTAATCAGCAGTAATAAATGTGTGGAGGAAAATCCTTTTGAAACAAGAGATTGCCTGCAAGCCTGACACTATAAATGTGAACTTGTTTAATGACAACAAGAGGAGTTTCCCTGATGACCTGCAAGAAGACAATAACAGTGACTGCAGCTCCTGTAGAAACCCAATTCTGAAGACTTGTGCTGCTCCTGGGTTCAGTGTCCTGTGCACCATCTGATTTCCTTACCTCTTAGGAGGCTACGTTTTTCTCACACTTCCCATCTCCAGAGGTGTTCAGAGGTGTTCCCTAAAGATGAAAATGGGAAGTGTTTTGCCTCGCTGTGTTTGCCTTTGGTGCAACATAGGCCGGGAGAGATATCTCATGTTTAACGATCTCCAGAGTTTAACTCTCGCAGAAACATAAAGCACATTCTGAAGGGTTTGATGGGTCATTACTAAGCTCTGACACCGTGCCATAAATTGTGGTTGCACAGGCTTTGTAATACACCTGCATTCTTCTTTTAAACCTGAAAATTTCCTGTTGAGATGATACATCTCAGCCACACTAATAAAGCCTTACAGTTTGCGAGTGATGCAAAAGGAAAGTTGTTGCAGGCCTACAGGAAAACAGATCTCTCGTAGAGAATCCTAACAGAT
This sequence comes from Nothura maculosa, assembly GCA_032353885.1. Taxonomy (NCBI): domain Eukaryota; kingdom Metazoa; phylum Chordata; class Aves; order Tinamiformes; family Tinamidae; genus Nothura; species Nothura maculosa. Next base: position 3,198,406 of record JAUBOD010000824.1, on the reverse strand, counting down.
GTTCATATATAATATATAAAGTATAATTACCTCTCAGTCTAGAATATGATACTATCTAACCTATCTTACTGTTTTTTCTTGAACTGTTACTTAGTGAAATTGTTCACAGATCGTGTTCTGTTGCTGTTTTATTAATTGCTACTTTTTCATTTTTTGAGTGTGACATAAGAATGAATATTGTTTTCACACAGTTTTATGTATGGATTAGTGAGCACTGTATTCCATAGCAAACCACATTTTTAAAGGACTTCCTATTAGGTATATTTACCATTTTTATATTAGTGAGGAGTCATCGTATTTTTGCCACTTCTTTAGAGTGCAACACTTACCTTAGAATTCTAATTAAGGAAGACCTTTGCTTATTTATTTTTTTATTTTATTTTTTCACCTAAGATCAGGTGTATTTTATGACCTGTAGACTTCTAAAAACTTTAAATGTCTAATTTTTCAGTTATCACTTGGTCTTTCCCAGGTGTGGCTCACAGGCTGAAGCAGATAACTACAAATGCAGCTTTAATGTCTTTGCTTAGATTTGGAGGCTTAATTTGATTTCGTGTGTCAAGGTATATGTAATCTGTAAGTAAGACTTTATTAATCAATTGGAAGATATCTCTTGAACTTGTATACACAGTTGTTCAAGATAATAATCAAATCTTTAAATACTCTAATCAAAAAAGTTACTTTCAGCCTTCCTAAGTTAACATAAAATAGGTGAGTGTTGTCAGCCTCTCTAGCCACGAGAACTTGTAATGAAATGGGAAGTAGAGAGTCTTGGTTAGCAAAGGCCACTGCAAGGCTTGAAAAATAATAAGACAGTTTCCCTTTTCATATGCCTGGTTTGCAAAACCATTAGGAAGCTTCTGGCACCCCCAGCTAGGGTTTGGCTGCAGCAGCTCCTAGAACTGGTTACCAAACCCAGCTGAGCCGTTGCCTTTCCAACTGATGATGCTTCTCAACCATTTGTGCCCACAAGTGCTGCTGCCCTGACCTTCTCCTTCATGAACCCATTGACGTTCACACTGTTCCTTTCAAGAATTATCTTAATCCAGCTAATCTGTTGTGGCTACTGGATGAAGATAAGGATGACAGCGAGTGAGCCCTTGGCTTGTAGCTGGCTCTTAGATTGCAAGAGTTAATGCACTGAATGTTTAACCTCTTGCTGCTTTTCCCACCACTAATTCCTGTTCAAAAACTGAAGTCTTACAAGTCTAAAATGTAACCTCAAAGCATATATAGTGATCAATTTTGTTATAGGAAACTAAGATGTTGTACACTCACTCTTTTGTCTCCCATATTCTAGTGTTTTTTTATCTGTATGTATAGACATAGTCAACACACTGTACATTAGAGCCCCAATTAATGCTACTAACTTTCAGCTCTGATGATTTCAAGTAATGCCACTTAATGTAGCATGTGATGGAGAAGACCAAGGCTGAAGATGACTTGCATTTGCTGTGGTCCAAAAGCACATGGGTAGCTTGCTTTACTGTAGCTCAGATTATGCACAGTAGTTTAAGCCATAATAGCTTGCTTGAGTGTTTGAATGTTAAACTTGGCCCCTAAATTGAAGAAGAAAGGGTGGTGTTGCCCAACATACACTAGTTGCCCCTAGTTTCTGCTGTTCCCTGGACAAAACTAATGCAACAGCGTTGCTGCTGTGACAAGCAGGAAGAAAAGAGGCTGCTAAACACGGTCTTGAAGTTCCTATTGAATGAATGGAAGCAGGGCATTAAGAAGCTGGCTTGAGGAATAGTTGGTGCCTGGGCTAATTAAGTTACTCCTCTGTGTTCTGACCTGACAGTGCAACTCTGTAAAGCCCCTCTTATTTTTACTGGGGATTTCTAAAGGCTCTAGTGTAACAATTCTCAGGTTTTGGGGGCTTATCTCTTAATTCAATGCGTTCCCTCTAATCTTGCTTTGTAGCAGCAATTGCTGGCAGCAGCCTGGGCTGGCAGAGCAGTGGTTGTAATTACTAGCTCTGGTGGAAGGTGCTTACTCTTCTCCCCCTGGGGAGCCACGCTCTTGCTAGCAATTAAAGGCAGTTAGCTTTTCCCTGCCTCTGTCAACATTGGCAGCCAGTAATTGCTGCTGCTTCTCACTCCTCTGCCCTGGAGGAACTAAACTTTTCCTTTGGATACTTAGAAATCACTCTGTGTGTGTGTGTGTGTGTGTGTGTGTGTGTGTGTGTGTGTGTGTGTTTCATTTTTAATAGTTGTAGTTTGACCTTACTTTTCATTCAAAATTGTTGTGTTTTTTTTTTCTTTTTCCCTGTCTCATGATTCAGTTGGAACTTACAGCCAACCTGCTCCCAGTTTCAGCCCAGCGTAAGACATGCTTGGGGATTATGTAGTTTTAAATGTCTTAATTATAATGTTTTTAATTCTCTGAAGTGCAGTCTGTTGAAGTGTCCCTTCACTTATTTGGCTGAATGAGGAGTTTTGTCGAATAAAAAGACTTTAGGAAAGCAAAAACAGGCAAAACCACAATCAATCTTTCTTTTTTGTAATCATCCAAGACGCTTGCTAGTGTGCCAAGAAAAGAGGTGGTTCATCCATGGTGAACATCCATCATTCATAGTGAGCTGTGTAGTGTTCCTTAAGTGGACATACTCGATCACAAAGATCATCAGTGAACACTAATTTACTGCTTGTGTTTCAAGTTGCGCCGTTCTGTCCCTCCTGGTGTTTGCTGCTCTGGGTAGAGGACAGACCCAGGGCACAGTTGAGGTGCTTGTTCAAACAGCTCAGGCCATTTGACAAGAATGGATGTCCCTTTTGGAAGGAACCTTCTCTCTGTGCCTTCTAGTCTGCTTATGCCTTGACACTACATCCGAGTGACAGACATCTATGTCTTTCACTCAGGGAAGATATGGAGTATAATTTAGAACGGTTTCAATGCAAATTAGTGGAGATTTATCTAATGTATTTAATATAGTGTTGTCCATCTTTTACTGTCCAAGCTTTCACTATTAAAAACAACAACCACCACAGACTTGGAATCATTATTCATTATCCAACACTGCCAAATGAAAGAACTTAATCAGCCTCTCTTAAGCTAATCACCACGTTTTAGCATTTTGGTTTGAGTGGTGGTGGGGTGTGTGTATGTGTGTGGTGGATTTTGTTTTGGTTTGGGTTTTCTCTTCCAGGAAGGCCATGAACTACAGGTAAATGAGTTCAGATGGGCTCTGGATTTCTTCATGGCATAGAACTGGCCATTGTTTCTCTCCCCTTCCTCCCTCATCCCCAGGCTCTGGTACTTCAGTAAAACCTAAAATACACCTTCATTCTGCTGCCTGGAATCTGAGTCTCACTGTGAAGGAAACAGCCTCCCTCTCCATTGGCTCGGTTCCTCTTTTGTTTTAATTTTCCTTTTCAAAATATTTATAGATCACCTCTTATTATGAAAAATCCAAGAAGCCTTTTATGAATAGACCACACTGAATTGCAGGTCAGTGATCTGAGGCAGGCTGCTGTGCCTGTGCACGTGCTAGGACATTGAGAGAGATCAAGAAGCTGCCAAGGACATGGTGGTAAATCTCTTCATTTAAAGTATCATTTCCAGTCCAGACTAGGAAACTTGAATACTGCATTTAGACCTTTCCCATAAAGTCCAACTAAACATATTGTATGTATAAGGTGTTTCAGACCTCACACCTTATAGTTTATGAAATTAGTGGCCTTTTCAATTTCTAAAGTGGCAGGTTGGTTAGCAGTTGAGTGACTGTCCATATAGGCAGCAAATATTTAGCTTTGTCATGAACAGTTTGCACTTGAATTACAAGAGGACCTGTTGCACCTCCTACTAAATTTCCATTGGTTCTGCAAGATTCATTCTTGTTCAAAGTACTGCAAAATGTTCATATTGGGCTGCAGGCAATTTATTGACTCCATAATTCATAGTTGGTGCTGGGATCTTTGTGTTTTCTTGTTTTGGTTTAGGCAAATGAACTAGTAATAGTTCATATCTGTTTTATTCCTTTCCAAAACTTTCAGTGTACAAGTTGTCAGGGAAATAGTTCAGGGAAATAATTTTTGTTTTTGCAGATGTTTCAGGGTGGTCTAATTATGCTTTGCATGTATCTGTGTGGATGGGGAAATCTTCCCATTGTAGATTCTTACCTTTTTCCATGAGGACAAGCTTTTAAATGTGTATTAAGCTGTACATGTTATTTAGATACTTAAAGTGCCAGAAGTAAGTATTGGAATAAAGGTAAGTTTTTAATTAACAAAGAAGTGGTTTAAATCCAGATGATGATGCATTTTTTCACATCAAAAACAGAGTGTTTAAAAAGAAAAAAAAAACACCCTAAGCCCTGTAATTTGGTCCATTTTTTGCTATATTCAGCATAAAAACTCCTGTCCTCAATAGGGATACTTGCTGTAATATACCTCAGCAAATACCTCAGTGGTATTTCCTATCTAGGTAGGTACCCATTAGTTTCAAAACATGGGAAAAAAATGAGAAACTCCTGTGCTTGACTTGTTTGAAAGCGTTAAATAGTGGGAGTTTTTTATATGATTTTTAATTTAAGGGTCATATCACTTTTTTAAATTGTTTCTTTTGGAGCATTCATTAACAATGTAATAGGATTGATACTGCTATTGAGATTCAGTGTCTCTTGCATTTTCACTTCTTAGTGAAAACATAGTTAAAAGCAGATTTTATTTTATAGTAAGTTCTCGTGATAATTCTTATCTCTGTTCACTTAAGCCATTAACTGGCTGTGTATTGAGATGAACTTGAGCAAAAATGTAGTTTTTTCCTCGCTGAGTTCTGGTGTAACTGCCTGCCAAGTTCTCCTTGATGTTTACCGTTTTCTTGTACTGAAATTTCCAAAGTCTTTTGGAGATGAGTGGCAAATTTTAACTCTAAAAAGAAAAGCCAGGATTAATACTTATTTGGAAATCAAGACATGTTAGAGTTTAGTATGATGATGTTGTTGAAGGTATCTATTAGCAAGAAATATAGATTTTTTCTTTGAAGCTACTTTTCATTTTCACAGGATTTAAAAGAAAAGAAAACCAATTTCAGTGACTGACTTGTGTTGCAAAATTTTGCTTACAACTAAGTAGTAGTACCTGAAGGTTTTTAAATTTTATTTTGAAGTATTGTTATTACCAGTAAATAGTCAGGATTGAAAGGAAACAGTCTCAGATAAATTTTATTTACAAATTGTTTCCTATTCCACCAATCCAGAAATCGTATCCTTGTGTAGCACCTAATACCTGGTGTAGCTGTAGCTGAGGGTTGTTAGGAGTGGCCTGGTTTCTCTCCTTTCTTTTTTTGTAGCCCAGGAAGTATCGACTGGGGATGCTGGATGAGAGGATAGTTCCGGTGGGATCAAAAGCAAGAAAATCCAAGAATCCTATCGGCTGTCTGGCTGACAGGTGTAAAACAGGAGTACCCCTTAATATGGTTTGGTGGAACAGAGTCACAGACAACAATTTACAGGTAATATTTTTTTCTTTTATTAGTCTCTTTTTCAGTATTTTGGATGCTTTATTTAAATTTTTGGAAAATGTGAGAAGTAGTTTCTCCAAGTATGGGTTGAAGTTGGATCAAATATGTGTTGAAATAGGTACAGTGTCCCTCAAGAAGAGTGGTCTGAGATATGATTTATCCTCTTAAACCACCACTCTGCCATGTTATGATATGATCTATGTTACAATCTGTGGAGGAGAAGCAACAATAATCGTATTTTAAAAGCAAAGAACAACAACCTTTTATGTTAATTTTCCTGTAAGGGAGATTTCTATGGGCAAAGCCAGGGATCTTTACTGAAATAGTCGACTGACGTCCAATACAAAAGTTCCCTTTAGCAGGGAATTTGAAAACGTAATCATCACAATCAGAAAGTGCAATTTCTTCATTTTTTTATGTTGAAATGGTTTATATTTCTCAACTCCTACATTGAAAACTTGTGGGCACTTGTGCATGTGGGTGTTACTTTACCGTCTTGTTTCTGAATTTCCTTTTGGCTCCCAAGAAGGAGAGATGCAGCTGAACCCAAGCAAATCTCATACCAAAATAGGAGATTATTCTCAGGATGATAATGAGAGCAACCCACTCAATGGAATTCAAGCTATATGTTCCTTACGATAGGATTTTGATGGAAATTATAATAATGCTTGTAACTATGGTGCTGCTACTATTGTTACTATATGCTTATGTGGTGGTTTTGCTTTTTCAGAATCCTTTGTGTGAGGGTTTTCTTCCTCATTTTCTTCCTTATTTTGATGCCTATAGGCAATATGATGCAGACAAGGCTGCTACGTTGTGCAGAGGCTGAAGTTTGTTCATTCTTGGGCTGCTGAGATAGCAACAAAACCACTGGTGGGGAATAAGGAACAGGAGAAGGAAGGAAATGCTGGTAGAGAAGGCAGGTTGCAGAGGAATAGCTGGAATTAATGAAGTTTTCTCAAATGAAAAAGGCTTAATCTGCAGTTGTATATATGGGAGTGCAAAATTTAACTAGTCTGAGAAGAGAGAAATTAGGAAATTAGTAGATTTAAGGTGGATTCTGAAGGCTAAGAGAAGCCCTGTTTATTCTCATGTTCATCATTTTTGTCATAACCTGAGACCTGGAGTTCCTGCCTAGGAGCAGTTATCTTCTCAGTAGCTGAGCCCTCCAAATTTGTGAGAATTGGGGCAAAAGAGAACGTGAAGCCTCCTGAAGCAGAGGTGGCTTTGGGATCTGCTGCAAAACATGTGGCCTTTGCAGGGCAAAAAAATACTTTTTACAACCGCAAACTCTCTTATTGTGCCAGAATTTCAATTGTGCAGTTTAGTTGCAAAATCTTAGGTCATATGTAGTTTATTATCCAATGTAGTTATGTAGTTTCCATGAAAACGAGAGATTTTAAAAAGTGTATGTATGCATACCTGTTAGGAAAGAAAGAACAGAAAGGATTTGAAGAGATAGGAAGTTCATTTGAAGACAAGCCAGAGGGATTGCAGTGGAAGAGTGGAGTTGGACAAGGATGGACAAAGACAGGCTAAAAACCAGGCTGCAGGTCAGATTGAGAGGGGAGAGTGAATTTTAGCAGCACAGCTTCATTCTGATCACTGTAAAGCTTTGTATGCTTCTAAGTTCCTGCTAAAACTGCTCGTTGTGAAAGGATAAAAAGGGATTGTTTTTTTGGGGGGGGAAGTTTGGCATATGAAACTATTTTAAAACCTCTAGTTTGATACTAGGATTTCAGATTGACTTTGGTTTTTTTTCTATGTAGGTGTGCAGCCCGTAGATAACGTTGACTTTTTTGAAAAACAGGCGGTTTAGGGATAATTTGCAGGTGTGAATATAGATTTTACTAACTAAATTTAGCCTGTTGATGAGTACTAAGCACTAGTAAGTAGAACAGTTTCATTATGATGGAAACACCTTTGTTTGAGGGCATTTTTTTCCTTTCTTTGAAGATGAGAAAACATTTCACAATTGCTAACGGTTTGTAATGTTGCCTTGAGCTCTTTCTATAGGTGTTCATGTGCGTGTTTGAATGCCTGGTCTGCTAGATCTATGATTTACCACTGTGGGGAAAACACTGTATTTCATGATGCAGCCTTAAGCACTGTCCTTTAATGGTTTTAAAACAATTACTTTTTTACAAAAGTGCTTATGAAACAAGGTAACTCATGAGGTTTCTTATAAAACAATATAACTCTTTGTCTCTCGTGGTTACTAATTTTTAACCACATCTGTTTAAATACATTGTCAATATTCTGTAAAGCAGACTGAATTCTGTTCTGTTTTGTACATTCAGACAGCGCAAAAAAAAGCTTTTTTCTTCAATTGTGTGTCCCACTCCATATTTGGAAACATACTTGGCTACTGCAGCACCATATGTACAATATACTGGTAGTTCTTAAAATTATAGAAGTAGATAGAAAATTAACTTTGTAGATAAGCTCTGGAGAAACATAAATAATTGGTAAAATTTGTTTTGTTATTTGATGGAAAAAAATTACTGGTAGATTTTTTTTCTCCACTTTATCAGGAAGATGGATTTAGAAAAAAAACTACTCAATTTCTAAAAACTGAAAAATGCAAAAGAAATGTAGAATATGGATTTTTTACAAGTTCACTTTTGCCAAACTTAATGAAAGTTTGTTAATAGTTTTTATCTGAGCTAATAAAATCTCTAGCTAACAAATTTTACCCAATTCTAATGAATTTGCTTATTATTCTTCCAAAGTGCAGCTCCTAAAGCTGATTTTGAGGTGAAAGGTATAGGGCTTGTGGTGGTTTGGGTAGTGTGGTGCCTTGTCCCAGCCATGTAGGTGAGGAAGCCCTTAGGACAACGCCAGGAGTAGAAGAGGTTCCTTGGGAAGCCCTGGGCACCCTCCAGCGCCTCAGAGCTCTTCTGGCATCCCGGAATGTGGCATCCCGGAATGTGGCCTCCTCGGCCGTCACGGTGATGGAGGAACCCGGCTCGGACACAGAGGTGGCTCGTGGCCTTTATGCCCCGTGAGCTTCGTTAGGTGGCCCGTCCGACCTCCTGTTTTTGGATGAATCCAAGACATTCCGAGAACGACACCGGCTAATTGAAGCAGCCTGGCAGAGAGCTGGCTTGGGTAGAGTGCAGCGGTGGCTTCCTGGGACCATTACAGGATCATGCAATTTGGGATGCCAGAACAGATCAGCATGAGTTTGGAGGTGAAGGAGAGCATAAAAAGACAGAAAGGCTGGTTTCCAGTGTTCAGCATGGTGAGCTCCTCCTTGGGAAAGGAAATGAAACTGCCTTTAGGTAGCTGGATTTGGTAGAACGTGTGTAACCAGACCTAATACAAATGAGGAGCATTATAGCCCCAGGAAAGGGAGGTCGTGGCTTTGCCACTGCTTGTGGGGGGAGATCCTTACCTGAAAGTAAGTGGGAAAAGGCTCTTTCCACAGGCCTGCTGTGAGCTCCTGGCGTGGCCTTCCAAGGCTGCTGGGCTTTGTGTTTTGGCTCCTTGCCTCTGCGACAGGGTACTTCAGTGCTTCAGGTGTTGAGGGTTCATTCACAAAGATACTGGGGCACTCAGCATTTATCTTTTAAGACACTTTAATTCTTTTTGTGGTGTGGGGTACTGTGTGCAGTTCTGGGCTCCCCAGTATAAGAAGGACGTGGAGCTTCTAGAAAGGCTCCAGTGGAGAGCGACAAAGATGATTAAGGGACTGGAGCATCTCTCATACGAGGAGAGACTGCGTGAGTTGGGCCTGTTCAGCTTAGAGAAGAGAAGGCTGAGAGGGGATCTTATTAAC
>JAUBOD010000824.1:3148731-3159033 GCA_032353885.1 Nothura maculosa | reverse complement strand
ATTTTTTTTCTCTAAATGGTCAGGATTCTGACCATTTTGACTGCTTTATCATTGCTGTGACATTGGCTTCTTAAGTAACTATTCCTCCTTCCTTGGTGAAAGGATATCAAAGATCTATCAGAAGCAAAGTGCTCTAGTAGAGCAGGATAAGGTTTCCTTTGGATGCAGATCTCCCTCAGCGAGGGGTGCTCACTCTTTGTAGCAGAATAAAACACTGTGCCTCCTCTGATGATGTTCAAGATGACTTCATGTCAAGGTCACCCAATGCACCTGAACAAACTTGAGCAGATGGACCCTTTCACATGACCAGGATGGAGGTAGTCCTCTAATCAGCATTAAGTAGTCTTCATTTTCAGTCAGGTGTTGATAGCAACTGCTATCAGCAGAGCTACTACAGATACAGGCAGTTACATGGCCCAGCAGCTGTTTACCTGGCAGTGATAAATAGTAGTTGCTAATTAGCTGCTGTACTGTAACTCGTTTGTACTACTGTATTCTTAGTAACATGAGAGCTGCAGTATCACTGTGGTCTATCCAGCCTGGTATCCTGTCTTTGTTACTGCCCTGAAGCGCTTTAGGGAAGAGCATTAGAATGGTGCTAGCATGGGTGATAGTTCCATATGTTCTCCCAGCATCCAGTCATTGCAGCTCAGGAACTTCTGAAGCTGAAGGTGGTTTGTAGTTCGTAACTTAGTTCATAACTTGATGCTTTTTTGAAGCTATGAGGATTTGTTACTCATATGCCCCTTTATTTGATGCAGCAGTGACTTTCCTTCCTCACCCTTAATATTCCCATCATCTCCGAGTTGCAGTGTTCAAGTATCTCAGTTTCTCCCATCCCCTGGACCACTGTGCAGGATTTTTCCCATCCACACTGGCTACCAAGCGTGCAGAGCAGCTACAGAGCCCTTGTTGCTTATCTGACACCATGGGGGATTTGCAGATCAGTAGCACTCACAGATGTGGCTTTTACCACACACCAAAAATAATTTGGAGGCTTGCATGCTGGATAGGCAGACCTGTGCTAGCTGGGCAAGGTAAAAGTCTCTCCTGTCAGTCCCTAACTGTAGCTACAACCAACGTCTGAGGGTCAAAATGTTACAGCCTTCACCTGCTCTGGGTGCCCAGCGATGTGCAGCGATCTGCTGCACACGGAATTCATTTGACATCAATATGATCACGCATGGGGTGAGATGCAGCTTAGCATGAATAGCTGGGCCACTGGAGACTATGAATATTAGCATGAGGATTTTTTTTCCTGACAGCATTTAACAGCTTTTACTTAGCTTGCTGCAAGGTGGATTAATCTAGGATAAAATATATTTTTTTCTACCTTAGCCAAAGTGGAAAAAATGTATGAAGCCTTTTTTTTTCAACTATATGTTTTATAAGCATTCACAAATTTAGTTTTCTGTCTCTTGAAGGAGTTTTATGATTACTTCAACTCCATCATTGGTGGAGTTGGAATTCATACTACTATAAAATAAAAATAAACAAACAACCTTACCATTGGGGTTTTGTTGTTTTTGTTGTTTTTTTTTTAAATATTTTGCTTTTCTGATATTTGGAATCATCTGGAATTCTAATTAGTCTGATACTATTGTTGTAAATAGTATTTACTAATAATGTCTTACAAAGCATTTTTCAATACAAGTTGGTGGATCAGGTAATCAGGAAGAGGGGAGATGAGATAAGCTGTTATGCTATTTATATCTGCAGGTTTTGATAGCCATATATATTTTATTCTCGCTAACCTTACTGTATTTTAGCATGCCTGTAGGTACAGACATGAGAGACTAGACTTACATTTCCACACAGAAATAGATCTGTCTGATCCAGTTCCTGCTGAGGCAGCAAAATGTTTTTGGTGGTTAAATCTCCACATTATAATTTGGATATGAAGTGCAAAGATCAGTATGTGACTGCTCGTACACGGAACAAAGCGTTTGATCTCTTTCTGAAAATGTGTGCTGTCTTCATGGGATAAACCGTTGTGATTCGTTGTGCTTCACTGGCATTCCTACTTGCTTAGCTTTTCCTCATAGGTGTCTTAATTTTGTCCTTCATTCCGAAACTTCAACTAATAACCTATTTCTTGTTTTCTAGGAGGTGCAGAATGGAAGGTTGTTTAGGCTTCTGGCAAAATTGGGAACAATCAATGAGAGGCCAGAGTAAGAAATACTTGTTTTCATAGTGTAGTATCTAAGACCCAGTTTGTAATGCAAGGTTTCTTCTAGCATAAATTTCAAGATGCCCATCTGTGCCCCTGAAGAAAAAAATGTTTAAGACACCTTGAGACAATGAGTGAAGCAGCTTTCACTAAAACACTAAATGAAGGAAAAGAGAAGAATGCAACAATATACATCAAAGTTGTTTCTGTCATTACACATTCTTAGTGGTCTCTTGTGACTGAAAACAGTTTTTGAAGCAATCAGTAGCCTTCTGTAACTATAGCAAATGAAACAGATAATTGTTTTAAGCTACTTAATTACCAGTTTATTGTTTATCAACTGCTGTATAACAACTTAAGTGCTCGTGGCTTGTTTTCCACCCTGTTCAGTAGATTTGGGTTAAAACACAGCTGTGTTTAATGTTGGTTTCTCACACTTATCTGGCAAACTTGGTAAAGATGTCTCCTACTTTCTTCCCTTACTTTTTTTGCAGTCCCTTGCAGAAGACATTAGCTTCACGGGCTTTGAATGTGTCATCTTCTATCCTTGTGGCAGGAGGGAGACTGTAATTTAATTGCAAATTATAACAGGTGTCTTAGCAGAGCAGTAAGATCTCTTAGGTTAGTTTGAGGAATCGGTGTATGGTTTCTGTTGCTTTTGAAGTTTTCTTTGTTTCTCTTGTGTGTTTTGAGGTCTAACACGAGTCTTTGCTTTACCCCAGGTTTCAGAAAGACCCAACGTGGTCGGAGACTGGAGACAGGTATTTACTAAAGCTCTTTCGAGATCACCTCTTCCATCAGGTGACAGAAGCGGGTACTCCTTGGATCGACCTCAGTCACATTATCTCATGTCTTAACAAGGTACACTGTACTTGTGCTAGCTTTTACACATTCCTTTGGGTAACTTGCTTTTAAAATAACCTGCCACTGCAAAGCAAGCTGGCGCTGGCAGATTAATTCTGTTGCTTTAACTGATGGTTATTTTTCCCCCATTTTGAATGAAACCAATGTAATCACTAAACTAATATGCAAGCATTCATGGTTACTTTAAATAAACTTAGTAATATATTAATATTGAAGCTTGGAATTCAGTAATACAGCATGATATATAGTATTAACTTGTTCATCTTAGAACGCATTGAATACTGTGAATAAGCAATGCTGGTCCCTTTATGCTACTCTGGTCTTTCAACACAGCATAAAGGATCCATAAAAACCCTTTAGCTGGGGGAGACTTCTGCTGATGGAGTTACCACAGATGTTGGGAATAAGGCAAGAAAATCCACCCCTAAACTGTGCTGCCCAGAGTAGGAGACAGGAGGGCTTGTGGCTGCACTAGCACTTCATGCAGAATCAAGAACTGGCTTAGCTAGCGGGGAGAACTCCCCAGACAGACACCCCTGAGCCCATTCCTGGTATTTCTGTAGCTTCTCCAGCCCTGCAGTTTACAAGGTTGAGGGAACAAAGCTGTCTGCAGTTTTTCATAAGCTGCACCAGCAGCAAAATTTCAGCTGGGCGCCCTCATGATTAATAGTGGGAGGCGTAGGAGGTCTTCATTAGCTGTAGAGCTTCGTGTCTTGCTCCATAAATTAAAAAGCATATGATATTTTTTTTCTTTTTAAACTGGTAGGTCAGCTTTCAATTTCCTTGACATTGCTTGCCCAAGCTTCAGTAAGTCATAGAAGAATAAGATGCTCCTTCATCCTTTTTTCGTAGCTTCTTGGTCATTCCACTTGCTGCAGAGAGAATATTGATGCAGATGCTGACAGTATATACAGTATTTTATGAGGTTTTATTTATTTTTTTTCTCTACAACTTAGGGTAACAACCAGTTTTCTCTTTGAGAAAAATTAGAATATATTTAGCTCCTCTGGCACTAGAAACATCTGACTCGTCTGACTAACTGCAGTTAAATTTTTCTCTAAATGAGCTGTACCTCCTGTTAGATTACTGGTTTGCATTTTAAACTTCATTTTCCATCTTATGGATTGGTGTCTGCAGTCCAGTCTGCTTTAAAAAGGACATTAAAGAGATTGATAAGACTAAAAAAAGAAAAATAAATCAATGGAAAAAAAGCCTATTGGTATAGGCAATGCAGTGCAGTGCCATGGTGATCTGAAAGCAGAGACCAGTGCAGATCCACAGCAAGAGGAATATTCCTGAACTTGGAGGTCAGGGAAGAGACTGTGTCCAGGAATGGGTTGTCCCATCCATGTTCATGGCTTGACCTTCGGAAACAGAGGCTCTTCTCTTCTGTGGTTGGGGGCTCCACACACAAAAGTAAGGCTTGCAGAGCTGCTTTGGAAATGAGCTCTGAAAGCACCTCGGAGATCATGAGCTGTGCTAGAAAAGGGGCTGCTTGGCCTTTGCTGCTGCATTCCAAGAGTCACCCTTTTTACTTAAATTTTATATGCACATACATACAATACAGTATTTTTTTTTCCCTTTAAGTGTGGCATTTTTGGAATCTCTTCAGCTAGGAGATCCACAGGAGGAGATAAAGCAACCCATATAGGTGGTTTCCTTAATACAAGTCTTCCATATATCAGTTTCATTAAGTTAAATCATCATTATCAAATGATGTCAGTATGAACCATAGACTGTATTTCACACACATCTTAATGTTGGCACAATGTTATAGGGGATGTTGAAAGATGTTGAAAGAGGTATAGTCTTACCCTGCTCTACTAGAATTAAAAGCTGATTGTCCTTCTCCTGCCCTGAAGTTATTTAAAGCAAAATCTTCAAATTTGGGAAGTTGCAGCTTTTAAGGATTTGTTCAGAACACTATTTTGTGAGGGGGAAAAAAATGTGGGAATTTGTAAACTTAGTACATTGCTCCAGACAGCAGCCAGTGGAACAAGAGCTCGATGTGAAATCTACTTTTTAAATTTTCTTTTTCTTTTCATTACAGCATGACAGTATTTTGATTTAATCCTGTTGGGCTTGTCTCTCCCAAATGTTTCGCAGTAGTGCCATATCCTGCCCACTGCTGCCCCACCTTCTACTGTGGGACAAAAACGTTTGTAGTGTCACATATTTAGGAATATTAAAATGCTATCAAAAAAGCCATGAAGAATTTTGCTTTATAAGAGTCTAACAATTCCCTATTGATGAACACGTTCTGTAAGGGGAAGGGATCATAAAGACAGTTTTGGAAGGGACTTGAAGAGATCTACTCTATTCCCATGTTCTGATTTAGGATTAATGGTACATACCTAACATGCATCTAAAAGCACCACTTTTCTATCTGTTCCTGAAACTTCCCAATGAAAGGAAATCAGTAGCTTCTATAGCAGAGGTTTGTGTAGTTTCATGCATCTTGAATAGATTTTAAGACATTTTAAGACAAAATAAATCTGCACCACCTGTTATAAGAAATTTTAATGAAATTAGTGTAACAAGATGCTTGGAAGTCACTTGGAAGATCATGCAACTTAGTTCTAATACTTTTAATTTTAAATTTGAGAAGTCAGAAAAAATGAAAACTAATCTTGAAACAGGTTTCTAATCTTTGGTTTTTTTCTTAAGCCTGATTCATTTGTTTGGTTATGGATTGGGAACTAGGTAATGTTTTCCTTTAGAACAGGGGAAGGAAATGTGCCATACAGAAGATCAGCAATCAGTTTGTTTGCAATACTGCCAAAAATGCGAGGTTTGGGTTTCTACTGTTATTCAAACTACTTGGGGTTGGTCCATCAATTGTTTTGTTTAGAATGGGCAAGAAAAAATTTACCTGTCTTCCCAGGAGGCTTGTGGATCCTATTGTAAAATCACATGGGAATGTAATGTTGAGCATGTCTTTGTACACCAGGAACTATATGGAAATTATGCTAGGTTTTCTGTCCAGTGGGAGATAGTATTACAGGACTATTAGCTCTATGAAAAGGGAAGAAAACAGTGGTAACTTAACCAAGGGTCTGAAATGTCCATTAGGCTAAGACCAAAATGTCTCAGTTTCTTGGCAGGCGCCGTGTTTGGTGCGACTCGGATCCTTCCTTTCCACACTGCTAGTGGATCCGAGCCGCACCAAAACACGGTGCCTGCCAAGAAATGGATTGCTTTTGTTATTGGGGAACTGTTTTGCCATTTCTTTCACACGTCTTTTATTTTATCTTTTGCATTCTTGTTACAGTTAGATGCTGGTGTGCCAGAAAAAATAAGCCTCATTTCCAGAGATGAGAAGAGTGTACTTGTGGTAACTTACAGCGATTTAAAACGCTGCTTTGAAAATACTTTTCAAGAACTGATTGCAGCCGCAAATGGTCAGTTGTAGTATTTGCTGAAAGCATGCAGGACATTGCTGAGGAACTTAACCAATAGCAAATTGCACTACAGCTGAATTGTTGTTGTCATCTCATTTCACATTTGGGAAACAAACAGGAGATGAGCAAAGCTGCTTGCACTTCAGTCAGGTACACTGTTACTTGAAGGGAAGAATGTTTCACTTATCCTAGAGCTAAGGCTGCCATTGGAGGCTTTATCTGTGAAGAATTTATTTTAGATTAAGGAACACATCAGGTGCATGATGTTCCTGCTTTTATTTTTTCCACTTGTATATGCACTAATTTTAATTTTTTTAAGACTTTTCTGATCTCGGAAGTTTTGCCACATTGTATACTTATTAAGGGAAACTCTTTGCAAGGACATTTCTGGGATACATTTTTGTCACTGAGGATATAGCAAAATTTATTCATTTTGATATGATTTGCACCCAGAATAGCATAAAGGACCAGGTAAATAATTTAATAGCAATTGTGTTCTCTCAATTACTGTTTAGTTTGTAACCTCTGTACAAGTGTGTTGTATGCAAGCTCTGTATGCCACCCACTGTTTAAGAAACAAACCAGACGACGAAACCTTTTTTTTTTTTAAAAAAAAGAAATCACGTGAAGTATCAGTGAATTGTCAAAAAAAAAGAAAAAAGAGGAAAAAGAAAGAAATCCCCTCTGATTTGATTTAAATATTGTCTAAGCGAAGTGACGAAAATAGCATCATGAGAAGCATCTATGATTTAAGGAGCATATCAAACTTGCTCTAAACACAACCAGCGCCTTTTAAAAACTGTTTGTACGTTTCCGTGCTAGGCAGAAGCATTTACATTTATGCAATTTTTTTAATAGTTTTTTTTTAAAGAAATTGTGTTGAAATGCCTGAAGTTTCAGGAGTGTATTACTTTAGGTTATTTACGATATAATTTTTTGTATAAAGTTCTGTTCTTTGAACCACAGCTTTATTATGGTACGCTACACTGGATACAGATACAAAGACACTGTTAAAAGAAGATTAACTAAACACAGCAGTTGTCTGGCATCAAGAGCTTTTCAAGTTTTACAGCCTGAATCTGGAGGGATAATGATCTGCTGTGCCTTTGCAGTCACTGCTTAGCCCAAAGTAATATTACTTTTGATAATACTCAACACATGAATATTCACGAAGTAATTCAGTCTCAAAAGTCTGGAATTTTCCTCCTCAGTTAACTTTCTAATATTCGGACATGCAGTTGTTCTCCATGCTTGGGTATTTATGGGATTTGTAGTTAAACACCTACACTTTGATACTGAAGACTGCCAAATACGTAGGAATTTCCTTTCTTAAAGCAGTAGTGAAGACTGTACCTATCCTTTCCCAGCACTGAATGTTTCAATAGCACTGGGTGCTCACCATGAAGAAAATGTGGAAACTCAAAAGGTCAGGACAGACTCTAAGCACTTGCAACTGATGTTACTGACATCAATTTTAATAATTCTCAATATTTGTAGTTTTCAGAGAAGTTTTTAATATTTCTCTGTCCACTTTTATAAGCTTTAAAATGATCCGCCGCCTTGAGACTTGCATCAAGAAAAGCAACTCTCTTCACATCGAAAGCTTTGAAGACTAGGGACATGCTTTACACATTTTAGAAAATGTGGTTGGAGCCACATTAGTAGCATCAGTTGTTGAGTTGAAAAGTCGATTATTGTTGCATTTGATCGAATGAATTTTAAAAGGAGCATAATGTTTAATATTCAAACGATCACAGTTGCCAGAATGTTCTTTTTAATGTAAAAGGAACAGGAACTTTGAGAAGTGAACATGCAAAACAGTCTTTTATCATTAGCTCATGTATTTGAGGAAGAGCAGCTGTCTTTTATATGTTTTTTGACAAATCATATTGTAATTCTTTTGTACAAAAAAGAAGTACTTGTATTCTAGAAGAAATATGAAATGCTTAATTTATAAGCGGGCTGAGGTTTTTTCCAGTATTGTTTTCTTTGAAAATGAAAGGGGATCATCTGTTCAGTTGTGGGGTTTGGGAACCTTTGAAAATTTAATTTGTGGACCAATATTTTGTGAAAGTGTAAGGCAGGGGGCAAATAGGGCTTGAATTCTCATCCTTTTTAGACCAGCAAATCACCCTCTGCGAGACATGTCTAAATTGCAAACTTGTGTGTATCTGCATCATGTCCGTTCGCTTCAGCCCCTAGTAACCTCAGGACTTGGTTTAAAAATAAAAAGGTAGACAGCTAATAAGTTTTCATACATAAACAATGTCAGCCAGAAAATATTTGATGTCAGGTAATACATTTAAAAGAAATGTTTTCTATTTATTTCATTTGGTCCATATTTGGGAATGATTTGAACAGTCTGAAGTTCAACCTGGGTGTTTTTTGGGGGGAGAGCCCTTCTACCCCATTTTAATTCCATTTAGAAGGTTGTCCTAAGGTTGTAGTTTGATCCATTCATAGGAAGATTTGTGTATCTGTATCTAAAAATAACAACAATAATAATAAAAACACCACCAGGAGATGCCCCCCTAGATGGGAAATTTAATTCTGACCTTCCTGTTTTTACAGATAAAAGCACAGAAGGGACAACCTTTGAAATCACGTGATGTTGGTCGTTTTAATTTTTGTACCTATTTTAAATTCTGTTGCTGTATTTACTATATTGTAAATATTTTGTTGAGGGTACCTGTGTATTTTTGATTTGCCCTTGTTTCAGTAATTCAGGTGTCAACAGCTTCCCCTAAAAAGCACCAGTATGTTAAGTTCTAATGTCATGATCCCAATATGTGTTACTCATCTTTAATCCTGTTTTCATTCTTCATGTGTACAGCAGTATTTTTAATAAAGAATACCAGAAACACCGTAGTCTTATTTTGGGCATATGAAGTATGGAAGTTGGATCAGCATCATCACAACTTCAGTGCTGGAATTAGGCTTTGTTCTAGTTCTTCTGTATTCACTCTTGTTTGCAATGCAGAGTTTATCTGGATTCACAAAGCATCTTTAGTGTTTGTCACTGATAGAACATCAGATATGCCAGAATTTATAGACACTGTGCACCAGAAGTGTAGTAATATGAACTTCCTTAACTCCCAAGTCAAAGCAGTAGCTGCTTCTGTCAGATCGGTTCTGCTTTACTAGACAAGTCCTAATTCTGAAAACTGTATTTAAAAATATGCTTATTTTCATGTTATGATTTCATATTTCAGCCTTTTTGCCCAAGGGTGTGCCAGTTTCTCTGAAAACTTGCCCACGGAGAGATTGACAGCTTCAGTGTTAACCAGCAAAGGTGAGGTGATTTAGTGGCAGGATAAAATCTCTGCCATCCAGCCATCTTTATGTAATGCCAAGTTTTGTGCGAGATGCACCATGTGATAGTGTTAACATTTTTCTTGCATATATTCCGTGTAGAGTCATTGCCCATTATGTTGCACTGTTGTGTAGCAAATTACTATATAACAAGTACATTTGCAGCAGGCTTCTTGGTGCACTTGTCCAGTCTCTCTCTTGCTAATGGCCAGCAGCAGGTACAGAACCTCCCACAGTGGGAGGTGTTGCCACCTTCACCTACCTCTCTGGAGAAGGTTTCTGCTCAGCCTCCTCCCCAGTCTTCAGCGTAGCCTCAACGTGGCTTGGAGGTCCCCTCTGATGCTCTGGTGTTGCCTACCAGAGAGCGCTATTGAACGTGCAGGTGGAGGCACCTTGACCAGGTTCTGCCCTCGGGAGCAGGGACTTGGAGAATGCCCAGGAAGAAGAAATATCCCCCAGGCTGGATGCACTAACTCCTGGCCCAGCAGGTTCAGAACAGCTTTGGGTTGATGATACTCTAGCTACTCTCCTTGTCTTTCATCTCCTGGCTGCAGA
>JAUBOD010000824.1:3111851-3130676 GCA_032353885.1 Nothura maculosa | reverse complement strand
GGACACAATCCTGTGCCTTGTGTTCTGGGTGACCCTACATGTGCGGGGTGGGGGGGGGTGAGGTTGCAGATGACCTCTGAGGTCCCTTCCAACCTTAAGCATTCTATGATTCTATGATTCTATAATCTCCCCTGCACATATCTCACATTCAGCAGTATGAATCCAACCAAAGGCTTCTTCTGGCTGCCTTCTGCTCCCATCTATTCCAGGAGCAACCCCTATTGCGTTGCCCTTACACAGCTGGCTGGCACAGGAAGCCCACTGGTATACATAGAAAATTGGCAGACCTCTCTGCCAGCACATATGGCTGTGTGGGGGCAAAGCAGTTCAGGTAGTAGGGGTCGGGCAATGACCTAGGGTGACAAGCCACATGTGAGGACCAGTGAGGCAGCAATAAGGGAAGCATCACTGATAATTATTGCCCCACTGCTGTAGAAGGTCTGGGCAGGAACTAGAGCTTTAATTCCCCCCCATTTTACAAATATATCTATTCATTTGGCACTAGCCAATAAGGGATTTTGGTGCTTTCAGAACATGGAAGGAGATGAGAGAGGTCTGTAACTTTCATCTGCTAGTTCCCTTCTTTGGGATAATCCTGGATATCAATCATAGTAGCCATTGCCTTAAAGCATTTGACATAATACTGCAGAGTGAGCTTCCTGGGTATAGTATCAATAAGGCACGCTCTGAAAGGAGCAAAAATGATGAAGCAATTTTAGTTTGGGTTCTGCAGTACTGTACATGGCCCTCCTTGGGCTTGAAATAACAAGTAGAGAATTTCTGATTAGTAAATAGGCAGCATTGGAGCACGGAGCCACTGGGTAAGATGCATATACTCAATCTATGTATAAATAAATGCAGCCAGACAGAAACAAGAGGGATTTGGGCTTTACCTACACAACAGGGGAAGTGTCCTGGCAGAGAATGACTCTGAGAAGGATTCAAGGATTAACACAGAAAAGCAATGCAGCATAAGCTCCCAGGGCAATGCAAAAAAACAGTCAGATCTGATCCTTGGATATATAAACAAGGAAAAGCTAAAAACATAGGACTAGGTACCAAGAAGACTCTGGGTTAGGGTATTGAGCTGCACCTGCTGCAGGCTACTATCGAGTATCATCCTGTTTGCTGACTTCCCGAGTGCCCTCTTCAAACTGATTAGAGTCTTTGTCCTTTCTGCTCCAATGAGAAATGGGCAATGAGAGCCTGGGAGATGATTTCACTGTAGGAAGCGCCCTGGTGCATGAAGAGCACTGGCTTTGCACGGGCCGGGTCAGCATCCTCCCCATCATGTAAAGAGGCTGCAGATAATTAGAAAGGACACACCTGCACAGCAATCCAAAGACTGAGACAACTCAATCTGTTTAGCTTATTAGAAAGACCTTCATGAAGAAAAAAATCGTGGGCTTTATGCAATCTAATGGTCCTAAAGTTTAAAACTTAAGTCAGAACCACATTTAAAACTTAAGTCAGAACCACAGTTAAAGCCAGATGCAAATTACACCTAAAGTACCCATTTTTAACAGTGGGGTGATTAATCATTAACACTGATGATCACAGGAAATAAGGAATCTTCCACCTAAGCGCTGTCAAATCAAGGTGGATGCCTTATGCTTCAGCTGGTTTTGCTAGACGCTAAGTACAAGGTCAATATAACATAATGATGCAACAGAGAATATGCAGGAAATCCAATTATCCTTACAGAATCTGCAAAATTTAGTCTTCCATTCTGTCTGGTCTTTAAAGCAGTGGAACTAGATTAAAAAAAAAAAAGAAAGTAAAAAGAAAAAAAGCAATACTACTCTTTTTTTGTAGTTCCACCATTTACCATTTCACTAGAAAATTTAAGTTGGCCTGAAACTTGGTGCACACATTTTTGAGGCTTCAGAGATTTTATGGTATAGGATACCATTACACAGTCTTTCTTTTGACAAAATCATATTAAAAGTGTGACATGATATTGATGAGCATCTTCTTTTCAGTGCAGCTTAGCAGCAAGGTACCTTTCAGCATTTTCACGGCAACTATTCTGCAAGTTGGTGATTTCTTAATTCCAAAAGCAGATGCTTGTACCACCTTTCCAAAAGCTCCATGTCCAAGTGACTTTCCTGAAAAGAAAGTAAATGAGACTGGTAAGAAAGAAATCTTATCAGCGAGTGATTCAATTGATAATGAATTGCAAAATATGTCCTATGCTAAAAATATATTTGCAAACTGGCATGTCAGATAATTTTTTTTCTTTTACTGAAAGAATAAAAGAAAAGAAAAAAAAAGTATTAAAGACTAAGCAGAAAAACCAGAAGACAATCACAGGCATCGAAGAGCATAAATGATATGATTAAAAGTGATGCTAAGCAAATGCAGCTATTCACACTGGATGTACACTGGCTTCCAACACTCATTTTTCAGTTTATCTTTGCTAGCAGAAAATGTTACCCCTCTCTTTGCCGACCACATTGCACCATGCAGCAGGCTGGGACAGTGCTGCAGGTTGCTACAGACTTGGGTAATTCTCACAAGTGAAAACCTTCTTGATCCCAAAAGGTGCCTTAAGATAACCTTCATTCCAAGGAGACTGCAGTGCAGTCCCTGAATTTTGCCTACAAACCCCCCTTCACTTCCCTGTCGAGCTCCTGTGGTTAGGCAATGGTGAGACACTACAAATCTGAGCAAATGAGGCCCTTAGCTTTGTGCAATGAGGTCTGAAGGGATTCAGTGAGACGAGACCCAGAGTGACAAGGCATAGGTTATCTCATGATGGGTGTGATGCCTCCGCACGTCCAAGGGCAGATGCGGACACTGGCACTGTGAGATCCTTATCATCCTGGCAGCAGGCAACCTCAATAAAATCCCTTGATGAGCTTCAGTAAAATTGAATGTTCTTTTCCTATATGTTCAGAATCAGGTAAGGCTCTTGGAGTATTATTACTATTTTTTAACGTTTATGATGCTTAATGCCTATCTGATGATCTCTGCAGTCTTGCTCTTGATTCCCTAGTGTTGGAAGCAGGGAATTTCTTAAACCTCGCTCTCGCACAGACAGGCCAGACCCATGGAGTTCTAATCAGGGAGATCCTGTCAACGTATTAATTAGCAACACATTTTAAATCCAAGGACCTAATTTCTGCTTGTATTTGCCTTCAGCAGAACTTAGGCATCTACATGGCTAGCAAAAACAAAGCTGCAGGCTTTGTAGTGTAGAGAAAAAGAGCAGAAAATAAGACCATATTTTTACACAAAACCATAGAATAAGATGTGTCACTAAGGCCATATTTATATCTTCGATATGCACATGTGACATAGCCATAACGATAGGACAATTTCCAGATCCTATGATAGATGTTTAAAACAGAGCAGCTGAATCACTTTCAAAAGTGCCTCTTTGACCAGCTCTGACTCGGTCATCTATATTATCCAAAGCTAAGAGAGAGATGACTCCCATCAGACACTCACAAGTGGACTAAAAGAACTGTCAGCTCTAAATTAAATTAAATAGACACTACGTTTTGTGAGTTATATGTCTACACTCTAATTCTCTGTCTGTCTGCTGCTAGAAGGCAAACAGCATATGACATCAAGGCAATGGAAACATGAAGTGGAATATGCAAAACCAACCACCCCCTAGGATATTATTCACCCCCAGATGCGCAAAAGTGTTGCAATTTTATAGAAAATAAAAGCCATGAATTTAAGCTATGTGAATGAAAAACATCAGCAGAGTTGAGCATTGGGACCTGAGGGGCTTAGAGTTTGACATATAAATACAAGAGAATCAGCGCATATTTTTAAAGATCTACAGTCACCTCCTCTTCCAGTTATTGCTTGTTCACTTAGGAGGCATATAAGAAAAGCAGTATTAAGAGCAGGGTCTCTGCTTTCCTGGTGATTTGGAGATCCTAGTCTTAATGGACTGGCAGTTTGTGGTTTGTACAAGGTGAAGTTACAGTTTGAGGTAATGTAAAATTCACTCTACCTCTGTTTAATGCACAATTTTAATCTGTTTCCATTAGTGCTAACTTACTTCCCCCATCAAGATAGGCTACTTAGTCACTACTTGGGAAACATACCAGTTAGCTCATAAAGCTGCTAGCCTTTCATAAATGAGAATGAGTACTGGAAACAACACTTCCTTCTCTAAACAACAATTATGATTTAATGGGAAACTGCAATAACACTTGATGTATTGCTCTTTGTTGCTCCACTATTGTTTTGGAGCCTACAAAACCTTACTGTAGAATAGGATCACTCCAACATTTCAGCATCAACAGATGGAGCTCCATGGTTGAATATACAGATTGCACCTAGGACAAATCCAGCTCTAATATGCTATTCATGCAAAAGCTACTTATGGTTCGACACAAAAAGTAATTACAAAATTATTAAATGGAGCAATGAAATAGAAAAAAATGAAGATGTGCTGCCTCATCACAGATGTCAAGCAACTACAATATTTGGGTTTTGTGTAGTTCTCAGTTATGAAATGTTGTGGCATTTATATCCAGACCTGGGAAGCACAGAGCTCTCTTTAAACTTGCTGCACTTCATTTCAATTTCTTGGGACAATTCAAACCCACTAAAGTGAACAGGCCACTCAGCTAAGGAGTTTTGAATCAGCAGGTTTTCATTTCAGGATTCTTAAATATGGGACTGTATTTAAGCACGTAAGTTGCTGGATTGGGGCATTAGGAAAAAGGACCAGCAGATATCTCTCTCCTCATATGTGGGAAAGCAGAGTCTTAAAATGTGTATTTGTTGCTGTGGTCCTGTGATGTAGTTTGAGTCACGTAGGTTTCCCCATAGTGGAAACTTCCTATTTTCCATTATGTTAAATAGAAAGCTGTCTGCATCAAGAGCAAAGGAAAACAGGCTGATTTGTGTCAGAAACTGGATCTGCAGGGTGTTAGAAGGCAGCAGAGCTCAGGATGCTGTTTTACCACTTCAGTTACCACTGTTACCAGTGTTTTTTATCTTCCTGGAGCCATGCAGCAATGATCCTGAGAGCTCCTGTGCAAGAGCTTCAGCAGGGTAGGAGCTCTCATAAATTATGAGTCAAACTCAACTGTAAGGTGAGAAATAACATGGTAGATAAACACTTTTGTTGGACTATAGGCTTAT
The DNA here is from genome assembly GCA_032353885.1 of Nothura maculosa. Lineage (NCBI taxonomy): Eukaryota > Metazoa > Chordata > Aves > Tinamiformes > Tinamidae > Nothura > Nothura maculosa. The sequence goes on along the minus strand of JAUBOD010000824.1, from coordinate 3,125,561 downwards.
ACCCAGCCACACAGATGTGATTTATAGCACCAGAATGTTTCTGTCTTATGAAGAGATGACATTTTGATCTTGCTCACAATAGCCGAAACTGGATGATCACATTAATCTAAACTGAATGATAATTATCCTGGCTTCAGTGGTGCCCATATGAAATTTTCTGTGAGTCTGTAGCTCTTATGGATGAAGGGGAAATCATGTTATATAAGCATTGCATCACACCAGTGGGCTGTGTGCATGTGTGCATGAGGAACATAGAAAGCAGAGGCTAAAAGGCTAGAGACTTACATTACAAAGGTTACAGTAAATATGTATCCTTGAAGACAAATAATGGAAAAAGAAAAACAAGCCTATCAGATGCTGGAAGGATTTGCATTTCTAAATAAAAATATGCTAAAAGAGTACATAGAACCACATTTTGTGTTTGTGAGACACTAATCCTTGGAGGCTGCCAAGGTTATGCAAAGACTGAGCCAACTGCCATGTAAGCAGGACTTGCACTGAGCTAATCTAGCGTAGTGCACATACCCAGCTTCTCAGAATCTGGTTTTCATTCATTGTCAGCATTCTTTGCTTGTTTACACCAGTTCTTCCACTTTTAACTCGTCCTCAGGTCATCATTCCTCACCTCCAAGCTCTAAACACTAACCCTGCAAGATGCAGGTTTCCTTAATGTTTACGTTCTGTTTCTGCTTTTTTTTTTATTTATTTATGTTTTTTCTGTGGGATTTACACACAAATAAAATGTGCATAAGGCAGAGATCACATTGTCTGCACATTGAGCTCTTGATCCATCACTGAAGGAAAGAGGACACTCAAAACAAAGTTATGCTTCAGCATTTCCAGAATTGTGTGGGAAAACAATAATTAGTAGCCATATATTTCAGCTCTCCTTACCCATATCTGATCACCTTATAACTTCTACTGAGCAAATTAAATGTGATCCCAACTGCATGTGTGTTTTGATCACCTTCTGTCCCTGATCCCTGGAGGACAGGAGGAATCTGTTACAGTCCCTGTCAGAAAGCTGGGATTTTCTAGCCCTGGCGGTACAACTGCATGCCTGAAAGAACAAACAGCACTATTGCAACAGCCTATCACTGATATGGTAATGTTAACCTCTTGTTAAAAGCTGTGTGGTTTCTGGAGAGAAGCCGCAACTCCCAAATCCGGTCCTTATACTCTCCTGGCCTTCCAGTTAGCACCACTGTAGAGCAACCGAGTCTAAAAGGCTTCCACATCCATGCCCTTTCCTCGGGAGTCTGTAGGCAAGCTACCTGCAGGCTGAAAATTTCCATCTTTATTTATGCATGGACTTTTGTAGAACATTCTTGCACTTTATGCTACACCAGCAAGGACGACTATGAATCTGCAGCGCACAGGGAAAACAAAGAGTGGCTTGGACAGAGGAGGAAAGGAAGAAACACTGAGGGGTACAGGAAGATCTATGAGGATCCATTTCTGCACTGGCCTTTTTCCAAATGAGTACTTAATTAGTTTACATGGGAAGAAACTTAGAGTCTGTGCCAAAGGCCAGGCTCCTGGCTCTGCAGAGAGAAGCTGCCAGGTCAAGGGGCCAATAGGAACCTCTGCAGTCGCCCTGTTTTGATTCCCTCCTTAAAGCAACTCAGTTTGCAAAAAAATACAGAGTAGTGATTCCTGGCTGTATATTAGTTTTCCTGTCTGGAGTCTGAATACACATATGGAAAGTGAGATAGATGCAGTTGGCCAGTCAGTCCTAGATGCTGTAATTTAGTCATGGACAAATAATACTTTCCATGGATAGCTCAAACCTAATGCAGCAGAATATTGTGCTGCATGCCTAAAATATCTCCATCTCTCCTTTACCTACAGATAAAAGTGCCTTTCATTCAGTAGCTGCAAACTCAACTTGACATATGTTGATATTACCTAGTTTTAGCCTTTCCCTGGCAATCTCCCATTTGCTGGCATCATAAGGCAGACGTTCACATTGTTCATCCAAGGGGACTTCATCAGGATCCATTATGATTGACAAGTAATTGGTCTTAATTTCAGAAGAATAAGGCTATAAAACAAAGAACATTGCAAAATTAAAAAGAGATGATACCCATCAGCATCTTTTTGCTTGAATCAAGGGTACCAAGCTATTTCTATCCACGTAGCTGTACACTTCACAGTTGAATATCTGATAAGTTTTATTTATTTCAGTATTGCAAACTCTTTTTTATGCAATAAACCTTTTCCTCAAACTTTCCTCATATGTGACATAGCAATTCCTTCAATGAAGAACTCACTTGCTTTGATACAGGCCCTCTGCATAGTTAAGAGAAATATTTTCAGAAAATGACTAAACAGTGTTCTTAAAAATAACTTTCCCTCATGATTGTGCAAAGCCAGAAGTGGCCATATGCAACAGATGGAGCACAACTGCCAGTGTTTATTTCTTCCTTATACCCAGCAAAGATAGGTCAGATGTGGTTAGAAGTTGTGCAAGAATAGCTGCCAGAAGACTAGACATTATACATTTCGCAAGTGGTTTATACATTTTTAGAATTTTTGATTTCTTATGTGTCATTTCTGAAATTATTGAAGTCTGGTGTAATTAATAAATACCTAGATTAAAACAGCTGATTTAAAAATGAATTTTCAAGAAAAACAGTTCCTACTAAACAAATGGATTATCCATTTTACATGAGGAAAGCGTGGAAAGATGAATCTCATCTCAGTGTTTCACAGCCCATCCTTATCTACTTTGAAACTTTTTCCATTTTCCTTCAAAGAACATCTAGATTGTTATTCTATTAGACATTTTCTTGACACAAGAAATGATTAAATATTTATATAAGCGATCTAGTGTTTGCTCTAGAACAGCTTTGGAGATGATCAATCCCAAGAAGAGCAGTAGAGGGGCAGGAAAATTCTGAGAGGTTCCTACATTTCTTTGACAAATCTTTGGCACAGTTTAGGTTTTGAAACAACATTCTTAAAGATAAAGAAGGGTTAAGTATATCAGTTGTTTCTTTATATTTGTGTCAGGCAGGCTTAAATAAAATGACGTTTCTCAAAGAGCACAAACTTTTTCTTTTTTGGTTTGTTTCCATTGTAGCAACGTCATTTGTATATGAAATTTAATTTAGAGTTAATTCCAGACATCCAGAAATCCTTAAGAGGAAGGATTTCTAACAGAAACACGGAGGAAGCCCTAAACATAGAGCATTAACTGGAAAGATTCATCACTTTGTAATGTATTTAAAATTCCTTACTTTGTAGCAAGAATGGTTATTTTTATTATCTAATCTAACACACAAATGCTCGGTTTTCAAAAAAAAATCAGCAACCCATTATGTTTTTCCAAGTATTGAGCTCATAGTTTTGCAGTCCTGCTATGAACTGCTCTATCTTTAATGGTGAGTGACTAGAAATGGTCCCACTTGCTTTGTAGTTTCTCTGTAGCAGCAAAGTTTCCCTACAGTTTCAGCTCGCCTCTGTTTTATTCTCTCTCCCAAACTCCCTTACGTCTCTTCTTAGGAAAGTCTCTGGTAATAGGAAGGTAGAAAGAGCGATTGCTGCCGTACAGCCCTGCTAGGTTGAAGCAGAGTTGGAGGTCTAGTTGAGGGTTGAAGCAGGGTTGGAGGCCTAGTCCTGCATTCCTCTCAGGTGATAGAAGTTCTAAGCGCAGAACTTAAAATATAGTCAGACCTTAATCCAGGCTCAGATAAAGTGGTCCAGCAGGTTGAAGTTAATGTTTACTGCTGTTGCTGAGCCAGCTGGAAGATATTGTGGAGGTTGGGAGGTGACCCAGGCCACAGGGCCCGTGGTGCCCTCTCCATCTGAGCAAAGGAGTGCCCAAAGCTGAGGGGAAAGGGTACTAGGGTACTATTGAGATTCTAGGTTGGGGAAGGGGGGGTCTGTGCAGCCATTCCTTGCTCTACATCCTTCAGTGCACCCCATTGCTCCAACATTCCTCTAAGTCTCTCTGAGAGCTTCCTACCATGGTCAAGATTTGTATCTTCCACACACGAGAGCTGCTGTGGTTTAACTTCTCAGTGTAGGAGCTTGTGCACCGAAAGTGCTGTAAGTACAAAGGGGATTAAAACCATCACAGTCAGTCCTGAGCAAGAAGTATGGTCAACTGCACAGACATTTAGCATTTTCCAGCTGATACAGCCACATCTGTAGCAGGGACTGCACCACCAAACATACTTCAGTAACACAGCACTTTGCAAGTGATGTAATTACAACAGACAAACCAGACCTCACGGGGCTCTGGGAAGACTTGTCATTCCTGCTCACTCAGATCTTCAAAGACATCACGATGCCAAACTCCCACGGTCCAAGGGGGATGAAAACGCCTTTGGTGGGAATGAGACACCCAATGCTCCCAAGCCCCAGTGCTTTCCCCAAATCAGCCCTTGCCTCTTTGCTCACTCATTTCTTAGCCCCCTGAGTCACGATTTCCCAGGCCAGTCATCATCTGGCTAACAGCACAGTGATCTATGATCAATGGTAAGTGAATCTGTTTCTTTTTTTTCTTTCTTTCTTTTTTCTTTTTCTTTTTTTTTTTTTTTTTTTTTTTTTTTTGTGGTCTCTGTGATTCCAGTGGTCTGGGAAGAATTTTCCAATACAAAGGGAGACAGATAGAAGCAGGAGCCCTGAGCCTGGTCTTACCCTCTTCAGCTTGCGTATGAAGAGAGTCAGCAGGAGCCAGAAGAGCGTCGCAGCCACACAGGTACAGGTCAGTGTTATCAGCTCCAGGTTTGACCTCTCCGACGTGCCTGGGAAAACCAAGCAGCAAGCATTTTAGACCATGATCTGCAAAACAGGGGCAGGTTATGTTTGATTGCCATTAAAATAAAATACTAGGAAGGACCAGCTGCTTTTAATGGGGTATTAATCTATGTTTGGCCTGGTTCACAGAGCCTGAAAAAAAATGATCTCCTCAACAAAACTATTGCATTGAGCATGGAAAAAAAAGGGGCTGCATTTGTAGCACCCTCTTGGTACTTTTGGTAAATCCTCAGGTCTTCCTTGAGAGGTGAAGCAAGCCAGGTGGTAATGTTCTTATAGACATCAGTGAATCCAAGCTCTCATTCCTGTGGTCTGGATGGGTCAGATCATGCACAGAGTTGCTCGACTAGAGCACAGGTGTCCTCAGCGCCGTGTCCACCCAGCAGCACAGGCAGCCCCAGGGTGCACTCCTGGGATGCAGCCCAGGTTCCCTGTGGGGCACCCACCTCCCCTGTCCCCAGCAGCAGCTGGCAGAGTCAGGCTGCTGCGAGGCTGGGAAAGCTCTCAGAGCAGGGAGCAAATTAAACGCAGAAGGAGAAAAATAACAACAGCAACAACCACAAAAAAATGGAGTGGCAAGAAAACATCAACTTGAGAAATCTGGAGAATATTAGAGTCCACTGAAAGATCCTCAAAAAATCCCAAATAAAGTTCTCCTCAGATTGCTACTTAGGGACTTGTAAAATGGTTTCAGAGCAGTTTTGCAGATTGTGTCAAAATGTCTCGCTTCCCACAGTACTCTCTCCATCCGAGTGGCAGCGGATGCAAAATGCTCATGCTCTGTTCTTATTCCGATACGCCCTCCTGGGACACAGGAGAGGACAGGGAGCAATTCTGAACATGATTTCACAGTGTTTTTGTCAACTGCCCTTGCAGTGTTTTCAAACCCCGTACAGCTCCTGACAAATGCAAACTGGATGACTGATGTCTCACTGGTGGGCACCCTCCTAATCGGAGGGATATGTTGCCTGATTTTAAGCGAGGCCACAGAGCTTTGTTCCCAGCTTGAATTGCTTCCTGTAGCTGTGGCTTAACGAGCATAATATCTTCCCTCCTTAAAAGTGATAATCAGATTTGTGTTCATGCCCTATATTTAAGATTCCTCAGGCATGTCTAACCTGGAGCTTCGAGAATAAAGCATATTGAAGCCGAAATACTACTGCAACTAGCAAGTACAGGTTAAACAATATCTATTTCCCCAACATACAAGCTTCTAAATTTTCCAAAGTATGAGTATTTTTTAAAGGCTTAATTTAGATATGGGACATAATGATGGCAAAATTGATACAGCCTAATACAGCTTGCTTGTCTTCTGGCATCAGGCTTGCCATTTGCATATGTATACTCTTCTCTTGCTTCTGAACAGGATCCATGCAGATGGCAAGTAATAGTTTCTGACATTTATTCAGCAAAACCTAGAGGGACTGAGGGTTCATTTGTTGCCGCTGCTCCATATGACAGGACTCACAAAACCCGTGAGGTACAATACAGCCTATGCTGAGGAGAAAGGCAGCAACTTTCCAGCGTCTCCTTGTGTGCCGCATGGGAGGTAATGATGTGAAGGGTCTGTCTTTGAAATGTCAGTGGGATTTTAGGCAGCAAGAATGCATTTCTCCGGGCTGGAATTGGGGTAGATTATCAAACTTAGGAATCCCAGTCTTGTGAAAAACTTTGCTGTCAGAGCTGGCTGAAAACCTCTCAGATGAGTAGCAGAAAAATCTGATTAGAGATAAAACAGGTAGGGAAGGAGAGTGAGGAGGTCTACAGGAATGAGAAAGCAAAGGGAACACATAAAAGGGCTGAGAATTAAAAAAGTTAGGAGTGACTATGAATAGAGCTCTCAGGCTCCCTACACCGTAGCCCATGATCTCTGGCTCCAGCCTCACTCCCAGAGCACTTTGATCCCTCTGCCACCCCAGCCACACGAAGACTTGATCCTTTGTGCAGATTTGCCTCATCTACCTCAGTTCTTCCAACAACAAGCAGCCCTATTCCTCCCCCAGGCCTCTCTCTCACTTCTGTGTGAACTCAGAGCACCACAGGAGAAGGAGAAGGGGACTGAAGCAGTCAGACAGGGACAGACAAGAAAGAGAACAGTAGGCACCACTACTTCACTTGCTCTCTCTCTCAGTAAAACCTAGGTCCTGCTGAGCAGAGTCGAGGGGAGATATTCCAAACTAACCAGCAGATCCCTTCAGGTGTGAGCAGGGTCATCTGCTTTGAGTGACACTTTTGGTGGGTCACTCCTCTGCTTAGACCTTGGACTCTCGTCATCTCCATTTTGGACTACCACAGCTAGGACTTCAGACTCTGAAGGTCCAGATGCAGCTCTGCTTCAAGTGTATACCAGAAAAAAATAATAACTGAGGTGCCAAGACCTCTCTCTGTTGCATCCAAAGGGTCTCAGTGTCCACCACCTGCTATACCAGTGTGGTCTGTCCTGGCTTTATTTGTGTGACCTCCTGTGCAGCACTAGGACGAGTGTCCAAAGAGACTGTGGACTTTTCATTTGTGAAAGTTTTCATGACTTTACCAGACAAAACTGTTGCTGACCTACTCTAGGATCAGTGATAGACCTGGTTTGCGCTGGAGCTTGCCCTGAGCTCACTTTCAACAGGTGCTGCTGCAGTCTAAGTAGTTCTTGATGTACAGTTATAAGGATCTTTTCTCTTACAGTCATTGATATAATGCTGGTGGAATGTCATTTAGTAACTGAGGAAATTCTCATTAAAATTAACGGAAGAATTTCAAGCAACTTCAGAGAGGCCCATAAGATACAAACAACACTTTGAGATGCAAAGGTGAATAGATAGACAAATAGGTAGCTATATAGAAAACAAATATCCTTTTCATAATGCCAGAATAGTTGAATGAAGGCTTAATAAATATGATGTTTTCCTTTCTCATCAGCAAAGACCACATTAAGTTGTCAAGCATCAACTTTAATGTAAGAAGTCACATAAGTGAGTTTAATCTGTAAAATATGCTCTTCATCCACATACACCTCAGATGGTGCTCCACCTTTGTAAATAGATGTATGAAGGACACTTTCCTCAGGAAGTATGCAAGAAGTCCTCATGTGGAGAAGCAATGGGAAGGTTTCAGGTAAAAAAGTTGACTATTTGGAGATCAGTGCAAACAGCTAGTGGTCAGGCATGACCCTGAAGATGAGTTGCACAAGGTAGATTGAACTACCTGTGTCTAAAAGTTCCCATCAATATGTATTTAAGAACCCACTCCTCTTCCTTGCTGGGTGCTATGACAGCCATTTGCTCTTTTTGTCCCTTCCTTTGAGATTTGTTTCTTTTCCAGTTCCTCAGCCAACAGCAAATGGACATCTTGCTCTGACATTCCTAAAAATGTTGCTCCTCTCCTCAGAAAGCCCTACAAGCAGAGCTTCCAAACCAAACAAGGACTGTAATTATTTAAAGACAGCCCTCGGATTCCACCATCCATTCATCCATCTCTGATACAAAAATAACACATTGTTTTATCTGCAAGTATAAGAATGTTTTTTCAGAGCAAATAAAAAGAGCAGACAGTTTCCTTCCTGACTCATTCACAAACTACTCTTCCAATCTGTTAAACACAGCCATAGACACGAGGCATTGCTCTGTTCTCTTTGATCTGCTGTGCTCCACTCTGAGAATATTGGCACAGAGAAATGCTTTGTTATTTGCAGTTGGTGTTTATATGGTGTTTCTAAGAAAGCTGAGGAAGTGGTAAAGTCTCAGGCAAGCCTCATCTTAAAACCCTGATTCCATATAGTCCAGGCCCCAAAATGGATGGAGAGGTTGTAGTTTGTTTGAAGAGGAGCAGATATGCAAGTTCTGTGAAGGCTGCATAGGAATGAGTGAAAAAAATCCTCTAGCAGGATCCTTCATGCAGATGGAGAAGAGAAGAAACATTTTCTTTCCCAATCATACTAGATAAATAAAATCTCTTTTCTCCATCCAGTCTCAAAGCTATAATTTTCTAGTACACAATGGACTACATCTCCTGCTCATCTTAGAGCTCCAACAGAAATCATGCAAGAACCATGTCTGTGTTCTCCGCAGGACATGCAGTTGGAGAAGAAGCTTTCCTAGCTGCTGGATAGCCTCTTTTCTGGATCATGCACAACGAGATAGAGCTTCCTAGAGGCCATCCTACAGAATGTTGTTGGTGGTTGTAATAAATATCCAAGAAATAATGATATCAAAAATCAATACAATAATGAGTTTCATTGTCCAGAATAATTACCCATCAGGATGTATTTGACAGCAAGTACTTGGCAACAAGTCATTCTTCCAGTGACTATAATAGTTATTAAAACCTTAGTATTATTCATAAGGAAATAGTTGGTTTTTACTCCTTGATTATACCAGTTAGAGTAGCCCTCGTGCATATTCTTAACCTTGACCTTTCAAAACAAGACCTTTATCATCAACAACAATTAACTGAGAATGCTAAGGCACTTATGGCAGAAAATTAATATTGATTTACTAGCTGTAATTGTCTTCTGCTGTAGGATAGTATCCAAATATTCAGGAATTGCATCCAAACACACCTAGCAAATGTGTGAGAACATCCAGAAGGACATAATTCCTTCCTCAGGGACCTAGTGGTCAAAAAGAGATGTGAAATGTATTTAGGACTATTTGCTTAGAACTTGAAATCAATAAGATGATATGTCAAATTCACACATGCCATTCATATATATGGAGAATGTCAATCTGCTTTTCCTTTTTCAAAACATGAGTCAGATATTCAATGAAATGGAAAAGTCACAAAGTAAACCTGATATTTATGCAATGTACAATTATGCGAGACAAGTCACTGCCCTAAGTTTAAGTTGAGCTTAGCATAAGTCAAGAGGACAAAGCTATACATCTAAATGAAGAGCAAAATAACTCAAGAAGTGATAGCTGTGATAACTTGATAATACCTACTTCTTAAGCATATTAGAAAAATGCATCTATAGTTATTGCTAAGGTAAAACCTTTTGATACTATTTGTCCATTAAATTTATGTTGAAAATAAAAAAAAAAGAAAATATTTGAACACTCTAATTTCTGTGGAATTAACCTGAAATCGGAAAATGAGTGGGTAGGAGTTTGTTCTTTATTTTGTTTTTTGTTTGTTTTGATGATACTAAATTTACATTTGTCTTCTACCATGACCCGATCTTTGTTGGGTTGAAGCAATTCTTCTTTTTAGGTCAATATAAACACACTCTGAGTTAGCATTTCCTGTTAGGCTTCCTTTCCAACCTGGTACATTTCCCTTGCTAGGACTTCCTTCAGATTGCCGCATTCAGAGATCACCACATAATCCAAAAGTCATACACCCTCCTTTCCAGCTTGAGTAAGAACATCACTCTGGCAAACGTGTTGTTCTCATTTAATATCATTTTTTACCTTGTACTGTGACATAGGCTGCGCTCTCCACAGACCCTTTTAAGTTGGTGGCTATGCACTGGTAAAGTCCTTCGTCCTCCTCCTTTATTCTTTCAATAAACAGCATACGACTTCCGGGCCCTAAAATTATTCCTGTGAAATGAAAGATTTTGCAATGAGTGGGAGCCAGGATATAAACAAAAACAACCACTTGTGTAATAATATCTGCTTCAAGTTCTTCTCAAAAGAAATCTGAGCCACAGACTGCATAGCACAATGTTATCTGCAGGAAAGCCAAATATACTTGGATGTTTTGGGAAACTTTTGGAAAACAGTGTTTATAAAGCACTTGTGTGAGTGAAAAACCTCAGCTTAAGAAAGTGATCCTGGGAGCACTTGATATTAAGCATAGCAAACAGCGCTACGCTTAGACTTCCATGCAAACGAGTTCTCCAGCATGTCTCCAGTTTTTAAACACACGGGTGGTCTGGGTACACTTCTCAAGGCAGGTCTGTCTCAGAAGTAGTCTGAGTCTTGGAGCACTTCCAAGACCAAGCTCCATGCATCCACTTTGGCCTTGCTGGCAACAAATTCAGACTTGCTACAAATCTTATTTGCTCACATGACTGGGCCCCTTCTAGGAAGGACTCCAGCTAATATGAAAAATGTCCTGTTAGGTCTAAAACCTAGGGGTTAGTCGAAGTTTTCAGCACCTCCAGCAAGCAAGGAACAGAGACATACAGCAGATTTGGCCCCAGGCCTGCGTGAAGGCACAGTATAGCCAGGAAATGTGTAGTTAAGTACACATTTACGCATTTGGCGCCAAAACAGAACTATCAGCCCATTGAAGCATATTCCCACCATCTATTTCAGGCACTTAACTCAAGTGAACTGACTTGTCCTACAACAACATCTTCCTGGCTTCCAACCTTGTGTGTGTTGCACTAACTCCCAAGTTCGAAACACAGCCTAGCTTCTAGAAGATGGTGTGAATAACACAGCATAACCATGTGGTCAGTGTAAAACTTCACAGAATCTAGCTCTAGATTATGTTTAGCATCTACGTTGCAGGTCTACACATGTTTATAACTCACTTTAATGAACACGCAGAGATTTTTCCAGTTGCTTTTGTTTATTTGATAGTATTTTCAAATAACGCAGAATCTTACATGCAAAATATTGCTGATAAAGGCTTAGGATACAAGTTCCTTCAGATGAAACATATCTCAACATTTTTGCTGAGTTTTAAGACTATCTCAATTTATGGTTCTGATTTAGATGCAGATGAATTCTCATAATAAAAGTTTTGCCCTTTACCCTCCTCATTTCTTTTTAACTTTTGTCCCTAAAGTCTTCAATGAACCAACCATAATTGTGTTTCCATCAGATCTAGACCTGTAGCCCTTACTGATGTTTGAAGACACAATCTGAACACACCACTAAACGTCTTGAGTTTTTTTGTCTAACTGCAGCATAACACATGAGAAATTACTACTTTCTGCCGCATGAAATGTAGATTTCTCTGGTACAACTGGATGCTTATCAGTTTTGCTTGTGGATCCCGGATTTAGAATTAGTTGGGTGGTAAGCCCATGAATTTAGAGCAAGCTCCACACACCTGGCCATAGACTTCCTCTGATACTTACACACGTGTCACTCAGGCTTTGATTTATCCTGCCCAGCTATATGCTGGCCAAGACATCTAATCCTTAAGCTCTCTCTGTAGTAAAGAGAAATAGGGTTCTCTAGAGATGACTCTTCTAAGATGTAATTTGAGAAACATACTGTTCCCTCTCACTGGCACCTCTAGCTTGGAAGATGTCCTCAGGTTAGATGGTGTGATCCACTGTGTTGTACTGCTGTCTTCCCAACTGTAGAAGACAGATAATTCTGCTCCCTACTTTGCAATGCAAATGTGAGTGACTGTAGGAATGGTTACCTGAGACACCTGGAGTGCAACAAAAAGGTTATAGAAGGTGGAGAAGCATACAGAGCTCTCACCTGATTCTTCATGTATTTCTTCATGGTTTTTAAACCAGGATATCTGTGGCTCTGGGATGCCTTTAACCTGGCACTCCAACATTGCTGAGTTACTGGTGTTCACCGTCTGATCCATAAGGTGCCGCAGCAGGGCTGGTGCTTCTTGAGCTACAAGACAAAACAATATCTCCATTTTACATTCCTATAACTGTGGATTTTAAATTAACTTCCATACCAGCATTTTACTGATGTTAGATATCAATGCAGGTGTTCTACCAAGATCATTGTTCACAGATGTTATTTACTGTTCTGGTTTGTTTAGGAGCATTTGGTGTGTACAGACTATTCCTTTTACTCAGCAGCAGCAGGTTATGATGACCAGAGGCTCAACACCCGATGCTGACATTGTTTAGAAGACTTCCTCAATTCCATTATCAACCACATTTGTTTACCAAAAGCAATGAGTTTTTATGAGAGCTCAGAATTTTGCAGAAGCAGAAGAAACAAACTCTGACATGAAAGCTTTTAACAGTCAACAGAGCAACCTTAGGCAAGCATTTCTCTGCATCAGTGAAAGCATTACACCAGTATCCCCAGGAATGTGACTTTCATAATTTATTTACTTCAAAAAGTACAGTTATGAGCACTATTCAGCGAAATCACATAATTCAAAACCTGAAGCCATGAGCATGAAGGCACTGTGTTACATCTCCCAAAGATTTCATAAATTCTTCCACTCTTCTGTTTTACATGTTTTGCTGAAGTCAAGAAGGCCTGTCCAAACCGCTCCAAAACTGAGAAAACTGTGTTGGTGAGAAAGATGCCTCGTGCAACCTGGGAATGTCGGAGAGCCTGGCGGCAGCAGCAGGAGGAGTCCTAGCATTGCATACAGCACACCACCATTCTTGTTTCCCCTTCTTTTTTGCTTAATTTCATACACTGAGATGTAATAAAATACATTTCTATGACATTCAGTGATAGCAAATATCAGAAGTTCTCCTGCTCAAAAGTTCCAGCTAGACAGAAGAGCACCCCAAAGACACTCCACAAACAACATGTTAAAGTCATCCCTGGGAGAAGCAAAGCAACAAATCTTCCTCATCTGCATTTCAGCCATTCCCCACTCGCATTCCATTTCTTATCCAAAGACTGTCCTGACAAAAATCAAGATATCTGCTACACTTATGTCCGTTATGAAACAACATCTTTCTGTCACAACAGCAACTTCGTACATGATCCCTTCTGAAATTTTAATGCATTAAAAGTAGTGATGGAGAACCCAGTGCCTAAATAAACTCACAGGTGCAGATGCACTGCAGATTCCCTTGGATTTTCTGTTAAATTCAAGAACAAATTATTTGCAATTTTGCCTTCAAAACACTGCCTGTGTTTAATGTGTAAGACAAACATGAAAAATCCAAGAAATAGCAAGAAATAAAATAAAATAAAACAAAAAAATAAATTAAATTAAAATAAAATAAAATATCCTTTGCAAAACATTTTCTTTTGGACCACAATAGACATCGGTACACCAAGTTCATTATCAGCTGAATTTATGACATTCTGTGTTTGGACGATTGTACTC
>JAUBOD010000824.1:3038975-3059584 GCA_032353885.1 Nothura maculosa | reverse complement strand
GTGCCTGCTGGAGCGGGAAGGTTGGACTAGATGATCTCTAGAGGTCCCTTCCAACCTTGAAGATTCTGTTATTCTGTGATTCTGTAACTGGCTTAGCCTAGAGTTCTGATTTTAATTCAGAAAAGTTTAAATGGTTCTTGACCAGAGTGCCAGCAAATGGGTCACTTTACAAGCCAGATCACCCAGATGGTCAGCACATGTGCACATGGGGAATACAAGGAGAGACAAGAACAAATTTGACTGAGGAATAATCAAATTAGTACCCTGAAACTAGAAACAATTTCACATGGAGAAAAAATCTCTATTGTAATAGAATTAAAACATACTCTTGTATAGCCTAAAGTTATCGTTATCACAAGAGGAAACAACATTTGAGCTTTGATTCAAGTTCATTTAAATTTCTGCAAAGATATAAACTTGATTTGATATATAAATGTAATTTAGCATATTAACTTTTCTCTGTCCTACCACGAGAATAGCTGATAAAATACTAAGAAGAAAGAGCCCATGAGAATAAAGAATGCAGAGAATTGCAGATTTTCAAGGAAGAAGGAAAATAAATGAGCTCCAGCAATTAAAAAAAGAGCATCTTGGAGCTACCAGAATAAAGGCACATAGAAGGACGAGCCTTCACACTGTCCCTAGGGAAATCTGAGCAGGCTTCAAAATAGACTACTGGTAATTTGGTGTTTCTTAAATGTCTTTCTTCCATAATGATCTCTTTTCAAGCAGAAAATTCTCCACATCGTACTCCAATGTACACAGAAATTATTCATTACAAATCTTTCCATTTAACTGCCAGGCTGCAATTGTGTAACAAGACAGAGATCAGAGCCATTTTCCGTTGGAGCAAATGAAGAAATTGGCAAAGAGGCTTTGCTGTGTTTCAGATTTTTCCCATGGCTCATGGTGGAAGTCAGGACATGAGTTTTCTATGAGCAAAGTCCAAGGCTCTTTGGAGAATTCACTTCCCTTGCTCGATGCCTCTGTTGTGGAGCTGTGTGTGGTCAAGCATTCCTGTGATACAGTTCCTTGCTCCCCTGTCCAACTCAGTGGTGACCTCTCCAGCCGAAAGTTAGGTGCTGTCTTGATTTGCTCCGGAATGGGATGTCACCAGCCTGTCTATTCTTGATCACTTCGACACTGGACTCCAGGAATACTTTAAATAATACAAGGGCACATGGATTCGCAGTCCCCCTCTTATAAGCTTGTCTTCTGCCATGGTATATTCTTATTACTGAACCAAAGAACTTAATGGTTTTATTGTTTTTTATCCACTTCATATTCAGTATCACTTCAATTACGGAAATGAATAACATTTTAAAAACAGTAAGTGATGACTTCCTGTACAAACAATATAAACTTTCCTGATTCAGGTTCTGTGTTTGTAAATAGCAACTATTTGTTAATCTGCTGCATGTTGAGACATGGGAAAAAGGCACCTTGGTCATCCACATGGAGCTGATACGGGAAATGGCCTGACACAACGTCCTGCCACAGGAAACAGTCCAAAACTAGGAGTGACCCAAATTTTACAAATGTTTATTTCCAAATAAAATCCATTTCCCGAAATTCATTCAAAATAAAATTAAAATTCAAGAAGCATAGTCTTAAAAGGTTTCTTTTGTCCCCATCTTAAGGCACTTGAGGCAGATATTTGAACAGCATGCAGGTCTTCAGTTAACAAGTTACCAATGACTTTTACATTAAGAGATTCAAGTGTTTTGGCTTGGGAGGTTACAAATGCCAGTGCTATACTAATCAAAGTAAGTAACACCCCTTTTATTTTTGCACTCCAAATAAATGGAGTGATGCTTTCAACAGGCGTTGTATGAACCTCCTCCATTATCAGTAAGTTGCCAAACTCATTTATGTGCTTACTGGGACATAATCCTAGTGATAAGTATTACAAATCTGATTTTCAACCAAAAGGATTGTCTGAAAATTATGAAGATGCTCAAATATAATCTCAGATTGTCTCACAAACATTTTTTTTCTTGTCAAGTAAGGAAGGGAGTGAAGCTTCATCTAATTCCTACATTCAAAAGGGATATCAACATTTAATATCTGAAAGATTTTGGAAAACGGACATAACTAGAACACTCAGGTCCTCTGTTTTACCTGTTTTTTGTGGGGTTTTTTGGGTTTTTTTTTTTGTGTGGGTTTTTATTTCTTTGTATGTGTGTGGTGTGGGAAAGGGGACTGATCAAAGTTTCCAATGATTTCTTATGTTTCCAAAATTCCCCAAAATTACAATTTCCAATGACAGGTTTCTCTTCCGTCATGTGAATCCTTTGGGCAGATAACTGTGTTTCATAAAATTGATTTAGCTTGTCTTTCTTGTGTAAGCAAGCTGTACACAACTCAGGAAGAAGTGAACAAGTTAGAAATATTGTGTCTTCCATTTATCATAATTCAGGATCCAGAAGAATTTACACCTCAAGACGAGGAAAACATGAAGGGATCTCATATACTGTGAAAATTGTTTTAGCACAGCGGTTCTCAGGCAGGATCCCAGGTATCCTTGCTCTTCTCATGTTGTAAATGGAGAGGATTTCGGGTACATCTCAGTTAGAGAGGAAGTCCAAGGTAGAAGGCTCAAGGAGATGATCACAAAATGGGACATATAAAAAAAATCCAAGAAATTCACAAGTTTTGCAAGGCAGTGGGAAATGTTTGCCACTAAATGAATAACCTACTTTCATTCTGCTTTGTGGTACTTCTGCAGTCGGTGAAAGCCAATTCACAGCCAGTGAATTAGGACAGTAAGGCTCACATAGGTAAATAGCTGGGTGAGAAAATATTCTGTACTGTGTTTCAGATGTGAAAAGCAGGATGAACAGCATGAATTATTCAATAATTCTCATCAAGGCATCACACAATAACCAAGAGCAGTATCTTATTTTCTACCACTGCAGTGAGAGATCCACTTTGTTCTGCTTTCTCACAGCACCAGTCCCACACTTCATGTCACCAAACGAAAACAAAGGCTAATTCACTCTGATGTGAACTCGTTAGAAGAAGCAGACACGTAATTTGGAAAAAATCCAGTTGCACATTCTCTCTAATCCATGCTCCCAAAATCTGTGAATCATGATACCTTAATCTACTAACTTTTATTTTACCGTAAAAATCAAGACTAATACAAAAAGTTAAATGCAAAACCTAGAGGGCTTCTTTTATTATTATTTCAATTGAATTTAGTTGTTCTGAGAAGTGTCTGATTGATATCTTGGAAGAAAACACAACCAGCAAGCAACCTCTATTATAGCTTAACTGACCTAATTCCAACATTTTCCACATATTACACAATAACACAAGGTTGTACATAGTTTGGGTCTGCTTATTTGAGATTTTTACAATCTTTGTAACATGAAGCAAGTTAGTTTTGAATGAAGCTGACGTGCAAATGCTAACTTTCTACAGGATAAGAAAATTCTGTGATCTGGAAAGAAGAATCAGCATCTTTCAACTGTCTAGAAATCTACAGTCATACAACGACAGTTTAAAGCAGACATTGTGACAGATGTACAGTTTTCATCAAACAGGATTTGATTCTGTAAAACATGACTTCTCTAACTCCCATTTCAGGTTCACTTCTAGCCTACTTCCTTGTGAAGTTCTAGATACTCAAATTGACTGGTTGAATTTGGTCTCTTTCCTCATTTTTTTCCTCATAAAAAACAAAGCTTTAGCATTTCTACTTGCATGATGTAAGAAAGTAGATTTAATACAATAAATTGGTATTTTTCATGATATTTTGGAAGGCTGAAATCATTGGAAATCCTGTATTTCACCATAGCTGACGTGCATTTTTTTAAATCCATTTTGCCATATTGAAATGAAAGTTCCAAGAAGCGTTAAAAAAAGTATTCTTACCATTAATAAATACATAGACAGTAGATTCCTTCTTCTTTTTCACAGCACTTGTTGGATATTTGCAGCTATAACTTCCAGTGTCACTTGCTTGAGTTCTGCTCAAAGTCAGACTACTACAAGACTGCTTCCCATTTCTTCCACAGTCATATTTAATTACTTTCAGCCTTTCGCTATCCTTACTTAGAGTTTCAGGCAAAGACCATGAATGAACCATTTCCCCCCTGCAAATACAGATAAGGAAGCAGAAACAATTATGTTGGTCTGCAATTATATAGCTTAGTTCCCAAGCTTGCTTTTTAATTATATCAGGCTATTTCTGGGGTTCTCTTTTATCTTGTTTTCCAAAAACAACAACAGAAACAACAAAGAACTATTAAACAATTGCCATTGAAGTTCACTCCCTACCTTTCCCCACAAGGTTTTTTTTCTAATTACAGTTAGAAGGAGAGAGAGAAATAGAGAGAGAGAGAAAGAGAGAGAGAAAGAGAGAAAGAAAGAGAGAAAGAAAGAAAGAAGGAAAGAAGGAAAGAAAGAGAGAGAGAGAGAAAGTGAGAGAGAAAGTGAGAAAGAAAGAAAGTGAGAGAGAAAGAAAGTGAGAAAGAAAGAAACAAAGTGAGAAAGAAAGTGAGAATCTGAGAGAGAAAGAAAGTGAGAAAGAAAGAGAGAAAGAGAGAAAGAGAAAGAGAGAGAAAGAGAGAAAGAGAGAAGGAAAGAAGGAAAGATGGAAGGAAAGATGGAAGGAAAGAAGGAAAGAAGGAAAGAAAGAGAGAAAGAAAGAAAGAAGGAAAGAAGGAAATAAGGAAAGAAGGAAAGAAGGAAAGAAAGAAGGAAAAAAGAAAGAAAAAGAAAGAAAGAAAGAAAGAAAGAAAGAAAGAAAGAAAGAAAGAAAGAAAGAAAGAAAGAAAGAAAGAAAGAAAAGAAAGAAAGGTGTGTAAACTCCCAGCCAGATTATTAGAAGTCAGCTCAGTTAGTTACCTGCATGTGAGATTTAAAGTCTGGCCTGCTTGAATGATGTGCTGTGGGCCATTTATACTCAGCTCAGGAACTTTTAATTTTGATCCCGAACTAGGTCCTAGAAAAGCAAAGAAGGAAATTGTTAACAATTGTACATCAGTTCCCAGCATTTAATGCACTCACATTCATAAAGTTACGCTGGAAGGTGAAAGCAAAGAAAAGGAGCACCCCTCCCCTTATCACGTGTATTCGTTCCGTGAGCAAAATCCATCTGTTTTCACTGAGGAAGGAAAGGAGAAACGAAGGCTACTCAGGCTTTGATCTGTGGCTTTGCTCTCAATGGTCCATTGACAGCACCATGAAATAATCTCTGGACTTCATGGCTATGCCTCCAGCCACAGGACTGTGATTCTCCTGGCCCATCAGAGCCTCAGACACTGCTTGGTGTTACTTCCTTGGGAAACACCAGCAGGACAACTCCTGGAAGAGGAAGAGCAGAAAGCTGCTCCTCCTGTGGCAAGGTACATTTTTGACCTCTGAAACACTTAACTCAGCCTCGAACAACGCACTAAAAAACTGGGACTTCTCTGGAAAGAGTGAGCAAGGATTTGAAGTCTGCCTGTCTTGACCGAAGGCTGCAAAACTACTATGTTTTTGTTTTTCCAGAGTAAAGTGGTGTCAAAAAGCTACTGGACAGCTCTAAGGTAAACTTTGAGAACAAGAACTCCCTAGCAAAATTGAGCAAACAAGCCTACAAAACGTCCCAAGCCACATACTATTCTGGTAGAGTGGATGAAAGCCTGGTGCTCAGAGGCTTCATGTAACAAGAATTAGCAAAGGACACTTATCCAGGCACACTTTTCAGAGGCTATGTAAGGGTGATTTTCAGAATTCCATGAAACGTTATGGTTAGAAAGCAAGAGTATCAGGGGACATTCCCTTCCCTTGCATCAAGCCAGCAAGTGCTGGAAATGCATCACATTTTCCTCTGCCCAGTAATAGGCTACAGACACAGAAGTTCTCATGTCAAATAGACAGAAACTCATGCCTTGCAAAAGAAACAATCCTTGATCCTATTGCCCTCATGCAGACAGCAAAGTGTTCCAGAAGCTAAGAACATAACAAGCAAATATTTTGAAACGGTTGAAGTTGAAACACAGTTTAAGTCTAAATCTGGACATGAGTGCAATCTGTGAATATCTCAGTGGTAGAAGAACTGTAAGCACCCCAGATCATTTTACTTCAGGAGAAAGTATTTCATTGTCAACATATGAGGGAAACGGCGTCACGTAAACAACTGTACTGTGTGTTTTCCACTCAAACATGGTCAAGTGCAATTTCTGTTGAGCTATTTCAGGCCATTCTAAGCACTCCCTACCACAGCTGAATACTAATATCTGTATGCATGAAACATAGTAGAAATAAGTCTTATTTGGATGCTCTGAATAACCCATTGGAAAGGCGTCCTTCATTGAATACAGAAGGAACTGTTGGACACCAGCTCTGGCTAAGATAGGTAACTAAATTTTGACAGTCTGAACTCTTATTAGCCTACTAGCTGATCTAAATTCAGCAGTTTTCCCTCAGCAGTGCATAGAGCTTTGGATTAGAGGTGGTGTGTGAAAAGTTTGTTCTGAGAAGTGAATCTGACCTCCCTCAGTCTGAGAAAGACCTAGAAATCTCAAAAGTGGAAGCCTCCACTTTTGAAGAAACACATTGAAGTACAAAATTTTTATGCAAAATGTTAAGAAGTAAGGAGGCACTGCCTTCAGTTCTTTTTTGATTTATTTTTGTTGTTGTTTTGTTCTAAGAGTCAGAGGTCTGCCCATTTGCCATTGAGTATTTCCCATCAATTCCCCACAAAATAATATTACCAGTCTCTGTGAGTATTCAGAACAGTAAATGGAGAAATAAATACCTAATGAGTCTCCTAAACTGCTCGTTGATGCTTTTTGGCACCCATTTATTTCCCTTAACACTCTAGGGAGGTAAAGCGTAGTGGTCAATTTTAATTAATTAACTTTCAACATCTAAATTAGTTTCATTTTTCCACTTATCTCTGTATATTTTTCATTAAAGCCATGGATCCAGAAGCTTTCCTGTATATACAACCATTCACCTCTACTTAAAAGATTTAAAGGATATACTTAAATACATAAATATACTAAAAATATAACTCACTTGATAGATGAGTTTAAAGCAAGATAATTTTAAACATGTTTTTTTAAATAGGGAGGTTCTCTAAACTGAACTGTGCCACAAATGTTATCATGAATCTGAATAGTAATACTATACAAATACACAAACTTGCCCCATGATTTTCTAGACAATCACACTCCTAACTGGAAATGATCATTCATTCAGGCCAGCTGCTAAGATGAGGGAAGAAAAGCAGCAAATCTTTGAAGAAATAATTTATGTGTAATCTTGCAATTACACATTTTACATCTAACAACGAAGACTCTAAATCCTAAGATGCTGGGGCTGCCAAATGATGCTGTTATGGTTGAGTTTGTAATAAATACTTAAACACTATGAGTCTATTGCTTTTTAACTGAGAAATAATATTTCTAAAACTAAATATTGAGGATTTGAAATAGGCTGGTACAAGAGCATCGCTTTGCTTATGTTATGAGGAATATGAGCACATTGGTTGAGAGGGCTTGAGAGCATCCTCACACTGTGCAATCCGACACTTTCATGAAAGCAGCATATTCCTCCATTTTGATCACATCTATAACCATCCTAGAATGGGAGGTTCAGATGTTCTCCCCAGAAAGTGTTTCCATCCAGAAACTATGTAGAAAATCTAGGAAAGCTAAAAGGACCCAGCAATGTCTCTTGACTATTCCATGCATAGGAAAAAGCTTCTGTAGGATCTACCAAGGGAGCCTGTGAGGAGCAAAAACGAGCAGCTGCTACAAGAGGCAGGTCTCTCTGGGCATGAATCTGGTGGAGGGGGTGCGATCACGGACAAGTGCCTGGGGAGAGCAGCAGAGCAGCTCCCCACCGTGGACAGCAGCACCGGGCAGTCGCTCTGCAGTGACGTGACCTGACACTGTCCCCAAATGTCACCGCACACTGTCCCAGGCCGCAGGCGTGAGCTCGTGACTGAGCTCCCAGGGAAGCAGGGGGCGACTCCAGCAGAGCAGCAAGCGCTGGATCCAGACCGGGAACGGGAGACCACCTTGGGAACAGGGCTTGGTGCTGTCTTTAAAGTCTGACAAATGTTATAGACAGGAAAGCATTATAAAAGCGGGCAGTTTGGCTCTTGCAAATTCTAAGATCATGTAATCAAAGATGGTCCATATGAAAGTCTCGAGGAAAATAAGATAGCCCAGAAATGTGCTTGTCAAACAGCCTTAGTGCTATTAAAGCCAAATGAAAAGGAAAAAAAAAATCCACAATTGTGCTCCACCTTGTAGACAAAAAAAGAAGCTCAGATATCTGCATACATTTTCAGACTTTGTCACTTCACACATATTACATATCTCTAAAATATACAGCTGTATTTGTATATATTGCAGATGGGGTCTTAGGCAGTGCTCAGTGTTAATCCAACTTGGTTCCCATGGACATAAGCCAGAGTTTCATCACTGATTTCAAATATGTTTGAGATATTTAACTCCACACGGTTAATCACATCCACTAGCATCAGGCAGGACATTTGGCATGCCACTGACACTAGCATTTGGCAGGACATAGCAGACTTGTTGTGTGTCATTATATATATGTTACTATATATACATCATTAATATAGCTTTCCCCCTAAAAAAAATGAAACAAAAAAACGTCTTTCTGGACTATACTGTTGCTTTTGTGAGGATGCAAGGCAATGCTCTTACTAGCAAGACACTGAGTCTGAGGAAAAATAGCTTTATTTGACATCCTATCCATTCATGGGTCATTAGCTTTCTTACGTTCCTAAATGCTAGAAAGCTGACACAGGGTACAAATGCAATAGAGTTTGACATGTTTACCAGAGAAGAAAAAGAAGGAGAATAGCAGTGAAATTCCTATTGTCAATATTTAGAGGCGAATTATGCCTTCTGTGTATCTTCTGTGGGCATTTTACTTGACACTGTCTTTTCTGCAGGGTCATGGCTCATCAGGACATGTTCACTTATCATTATGCCAGTCACTAAGTGACAACCTACCCTCACACTGACCTATATTGGGGGGTAAAAACTACTTTTCATGCTACACCAAGAGAACTGATTAATCCTAATAACTGAGGAATCTTCCCCTAGAGAAAGGAGTGAGCTTTTTCTTGGGATATTCTATTTGTTTTGGAAGGCTTATTAGATATGTCTAAAAGTCAGTCAATGGTGTTTCTTAATTAATGAGCAAACATCAATTTAGCCTGCAAACATTAACCAATCTGCCCAAAATAAGAGACAAATCCAGTTTTAATGAAGTACAGGATAGAATCTGTGAAATATTTAATATAGCAGATACGCTGTCATTTGCAAAGGAATAAAAGAATAAAATGTCTTTAATTATTTTTTACCTTTCCAAATTGGCAGTGATCTCTCAGACTGAAGTAAATACAATTTTGAGCAATCCGTTAAGCTAAAGACTGATTACAAGTAATTAAAATAATAGATATATATAATCAACATGAATCAATTTTCCAATATGATACAAGATTTAAAGCGCATATTTGCACTCCTAGTTCTACAGCCATTTGAGGAACCATTTAAAAGTGATCAATATTCCATTAGTTTCAACAAAATCTAGACCTCAATAAAAACAATTACCTGTTAATCTAACAACTGGGACTATATTCTGGATTACTATATCCATTCTGTTCCTTATCGTTTCTATTTCTTTACATTTCCTTATATCCATTTCACATCTCTGTTACCTTCGATTAAAGACAATCAATCCACAGGTTAGCTCAATATCTTACTAACAAAAAATATGAGAGATGTTCACAAACTTCTTTGAAAAACAGGCTTAGCACACTTTCTTTTTATTACATTTTTTCTTTTGTCATTGTTTAAGGGTGAAGGATTATCTGCAGACCACTCCAGTTATCCTGAACATGTTGACTAATCTTTTTCACCTGCATAATGAGAGGTTAAGGAGAGTGATCAGTTTATCTTTGCAACTCCAGTGTACACAAAGAATCTGACCTTCTGGGTTTAAAGTGCCGTCTGTGGGCAATAAAGTTATCCGTCATGAAGTAACTGTTCCAGTCATTGTTGGATTTGTACACGCTTTAAACCTTGTTAAACATAACTGACCTTTTGTGTTTTCTACCCTCAAATATCATTTCCTCCCGATTTAAAGCCATTCAGCAAAAAAGTAGATTTTGTATAGGACAATCGTGGACTGGGAGGAGAGTGCATGTTTTCTTAATAGGGTCTTCACCTCTCTCTGCTCCCTAAAACGTGAGTCACTCATCTCAAATGCGCCCTAGGACTTACTCTTGCTGATGAGCACTTCCTTACGAGTCCTCCCATTGAAGAGAACAGGAAATACTCATGAGTGCAAATAATAAGCAAATGCAAAACCTAGCCCAAACGCTTGCTAGTTATTCATGGGGTTGACCTTCAGTGTCTTCAGTGAAAGCAAGACTGATCTATAGCACGTCCACAGGCTAACCTAATACAGTGCATATTGCTTTACTCAATTTTCTTAGGAAATCTGAAGAATCAGTAGTTCTTTTTTATATCAGAATTCTTCTGTCAGTCAATTATATTGCCATATTTTCTAAAGAAACTTCAAGTCCTTCTGTGAATAAATATATTTTATTTGGGTTAAAATAGTCACAGTATTTATCCACAAGTCCCATTTCCTCATTATGCCAAATTATTCCTTTTCCTAGAAAGGAACTTGAGGGGAGGCCTGAAGAATTAAAGGTTTGCTTTACACCTGATCACAAGGAGCAATATCGACCAATGGGCCATCCTTAGTTTAATCAAGTCTGAGATTGTCAGCCAATTTGAATACTTGCATCTACAAGAGAAGAAAGTTTTTAGGCAGTTGGTTCACAATTTCTAAGTGGTGACTGGAAAGTTTTGATTTTCCTACTTCCCTGCTTACTGGTGGACTGGGAAGACCTGCTAATGGAAGACCTGCTAATGGAAGACCTTGCTAATGGTCCTCCCTTTCCATGGCAGGGGGAATGGGGCATTGCAAGGGTTAACCAACACACACTGTAAGGTAGCTTTGTCCTTATTTCCTGTTTGCTTCTGTGTGGAGATAGGCGCTGTGGGTGCTGATATAGAGCCAACAAACAGAAACACGGTCAGGGTAGAAGAAATGGTTTGAGCTATTTCCGTCCTCAATGGAGTTATCACTTGTAGCAGCCTCTGTTGTGAATGAAATGTGTTCTTGTTTGCTTGCAAGATCAAGAAAATTCTTAATAAGTTGTTACCTACAAAATATGCATTATCACATAAAAATCATCAGTCACAGATTTGTCCCTTTAAAGTCTAGAAGAGACATCTAGATTATCTAGTCTGCTGTTCTGAATAACAGCTGCCATAAAGCTCATCCAATGATTTCTGTAGCAAACACTTAACTCCCAACTATAATTTAAGAATTTAAACTCCCTTTATGTCATAACAGTCAGCCAAGAAAGTGTATGAGCTAATGGATGAGGAGGCAGAGCTGCTGTATGATCCTGCATTCCAATAAAGCCTGAAAAGCATAAGTTTATCACTGTAGATTACAAGAATCCTGCGCAGACCAAAGTGCTTTGACCCTGACTCTGTGCCCTGGAATTAAAAAGCAGTCAGCAAGGAGAGCAGCGAAGTTACTGCCCAAGGAAGATCTGCACAGGCAGAGCAAGATGTGTATGTCTATTATTTGAGGAAGCATGTCCTTCCCCTCTCAGCTGTGGACTTTAGAGCAAGTGATAAGGCCTTTATTTACTATGCATACGCATCTACTTGGTGAATGTGAGTATACACACAGATACAAGATTAGATGCTCCAGAGGCAAAGCATAACATTGGCGGGCTAAAAATAGAGGGATTGTGAGAGCCCTTCATTAACACATCCGAGTAGCACACACCACCACGCCAATGTGGGCAGTAGCTGTAACTACAAACAATTATTTTTCTTTCCAATATTTGCCATTCAACTGTCAGATATTTTGCTCGTATTTGCCCCAGTCTTATGTAAGACTGTTCTTACAGATAACATGGTAAAATCATCCTACTCAACAGCATCAAATTTTTCTTGTTGATCTCTAGCAATTTAACAAGTTGAAATCACAGTGGATTCTTTGAAATAAATCTGCCCCTAGTTGAAAGGATCATCATTTTCTTTCATAGCTGGGAAGTTGAGACAACCACAAAGACACCAAGGCCAGGCAGTTGTGCGTTCTGCACTCAGTTGTTATCTGCTCAAAGGACCTTGTTTCACCTGCTCTTCCAAACTTCATAGTCTGTCCAGACAAAAGTCACCAAGTGCTTTTTGTGCATGGAAATTGACACTTTATATAACATCATTTTTTTAAAAAAATCCAAGTTATATCTTTACAACATGTGATTAAAAAAATCTCTAAGTTTCTTTTTTATGCATTCAGTTTTAAGAATACTGTGGTCCACAGTGGCAAAGGTGCTCATTTAGTTAAGTTATAGAAGAAGAAAAGAATTACAGAAAAGAAGGAAAATCAGCTACAGATACAACTTCAGATACAACTTTTTTTTTCCCTCCATTGTGTATACGGAATTGAAAATGGGAATTTAAATGCACAGTTCAACTTCTCCATCATGAACCCTCACCTGATCTTCATTTTGATTAACCAGAACAAGGGGGAAAAGTCCATGCATATACAATGTATACTGAAAAAAGCAAGAGAAATATCACAGTTGTGATAGGAGCAACTTTAAAAAAACAAGTCTTTCTAGTGTGACTATTCTCAGTAAGGATTAATATCAGCAGAACCAGGCTGCAAGGCACTTCCAAAGGGCCATTCAGCACAGATGGGTGTTGTCCACTCATCCCATCCAGCGCAATGGGTCTATCCTGACCCTCTAGATAGTCCCTGTGTTCCAGATAAGCCTTGGGGACAGCAGACTGTATCTCATCCACTGTAGTATGAGATGCCATCATCACTCCATCTGAAAGGTGATGCTGTGTGACTGGCCACTCAGTTCTCCCAGGAACATGTTTTTACCTCTCCATGGAAGAATAACCCTGTAGCAAGTACTTTGTCCTAGGTAACACTATCCATATTATGTTTGGTGATAAACCAGATCTATTATTGACATATATCATCAATTATCTCACACACACAAAAGAAAAGCATTTAAAATTTCTTTGTAGGAAAAAAGAGAGATTTTTTTCTTGAGCAAATTGAATTTCTTTACCAACTTGATAGTCAAGAATTGTTATAGATTCTCTTGCAGGACAAATTAAGCAATTAATTAAGCAATTGACTTGGGAAACTATTTCACAGAGATATCCAAACAGATGAACTGCCTAACTGCCAGTAATCTGCTGCCTGAAACTTGCCAGTTTGCCCAGCAGCACAAATCTACCTGTATTCGAGTATTTGAGACTGTAGCATTCATTGTTGTGCATATAGATTAAAGAGTAACTCAAAAAAAGAACTTAATGCAAAGTTGCTGGATTTCCAAATTGTTCAAGGCTGCTAGCTATTATTGCCAGTGCTTCATCACTGTAGATGAATTGTCTGGTAACATTCAAAAAAAAAGACAAAAATGGGAATTTACATTCATCCATTTTCATTTAACTCAAGAAAAAGAGCTATAAAAATGGCCCTGTGTAGAAATCAAAAGAAAATAACACAGTACAACAGTTGGGTTGGGTAGAAGCAGGTCCATACAGGGGATGTCTTTGTTTCCTGTAAGCCCATATTTTCCCACAATTTAAATGTCACTAATAAAGAAAACTTAGACAAGGTTCCCGCCTTCTTCCTTGCAACATCTTCTCTTTCCCTGTGGGATGGCAGATGGGGTGGCCTTAAGCGCCTGTTGACACAGGCCACTAACCCTTTCTGCTTCTAGTAGCCATGTGAACCACTGATGTTCTGCAGCAGGAAACCAGGTAGGTGAGAACAGCACCAACCGAGGTCTGCCTCAGTAGGTCAGATTGTGTTTGCCTTTTTGACATGCAAAAAACACAGTTCGATTGACAGCCCAAGACTAATTCCTGTTTTACTTTTAAATGCCAGATGAAGTAAAATCCATGGTAGGTGTTTCTGTGGAAAGCTTCTGGGAAGTATGACTAAGAGCAGTTTACACTGGGAAGCTATAATCTTTGTATTTACACTGAATCATGAGTACTGATGAACCTATGAAGAATAATATTTACTCTAGCACTGTAATGGAACACCGAAAGGTAGATTTTCATCCTAAATTTTTGCCAGCACAATGAAAGAAGAAAATTCTACAAAGTATATAATAAAGTGGGATTATACTCCATTACTTCAAATCCACTTGACATAAATATCAATAAAACCCACATTTTAGCAGGTACTAATTTTAGTTTCCTTAACCCTAAATCCCGTAATTTCTTAATAACTAGTAATAGGATTTAGACTCTCTCTTCTCTGGAAAATTTTATCAGATAACTGCTTCCTATACGATTTCTTGAACCTATCCTGAAGATCAAATGTTGGATGCTGCTGGAGACAAGACACTGAGCTAAATAGAGCCCTTGTCTGATCCAGGATGGCAGCTCCCATGTTTCGGTTACCATTAGCCCGGAGTGATCCTGATGAGAGGTCTTCCACGGAGAAATGACAATGAGAACAAAAGGAGTGAATTCCTACATTCCATGGAAGAAAAGAATCCCACAGGAAGGACGCTTAAGCGAACTATGTGAAATTGTGAAATTCCTCTCATGAAGCGCCCTCACACTCATCCTTCCCCACTCCCCCACGCACTAAGCAGGGGGTCCCGTTCCCAGAGCACAGGCTTCCCAAGGGAACCTTGGGGAGCAGAGACATCTGCTCATGGGTCCTGGGCCTCTACAAGAGCCACAGTGCCCGGACACTCCACCCCCACTTCCGGGGATGTCACAGAAGCCATGTCACCACATTAGGACAGAACCTTAAGCCCACTAAAATCCTGGAAACAGCTTTCTTCTAATCACTTCCCCTTCCTCCCTTGCTCCAACAGGCAAGAACAACTCATTTCAAGTGGAATTAATGGTTACGAACAGGTCAATGTGCCGCAGGAGCTCCAAAGAGGGAAAATGACCTAAAAGGCACCATTTTTAGGAATACTTATACCATATATCAATGAATGCTTGAAAAGTAGCCTTATGTCTACAGATATATTGAAATCACGCAAGTGCACATCAGTGTTGTCATCATGTTGGCTTGTGCCTGTGTCTAAATATATTACAAAGGTAATGCCAGAGTGATTTAACATTGTCAATATGTACAGATTGATTTTGATAACAAAAAACGGATGGAGGAAATATTCAACATAGTAAAATCTTGTCAGCCTGAATGAGAATCCTTTGCTTTCCCATTATCATAAAACACAAAACAAATCCAAGCGATAAGATGAACAAATTAGATAACTGTTTCACAAGAATCTCTAATGGTCTTGAATAATAGAGACATATCATTAGCAAAGTAATCCCATTTTTATCATGAGAATGGTGTATTACTACTCACTATGCCCCCAAAAATAAATCACAAACAAAAAAACACCCGGAACTTCTAGATATGATTCATCACCGAATTAGAAAAGGAACAAGACACCCATTCACACAGATCTTCTCCATATATTGCAATGACTTAAGAATTCAGTTTCAGATAAAAATGCCTCTAAAGGTTGTAGCATAAAATCTGCATTATTCCTCATATTTCCTGACCAGCAGAGCAAAACGAGCTTATAGCTTGGCTTCATGATGCAGTTTACCAGGTACAATAGGGACAATATTGTGGCACACTTCACTTTGGGCACCATTGTCAGTATTTTCAAAGAATCCCAGGATGGTTGAGTTTGGAAGGGACCTCTAGAGATCATCTAGTCTAACTCACCTGCTCAAGCAGGGACACCTAGAGGGGACATTGCATTCTGCAGGGGGATTTTCACCTTTCAGGCTGGATCTTGCAAGAAATTCAACTTTTTATTTTAACCATGCTCATACCATGCTCATCTCCAACCTCGGGGGAATGAAATAGAATTTCTGCATTTTGTTGAGATAAAACAGTTTGGGCACCTTCCTGACAATCACTACAACAATTTTTTAAGATGTGCTGTTCCCACATAGTAAATTAAGACATTGAACCGTTCCTAGCTAGCTAGAAATATATCAAGGAAAGTCATTTCTTAGCCCAAGAAGCATGCATCGTGAGGATACATCACAAGATGGAGCAGAAACGAGTCTGGTGCTGTCCCTATGTAAAGTTCATGCTCCAATTTCTCCACATTCTTACATCCTTCACAAATAACATTCTTCAGTAATATTGATAAGGAGGTAAAACAAACTGCTGTGGGGGAAAGATGAGGTAGAAAGGCTGTGAAGGGAGCAGCTTGCTGCACAGAGCTCTCACATTGGGAGGAGAGGTTGGCCTGAAGAAGCAGGGGTGACCATGGCCCTTGGCTTCATGGCAGAGCTGCATCTCACTACCCAGTCCCTTCCTAGAGCTGCAGCAGGAAATCTCAAGCCCTAATTCGAGCAGATCCGGAGGAACAATTTTGCTGATAAAGCCCCACCACAGCCCCACTGGACACAGACTTCTGAAAGGGCCGAACCTTAACCCTCCTCTGCTGAGCCTCTTCCTTTCCCAATCGCAGTTGGACATGAAAAGTAGCAACTTGATAAACATTGGGCTTGAAGTTTCCAAACCACATTAAAGTGTGAGGACTCAGCAACTGTCCTCAAAATCTGGACAATTTCCTTTTGTTCTGTACACCCACACAGTGTGAAGGGCTACTGATTTAAGCCTTTGAAGCATCTGACAAAAAATAGGGTCAGCTTGTTTGTTATTTTTTTATTTTTGTTCACATGTAAAAAAAGAAAGAAAGAAAGAAAAATCCCAGAATCTCCACAGCTTTTAAGGTTTAAAATGTATGGAGTGTTTCTGGATATGAAGATTTTTGCCATAGTACCATGCCTAGTAATTATTCGTTCCTTTGTGAACCATATCTATAATATGACAGTTCAGTCCAAATGAATCACTCCACTTTAACAAGAGAATTTGTGAGACTGAATCAGCTTTGCTGAGAGTTCAGGCTTGTCTGATAAAACGTGCGTAACTGATTTTCTTTAGTAATATCGGAAAGTTTGGTGTATTATATATATTAAATTCAATAATATATATTATTCAATATATATATTGAATATATTGATATTCTTTCTCTCTATATAGAATATATTGAATATATTGCTATTCTATATATAGAGAATATTCAATATTATATATATACGAATATATATCTATTGATATATATATATATGAATTCATATATATATATGAATATATATATATGAAATATAAATTCAATGTTTTTAAAATCTGTGTTATACTTCAGGGTCTAAGTCTTCAGTCTTGTGTGAATGTAGTTTGGAATTTCTAAGGTATCAAAGTTCCAAAAAGGTCCAGAAGCCTGAGGAATCCCAGCTTTTCAGGACTCCATGGAGACTTCCATTCCTAATTTCACTTTGGACCACTGCAACAGTGTTTGTGCAGCTGTTTCAGCCGGGCATGCAAATCAAATAGAAACCTTATACATGACGTTCCATCTGAATAGCACTTTTAGGGAAGTCAAGTTACCTAGAATTTTTTCCTTCATTTTTCTTTCAGTTGACAAGGTTTTGGAAAAATCCATCATTTATTCGGGATTTTGATGTAAGTAGTTCCCAATTGGATAAGTCAGATTTATACCACTATGCCCACAGCTGAGACTATATTAGATTTGATTTATCTGCTCGCTGCCAGTTGTGAGGTACATATCACTCATGTGTTGACAGTCCAAAATAAAGCTAATTTATCTGTCTCATGTTTTGGAAAACATGGTCACATTGTCACTTCTCCGGGCTGCAGAAATATTGGCTTTTCAGGGTAAATCCCAATCCTTTTCATTCCTAAATACCATTAATTAGAAATATTGTCATGCAAAGTCCAGTGATCAAAACCAAATATGGCAGCAAAGTTTCATTTTGACCATTTTGTACATAGCTTTTAGCATAACTGTACTCAATATAATTTCTAGAATTAATATATGCAAACTGTAAAATAAATGTATGTACTACACAGCACATACATTGAGTACTACACAGGACAGATATAAGAATATAGTTCTTTCCCACATCACCACCGAGAATCCAGAACATGCATTGAAATACTGGCAGGCTGAGGTTCCCAACACTCACGTGTCAAAGAAGCAGAATTTCCTTAATCTCATTCTGAAACAGGAAGCCCATGGCTTGCAGTCTGCATGTTGCTTTGACAAGATTAAATTTAGACATACCCAAGTTAAAAGGCTTCTTTCCGTCCCCTCCCTATGAAACCGTCTGCAGTATCTCCTGAACCACTGGCTCTTGCTGTGAGTCTGTCCCAGAGCCTGTTGGTCAATGGGAGCTCAGCAGATGCCTTCCCAGGCGAAGCCACAGCAGGGGACCACACCGCAGGGATGAATCAAGTCTCACCAAGGACACTTGGGAAGGGAAGCACTGCCCAGCCTGAGTAAGACTTGTAAGCAGACAGTGTAGGAGGGTGAAATGGGAGGAAAAGTGTAGCAAGTGTCTACGCATGGCACAAAACAACCACTTCACCAATAACTTTGAAACACTAGGTGCGAATGCAAGCATGGAAAGTTTTACTACTGATTCAGAAGATCATCCCATTTGGATGCTGAAAGCTGTGCATGATTTCCTTTTCAACAAAACAAATTGTAACAAGCTGAAAGACTGCAATAAATTGATAATTCTGACATAAGGATCAAGTTATCCTACTAGGATGGAAGGAATAATTGTCAGAAAAGCAGCTGTAAAAGCACTAAGCCAAACCAAACCCCAGCAATACCCTCTTCTAGTGCCTCCTGCATCTGAATCAGTCCCAGGATATATCTCATGGCCAGAGCGCCAGGTTTTCCTTTAAGCAAGAGGAGCTTTTCCTGCTCAGGTTGTTCTAGGGTGTACACAGCCCTGGATACACGAGGACAGGAAACAGAGCCAGTCTCTCACAGCCGCAGGATCACAGAGTCCACCTTCTCTCTGGGTAGCGGTTTGCCGTGATTTGCACAACGGGAAACCTTCCCAACAGGAAAGAGGAAGCCTTGGCGTAACCAGTCACTGCAGGAGCCCATTTGGGAGCAGGACACCGATGTTCCAGCCCGCGCTCCCAAGGAAGCCTGGCAAGGAGTTGAGGCCACATTTCCTGTGCCTAGGGTGGGTGTTCCATGCCCGTGTCTATTTCATCCTGGCCATGGGAACCTCCTTGGCAGTGGTAACTCACGGGGTGGGGAGACAGCACCGTCCAGGGGAAATGAATATACATATATACACACGCACACCTATATGAACATATATATGCATGTGTGTGTGTTCTGTATGTATATATATACAAGACCTATAGATATATATAATAAATAGGTATATAAATTGATGAATCAGCATTTCCCGAGCAGGGAAACGTCCCGTGGGAGCAGCCCCCACTCGCTCTCCCCTCGGGCAGCCCCGGGTCGCGGCCGCCACCGGCCGGTAGCGCCGGCAATTGCCGGGCAGGGCTGCTCCGCGCAGCTCCCGCTCCCTCCGCGGCTCCCGCTCCCTCCGCGGCTCCCGCTCCCTCCGTGGCTGCCGCTCCCTCTGTGGCTCCCGCTCCCTCCGCGGGCCACCAGCCTCGTGGCCCCGCAGCTCGGCCCGGGGCTCCGCGGTGGGACAGGCGCCTCTCTCCAAGTTAAATAAAACTCCACGAGGAGACAGGAGACCGTGCGCGGGCGCGCAGCGTCGTGCGCTCTGCCCGCGGGCTCCGCTCCCGCGTGGCCGCCCCGGAGCCACCGGCAGCGCCGGGCGACGCTGCCCGGGGCAGGCAAATGGGAAACCTGCCTCTTCTGCTTAACGGGTAGAGCTGGGAGAGGCTGCGGGTCCCAAACAAAGCGAGGAAGAAAAGATTTTTAAAAAGGAAAAGAAAAAGGAAAAGAAAAAGGGAAAGGAAAGGAAAAAGAAAAGAAAAAGAAAAAGGAAAAGAAGAAGAAGAAAAAGAAAAAGGAAAAGAAGAAGAAGAAGAAGAAGAAAAAGAAAAGGAAAAAGAAAGAAGTCTGCCACGGAGCCGGGACCTGCTTTCTTTCCGTGATGCTGTCGCACCGGTTTGCGCCGCGCTCAGGCTGGCTCGGGCTCCGGGGTCCCTGGTCTCCGCACCCGGGGCGCGCAGGCGGCAGCCGGGCAGGGAGCGCAGCCCGCGCGGGGCTCGGCCCTTCCCGAGGAGCCTCCGAGGAGCCGCGGTGGCCTCTGCCCGTTCCCGGGAGCCGCTGCGGGGCCGCAGGTGCCTGACCGCGGGGCGCGGGACGGGCAGCCGGTGCGAGCGCGTGGCGCAGAGCCCCGCGCGGAGCCGCGTGGGGAGCGCGCGAGGCTGCGGGCCCGGCGCGGGCCTTACCTGCGAGCAGCAGGGCGGCTCCGAGCAGCAGGGCCCGCGGCAGCAGCTGGCGGGGCATGGTCCTGCCCGCGGGCAGCGCACGGCTCTGCCCCTGCCCACGAGGCGGCTGCGCTCGCACGGGCTCCGTTCCGCGCTGACCTCCTCCTCCTCCTCCTCGTCGTCCTCCTCCTCCTCGTCCTGCGGCGCGGATAACGGCGCGGCGCGGCGCGGCTCCCGCATCCAGCGGCCGCCCGGCC
>JAUBOD010000824.1:3019325-3038718 GCA_032353885.1 Nothura maculosa | reverse complement strand
GGCGCCTCCCACGCGTGGCCGGGGCGCGGCCCCGACGGGACTTCCCGG
This sequence comes from Nothura maculosa, assembly GCA_032353885.1. Lineage (NCBI taxonomy): Eukaryota > Metazoa > Chordata > Aves > Tinamiformes > Tinamidae > Nothura > Nothura maculosa. The sequence continues at coordinate 3,038,670 of JAUBOD010000824.1, read as the reverse complement.
CGCTGCCGGGCCGGGCCCAGCGCCCACGGGCCGAGCGGGCCATGGGCACCGCGGTAAAGGCCATGTCCATCCTGTCCAGCGGAGCCCGCGTCCTGCTCCACAGAGGGTAGCGCTGTGGGGCGCAGTGGGGCTGCTGGAGCCTTTTCCCATGCCCAGGACAGGGTGACTGGCGGCACTCTGGGGACACGTCCCCAGGGCTTGGGTGCCCTGAGGGCAGCACCCAGCGGGCAGGGCAGTGAAGGGGTCTCAAGGTTGAGGTCATCCCAGGAGCACGGGGTGACCTTCACTGTCCTTCCAAGCGACTGCCAGGATGGAGCTGGAAACACATTTCTCCTACCTTTACACTTACCTCGTGCTTTCCATGACTACTACATATTGGGAAAGGGCAGAGGGACCCCATGGCAACTGAAGCAGTGCTTTGTGCATCCACTTTCCACCTGCATAGCCAGGGATAGGCTATTGGGTAAGTCCTTGGTGGCCTCGAAGACCATAAAAACATAGGAAGACCCAGTGTGGCCCTTCCTATGTTTTTATGTTATGAAATAAATCTCAAGAGCCCTGCGTGGGGCAGGTAAGTGTGATCGTCCTCACTTTACAAAGGAGGAAACAGAGGCACATAGAGAGGTTAGGCAGCCAGTCCAAGGTCATAGGAAGCGGGTGACAGGAGCCAGAAATAGAATTCAGATCTCCTGTGTCCCAGCAGATCATCCTGTGCAAGAAAAAGATGAGAAGTTGGTGTTGTTTTTGACTTGAGGACTGTTTAACTTTCAAGTTTAAAGTCGGTGAGAATATTTCCTGCAGTTTTGTCGGACTCCTATTCCGAAGTGACACCCTAAGCTAGGAATCCAAGCTTACATTTTCTAGCCTTCCTGCCCCCAACTGCGCACTTGAAAATAAAATAATTATGGATACCTCCCCCCCTATGTGCTCACACCATGTGGGGAAGAACCCAAAAATTTCTTTCCTGAAGAGATGACTCATAAGAAATAATCTCCTCCAGTGCAGAGGACAACAGCTGGGAAAACAGCAAGTGAGGATGGATCAACGAGAACGTGGACCATGGGCATCCTGACAGCTCAGACCCCCAAGGGCTTCCTGTGGAAGGAGCTAAGGGGACCGTGCGCCCTGCTTTCAATCTGCCCAGTGCTGAGGACGTGCTGAGTCTGAGATGAGGTCGGGGTCAGCACAAGATCTGCAGTAGAGCAGCGCCAGATCCCAACCTCTTCACACCTCCTTGCACTGCAGCTGCCCTTGGCCACGGCCCTTCAAAGACCACAGCTCTGTGGCAAGGCTCACCACCTTCCTTCTCCCATGGTTGGCATCAGCTCCTGCTCTACCAAGGCTCCTCCAAGCTAATAGGCTGAAGCATGTGGACAGATGGACGTTGTACACTCTCCTACACCCATAGGAGAAGGCAGCGTGGGACTTATTTGAAGGATCTTATTGGTGTCTACTGTGACATAACTTGGTGCACTTGGTAGAATGGGATCTTGTTTTGAAGAGCGGCTTCAGTGCTGTGGCCACCCCAATGCCAACAAGCCAATCACAGGCTCATTGCAGCCAAATGGACATTTTGCAGGCATATGATCTCTCAGCATCAGAATCTTAGGCCCAGGTCTGGCACTAAGTAGTAGGTAGCATATGTGCAGATGTATTTTTATCCCTGGAAGCTCCAGAAGCTGTTGTTATGTTTCCTTTGGCTGTGAAATGTGGAGAATCTTCTAACATTTGTTAAAAAGTAATTAAAAATATTACCAAATGTTAGAAAGGAAAATATGCCGAATTTGACAGCTGATAGTGAGCCCTCTTTGAAAAGTAACAAGTATTTCTCCCACGGATCTGTTTGGCTCCTCCATCTCCAGCACTGCAGAAGCAGCAGTTTTAAGTGTTCACTTGAAGCCTTTGCTTCCTTCTTGAATGTTACTTGGCTTTAGATCAAGATGGCTTTTGGCAAGTGTCTTGGATGAACAACCCATGCACAGGGCCCTAGGTAAATAAGTTATCAGACAGCAAAAACATCAGCTCTCTAGTATGCATCCTTTGCCCCACCCTGCCCTGCAAGACTCATTGGAACATCATAGAAAGTGAGCAATAGGAAAGGTCTAAGAAGGCAAATACGTAGGGCATTCATTTGGAGAGGGATCTAGACTATTTTCTGGGTCTATCTTGCACAGTAGGCTAATATGCCATGAATAAACATAGATGCCACTCTAAGGAGAAGATAGGACTTCTCAGAGCCGAGCATCTGACCAGAGCATTCCCTCTAGTTTGCTCTGCACCAGTTTTTATGACTCTTGCATGTCTAGTTTCAAGAGCGAGGTGGGGTGGAGGCACCTCTCAACCCGGATATGACTTAGTCAAGTCACTAGGACACATCCTGAGGTTGTGGATTCTACTTGCTGTTGGAAGCAAGACACTTGGCACATCCTGAGCTAAGGTTTTAGCCAAGTCTCCTGGGAGGAATAGCTTGGACAGTTCCCGTGGATGTGGCAAAAATAAAGAGCCTGGAAAATCCCACTCACACCAGCAGCTGATACCCTCCCAGCCTTGTCTGACTCTTTGCAGTCATGGGAGCAATTTGTTTATTTGTACTCATCCTGAAAATAGCTCCTTGAGCCACTGCATCCAATGTTCAAGACACTGCACAAAACGTGACCATCAGCACCCGCACCAGCAGGTACCTCTCCTCAGAAGTGAAAGATTGAATAGGCTGGAGCAAAAGCCGATGGACCTAATTATTTCTGTAGCTCCCCTGTGCTCGGAGCACAGAGGTACTCACTCACACACAGGAGCAGGATGGATTGCCTCCTGGATCTTCCCAAGTTCCTGTTGTTACAAAGAGAGAAAGATATGGGAGGAAAGCAGATTGGATCTCCCTCTGCAGGTCTTCCGCAGAATCTGCATCTTCCAATTGATTTCTTTACAGAGGAGCGGGTGCTTCTAGAACTGAAAATTTAAGTAAAGGAGTATTTCAGTTGATCATCAAAAAAAAAGAGTACATATTTTAGTGGCAGAGTTGACAGGCAAGGATGCAGTGATCCTTGTCCACCCTTTCTCCTCAGACTAAAGCACAACTGGTTACAGAGCTCAGTGTAAAACAGTTTGGTGAAGCAATCCAGGATTTCACCTCTCATTTTTATGGAGGGCCATTTTAAACTTGAGTCTTTTTATTAATGCAGCTTAAGCAGAACCATGTAGAAGGAGACACAGTGAACTGTGGTAGCTGGAAGAGCTATTCACACTCATCTGGCTGTGAAAGTTACAGCTTGGAGCAACATTGTAGGTGAGGTGGCCTGGGTCTACCCAACGCCTTCCTGATCCTCTCTTCCTCCATCCGTTAAGTGTTCTCAGCCATCATTATTTTAACTTCCTCTGGTTCCATCTCCTCCAGCTCAGGACAGAGTTCAAGAAGCACATTATCAATTTGATTTACCATCATCACTAAATTTAGGTGCTCTCCTTATTTGGATTCATCATAGATGAGCAAGAGGGGCATCCTACATTCAGTGCTGCCTTTAAACCAAGACACAGTTCCTCAGCTTTCCTCAGTGCTGTGAGACAAGAAAGCTGATGGATCTCTTCTCTGCACTTCAGGGTTTACTACAGCGTGTAGTGGGACAACTACTTGCACTTGCTTACTAGGTACATGCATATATAAGTACAGACAAGGACATCAGCAATGGATGTCTTTGTGCTTCTCCTTAGCAAGGCGAAGCTTTGTCTCATACTATACAGCCTCTTTGCTCTGTACCTGAGTAAGATAACCAAAATCTGTGACAAAGATTTAGTCCTTTTAGGACAATCTCACAGTACTCCTGCCTATCATTCACAGGAGACCTTGGTGTAGGTGAAGCAGGCAGCTGTCTAACCATAGCAAGAAGGTAGAGGCAATGGCAGCACAGAATTGGCTCATTATTTCTTATTGCACTTCATCAACTGGCATGAACTGGCATGAATCAGATTCTCCCAGGTCATTGGCAAATGAGGAAGTCCATGAGTAAGATTTCCAGAAACCCTCCTGCTGACCTTGGTGAAGGCCTCAGGACCCCTTGGCAGGGCTTGGAGCCCACTCGCTTCCAGGAATTCTGCTAGCTGCACTAAGAATTCAGCTGGCTTAGTCAGACATCAGCTGCTCAGCTGCCACGAGCTATTCCGAAGAAAGCTAAAAGCAAAGTCCTGCTCCTTCTTTCCCTTGGGAGCTGCTTTTAACTCATGGAGTGGTTCCATCCGCACCCAGGCTCCCGCCTTTGCACATCCAAGCCTGACCTGGACTTCCTGTGTAGGCTTCCTTGGACTTACTTCATCACCACGGACTACCCGGGCGAGCAGTGAACTCCCAATCTCTGGAGCTGATCCCAACCAAACTCATACTGTGTCCAGCCAAACTCCCAGCTCCGTGTCGTGTGGTGACTGGATCCCAGAGCATCTTCTCCGGCGAATCACCTGCCCCCCAGTGCTCCCTGGCACATCCAGCTCCATTTTGGCTCTGCCCATTTATCCATCTACTCCTCTTCCTGTTAGGTCTATAAGGCAGAATGCCCATAATTTTGTCCTTGTTTAGTCCCTCTCTCTTTTAATTCTATTACAATACACATTTTCTTTCAAGATATTACACAATTGATTTTACAAGTCTATTCAGCAATATTAAAAAAGAAAACAGGAAAAAAAATGAAATGGGATTTTTTTGTCCCTGAAAAACACAAGTACAATAGAAGCCTGTTAGTAAGCATTTCCACTGTATGCATATGTACACAAGCTAGACCTCTCTCACACACATACCCACCTGCATTAATATGGAAATGGCCCACTTTGGAATAGCTGGGTTAGCATGGTGGTGACAAAGCTGGTTCAGCTCTATCTCCCAGGCTTCTGAAACCCAATCCTCCTCCCAGTTTCTTCTTCCTTTTAGCTGTGAGGATATATATGCTGTTTCTGGAGCCATCACTGCATGAATGCAGCAGGATAAGTGTGCAGAAAGAGGCACGACCACATGAAAGGATCAACTGCATCTCTTCCCCATGGAATCAGGCCAAGGTCACTGCATTTCAGTGGGAAAGGCAACCCAGAAGGTCAGCAAAAGAACCACAAACCCAAACCAAAACATGTCAAAAAGGGAAAACTACCCAAGAAAATATTGGACCATGAAAAGAAAACTAGTTTTACAGTGAGAAGCTCTTTCCCTCTTACCACCCCAAACACCAGCCCCTGGAGGCATCATGTTTCCCTCATCCAAACAGAGCCTGGGATGCGGAGCTGAGCGCACGCCCAGCTGCTGTTTGCAGAGGGGCTGGTGACTCAGGCATGTACATGACTGCCTGGGCTCCGATTATTTTAGGACGCAGAACGTGAACAAAAGCAAACATCGTATCTGACCACAGAAACGCTGTTCACAGGAGCTTTAGGGAGCCGCGCTGGGAGATGTGGGATACGTGCAGCACTGCCAAGGTCCTGCAGCGCCGGCGGGGCGCGGGTGGCGATGCCGCACGTATCCAGAGCGGAGCGTCGGTGCGAAGCGAGGCCGAGCCAGCAGCAACGTGAGCATCCCCAGGCAGGTGGGAAGCGGCAGTGTTTGCCCACAACCACATCAGATCTTATGCCAGGTCCGTCTGCGAGGAGCAAGGATGTTGTTTTACAGGGGAGGGCTAAAGAGAACTGTCCTCTCCTGAGGGAAGTTAAAGAATTTCCTTCCTAAAGCGCCGGGATTGTCCTTCCTTTCATTTTGCAGCCATGGTTGAAACTTTTAGGGCAGCGGTTTCAAGTTAGTTATTGTTTCTATAGCACATTCCCTTGAAAATCTACACGTAAAAGTAACTGACAGGACAAATTAGAAGACTATTTCACTTCCAATTCTACGGCATATTTGTGGTGACATGCGAGGTACTACCTGAGTGATGCAACAGTGTTATTTCCATGCTGTGAAATTATTATCTTTGGTTTCTCCAATTCAGGAAAACCATAAGTGTCAGTTCAGCAAAATTTGGGGGGAAAGGAGGACTGCCTGCTGACGCGGCAAGCCTCAGAGCTGCCCATCTGCTTCTTCTAAAGCCCATCTGGGAAAGCTCTCCTGTCACCAGGTCCGACAGGCAGGATCCAGCCCAGGTCTAGGAGTACAGACGATCTGTGCAGCAGAAGATAATCTCACAGGTCCGGGGAGCTGCTGATACTGTCTGCGTGCAGCACATCTAAGCTGAGGTTTAGGCAGCTGTCGGCAGAACAGAAAAGACATAAAGAGCAGAGCAGAAGATTTTGGTGACAGGTTTTCTCCTGAGATCTTCAGATTTGCAGTGACTTCTTTATCTGTGCCAATAAGGGGGAGAGAGATGAAAAGCAGAGAGGACAAAGCTGGAACTCAATTTGAGGCACCAAATTCCAACTCTTCTTTGCCTGAACATTAAAAATGAATGAAGAGTATATCATTTAAAGAACTACTGCACTGTGGAATATGTGTTATACTTTATATACACCCGTGCCTAGTCTTCATTGAAGTAAAACTTACCCCAAAGCTAGATCTATGTCCACAAAGGCCTCCCTATATCTCATTAAACTCAGTAATAGAAGGAATTGTGTCCCTGTGAACCTGTCAAGGGGAGAGCTGGATTAGAAAGGAGTCTTCATGTTTTATTAAAAAATGTGCTGCCTTTCTGGAACAAACATTGTTCAAGTGCTAGGATCCCTGGAAGACACTATTGTTTCATGAAGTCAAAATTTCACAGGCAGCGCAGGCTTTCAAACAGCAGAGATTGGGTTAAAATGTTAGAACCTCCCAAACAAAAAGCTAAACCACCACAAAACAAACAAACAAACAAACAAATATCAGGCTTTAAAAACCATATATCTCTTCTCCTAAGACAGAAAATCAGGCTGCACTCAAAGTAGCCGGGGATGCTGTGGCTCTCTATGCGTTGCTGCCTTGAGCTGGGCAGGCTGGGGGAGAGAGGGGACAAGCTGGAGGCAGCTGGAGGAGGAGGAAGAGGAGGAGGAAGAGGATGCTCCATGGGCAGGGAGCAGACCCTGAGGCACCTTATGGAGGCAGAAACCTCTGCTCCAGCCCCAAGTGCCTCCTGCCTGTGGTGTCCGTGGGGCTGCCCGCATGGGTTTCCCCAGGCTGGAGGATGCGCCCAGGTCGCTGCCGCCGCTTCCCTTCCCGGGAGCGAGCGGGCCCAATTTCCCGGGGTGTGTGCGACCGGCAATAAAAAGAGAAGCGCGCGATCCAAGTCAATTTTCCACCCCCAAAAGGAAATGCTGCTTCCTGTATTATGCAAGGCTGGTGCCAGCAGCACGGACACAGGAGACTATTGTCCTTTTCACAAAGCCGTGGTGGGGAAGGACGCCTGAGAAAATAGTCCTTTTGCAGCAGCGAGGAGCTTTTGATCTTTTTTTTTGAGGGGGTGAGAGGAGGGCGAGATGCACTGGGGGCAGAGGGGAGTGTGGCCAGGCAGCACCAGCCGCTGCCCAGGTGCCCCTCACCATGTCCGGGCGGCTCCGGGTGGCTCCGGGTGGCCAGGATGCGCCAAAGCTCCTGCAGATGCCTTTCCTTTTCCATAAAAAGTGCCCACGCGGCTGCAGCGCCGCTTCCGACGTGCGCAAGCTGGGACAAAGACACCAGCACCAAGAGCCTCTTTCCTTCCTTGTGTCCCCCTGCCCGGCGCAAGGCCCAGGATTCACAAAAGGCTCCGTCCTCACAGAGGAGCGGGGTCCCCTCTGCGTCCCCAGACACGGCACAGAGGGCTCGTGGGACCGGGGGCTCCACGCAGCCTCCGTGCAGGATGCCCAACTCTCGGCCGGCACCAATCCCGGCGCCTTCTTAGCAGGAAAAGATAAGTGACTTCTGAAGAAGAGCCGCGGCACTTCCTCAGGCCGCTCGGGAGACAGGCTTTCCTGTCGGGGGATTTAAAATCAGGATGGCTTTCTTTGCCCGAAAAAAGTAGAGGCTGAAGCACTTGGTTCCTGCATCAGCCCGAGAGAGGCAGTCTTAGATGTTTGGCTTTGCTTGATGTTGCTCCCTACTGCTTCTATACCTCATTAAATACTGTAACGAGTTAATCTTTCCTTAAAACAACCCTTTAAAGAACAATTCTCATTCTTACAATAGTTATTATAAACTTTCTTATTAGCTCTTATTAAAGGCGAGTTCCTGCCTTTCTTAACGGGACACAAAACCCATTTCCAAGGGAAGTCCACGCTCAGCAAGAGCAGCAGGTCGCTCCTTGCTCTGCGTGTTTTTGGGTCTGTCTGCAGGATGGAGTTACACTGACTGACTGACTGGCTGGCTGGCTGACAGCAGCTCATCATGAGAACATGCAAATCATTTTCTTTAAATGTGCCTGCTTGCCATCAGAAAGAAAACTTAATGTTCCTCTTTACACATGCAGATAGCCCGATGCGAAGTCTCGTCTGTATGAAAATAGGATGGGATTTCCCATGTCCAAGAGCAAGGGTCATTTGAGAGATTCTGAATGTTGCCTATTTTTGTGTCTTCTTTGGTGTAAAAAAAAGAAAAAAAAAGAAGAAAAAAAAGAGCAAAACACATCATCTAGTTTCACAGCAGTTTGGAAGTGATGGGCACAGCGGGCTGGGGCTGATGCTGAGCGTTGCTGGTGGCTCCCTACCACTGGCTCTGTGCTCCGTGTCTCCCTCCTCCACGACACGGGATGGGGTCGGTCGCTCCCTCCTAGCCCTGGTGGCCAGTGCGTGGTCCTCAGCTCACGCCTGAGCCCAGAGGCAGCAGCTTCTGTAGCTTGTCGGGCTCCTGTGGGCTGTGCATGGAGGCCAGGGCAGCTCCTGGCCCTTCCCCCAGCCCTCAGATGTGGGCAATTCAGGGTTATCTCCCACAGACCCCATAGGCTTCTCTTATCTAGAATCCGCCCCACAGGCAGAAGTCCTCAGAGGCATTGAAGTGCCTAACTCCCATCAGAATGAGGGATGTAGTTGTCTAAATGCCTCCGATAATCTGCCAAGTTGTTCCCAATTTGTGTAACAGAGATCACGCAAGCACCTACAGCCTGACATATGCAGAGTGTTAAGCTCCCTTTACCATCACGCAGGATGTTGTTGCTGCATTTGACCAGCATTTACACTAGGCTGGTATTGAGCAAGCCAAGTGAGGAGTGGGGAGCCTGCTGTGCCAAGGGGCATGATGGAGAAATGGTTCTGCCTGGGAGGGTTTACAGCCTAAATATAGGCTAATACTACAGCCTAAGTAGAGGGTGAGGAACAGCCAGCACTTCTGACACAGGCGTGGTAACAGCAGGAAGATTGTCCTAAGCCCACTGGGCACAGCCCTGTGTTATGAAGTGTCTTTGAGGGCAGTAAATTATTAGTGTTACAGGGATGTTTCTCCTTCCTCTCAGATGAAGGCTAATCACTGGAGACCAGAGGACAAGCACCAGAGCATCTATCATCAGGACGTGGAAAATAAACCCAATCCAGCTTTTTCAGTCTTGGTTCTATTTGGGAGCAGATTGGAAATGGGAGGGATTCCCTCTGTGCTTGCAAATACAATACACACTTGTGCCTTTAGGAACTTGGGGACCAGCTAACCTCTACTAGTACTTTAGATGGGATTCAGCCAGGAATGAAGCTAGGATGTCCATCACTACTGGGAGGTGGTTGAGGTTTATTAAGGGAGGAAATAGGCACAACCCTAAGGGATAGGATATACCAAGCGTACACTTAAAAATAAACATTTTGCTTTTCCTGTACTCTGAAAGCTATTGTTGAAGTTGCCACAGAAATGTTTCATAATCATAAAACAGAAAAAAGCACCCAGTGATATCTCCTCTCTGTGTGCTTTTTGAGAGCATCTAGATGCCCTGATCAGTGCATGTTTGCAGATGCAGAATCGTCTTTTACAAATAAGTAAGTATTTGTAACTTCATCTTCAATACAATTCAGAAAATGTTGTTAGAAGCAGTTCTAATTAATGCACTTTAAAACACGATCCTGGTGAAGGGGCTGGTCTCTCTACTATGCAGAGGGTAATTTCATGCCAATGTTGTAACTGGAGAGCACGTACAGATGAAATAGTATTCACAGCTTCGCACCACACGTCAAGGACTGAGCCAGAATTCAGTTGGTCAAGTCATCATTGTAAGTCCTGAACGGGCAGACACACTGTCCAATGTTTCTCCCATTGCATATAAGGCTCCAGCATGGTAAATGCAGTGCTGAGACCACAGAAGCTAAGAAAAATAGGTTTCCTATGTACCTGAGGTTTTAATGTTTGAGAAAGTGTGAGCTCTGATTGATAAATGCTTTTTGTATGGGTGAGCATTCATTAGGATTTAAGTGTCTTAGTGAACGTAGGGGTTTGCTGATGGTTAATAATTCACACTAGAAGTCTTGCCCTTAATAGTTTCTCCTATAGGCTCTCTCTACTCTGCCTGGCCTTTATTTTCATGATAGCTGTAGGACTATAATTAGCTGTAAAACCTGTTGTCTTATATGAGTTTCAGTTAAAACTGAACAACAGATTTATAAGAGTTTTAATGGAGACCTTTAAAGGTCCATGTAGGTACAAATAAGTTGGTCATAAAACTCTGATCTCTTTAGAAAACCATGCAAATTGATTAAATTTTGTGTTGCCGTCCCATTTTTTCCAACAGGTAGTTGTACCTTATTCCCCTAATTCAGAGAATTTCTTCTGATTTCCAGCCTAACCAAATTCATACTGAATTTACATTATTTTGTTTTAATGCTAAGACTATCTTTTTAACTTAAATTATCATCCATTTACTGGTATTCTATCCTTGACAGAGATTTATTTTAGATGCAAAATCAGCTTTATTTCTGCAGTTATCTCCTGTAAGGCAGAACTGCCCTCATAACCATTCTCTACACATATTTCAGTTTTAATTTTTCTCGAACATGTTACACTAGCATGCATTTTTGTTGCAGTTTCATACTGATGATTCATGATCATTCTGTGTTAAGTCAGATTTTTTTGCTCTATCATTGCCAAAGTATGATTGCCAGTCTTATAGCAGATGTTTTTCAAGAAATTTACTCAGAACAGAACTCACTGAATCATTCTGCTTCTCTGGCTCATGAGTTCGTGAGCAGAACTTGGCTTAGAGACTATAGGTTATTTATTTTGAGTATTAAGTTTAAAAGAATTTATTTTGAAAGTTGGTTTCATTGAGGAATTTTTACCCTCCCATACATACCTACATAGTCATTTGGAATGTAAAACTTATGATTACAGACAACAACAACAAAGAATCATTTTTTCTTCATGTTGCTGGAGAGAGTGCTAAGCATTCTCTGCAGAAATGAAGAACAAGATACACACAGCAATATAAAGCAGAATAAAATACCCTAATTTTTCTGGGGACAAATTTCCAAAAATGTATCTAGAAAAGCATACTACTTTGGAAGAAAGTTGTATGATGAAAATAAAAAGCTAAAAGACTGAGAAACACCTGTGTATTCATAGGGATCTACAGTTGGATGGTCAGTTCTACGTTTCATGGAAAATGTACATTTCTGTTTCTCTCTCCACCTAAGGATCCTGAAGCTCTCAACACAGAAAAGTTTGCAATATTTCTGTGAAATAAACATTCCTTTTTCTGAATCCATCTTCTCAGTGACCATATACTGATGAAGGAATGAAAAGGCTTTGCCAGCCCTGTCTATAGACCTTCCGTGATCTGAAATATTCCTCCCTTGAATCTACTAAGTAAAAGAGTTCTTACAGATAAACATTTTTTATGCTCCTTCATTGGCCCTATCATTTGGGACTAGGCACAGGGTTCAGTTTGCTTTGCTGTCACGTAGGTGTCTATTCCCACCTGCAATATTCTTGGCCATGTGAGTCATCTGCACAAAGGTGGTATGGGTGTGGGAAGCCCAGGCTGCTCAGAACAGTGGCTGGAGTCCAAGATGGATCTCCTGGGACCTCTAGAAAGAATCTGGATGTTAATGTTTGAATAGTTGAATTGATCCTTTAGGATTCTTCCTTAAAATCTCAGAGATTATCATCTTACTTTCTGGCTAAAAGGCACTTTTGAACAATCTTGATGGTTGTTGTAATTCAGTACCATTTAATAAATGATATCACCTAAAGAATTTATATTTAAATGTGTGTAGGGCCAGATTTAGGTGAAGTTCCCATATCTAATGCTTTCTGTAGTCTATACACTTTTGAAGGCCTACAGTGAGCCAGTAAGAAATACGAACCACCGGGACCAAAACAGGTTTTAGTCTGCCTGAATACAGGGCATGATTGTACCAGTGAGTGCAAACAAACCTTTGTACTGGAGTAAGGGGGAGTAGAGTGAGAAGAACTGTTAGACAGAGCCAGGATGGATCAGGAGACATTCATGGTTGAAGCTATTTCCTGAGCTAAGATGTGCAAACGTAAGATGCGAAGGCAGGGACTCGGCCTACCCGCACTGCCTCAGAAATATTCCTTCCAGATTGTTGTCCTGTGCAAATTGGTTTTAATTTCTTTCTAAAGTTCCCCCTAAGCAAAAGTCAGAACAGTAGCTAAGTTGGAAGTTGCTTAGGTGGTGTCTTTCAGCAATGAAATCTTGTTGAGGAGGGTAAATGCAGTTTATATGTCCTGGAAGGCATGTTGTTTGTTTGCTTGATTTTCTTTTCTGAAAGAACATGTGTAGAAAATCTGGTGTTGGTTCTTCTGTCTTTTCTTTGCAGTGCTGAAAAATCTGCTTGTCTCCATGTGTCGATTAGTTGAGTTGTACTGCCAACACAACCAAGGCTCTCTAGCAATGCCTATTCTGTAGCTGCATAGTCTTTTTTTTTTTTGGCTGTGATTGAAAACATAGAGGTGACTAATGGATTTGTATCCCTTTCTGTATCTGCTGAAATCTGAGTTTTATGTAACTTGTGGTTCCAAAACCCTCATATAAAAAGTGTACCTTGATGAAATACACTGCTAAAAGTGTACCTCACTCATTTAATGCATTTTCAAACATTTTAAGATAGTGGATGCCTGAATGCTCTTTATAAACTCTTTAAACTCCTCTATAAATGAGGAATATCTTTTCTTTTGTTTTGTTTTCCGTTTAATATTCTAATGATTGTTTATCTTTTGTTAATGCAAAGACTTCTCAGTCTTTTAGATTAAAAGAAAATACAAGGGAATCTCTTGTTACAGTGTTTTTCATTGAGTTCAGTGGAAAAAAAATCAATGATTTTTACTATCTTTCTGCTTTACTCTCCTTGTTTTTCTTTCTCCTTGAATACAGGAGAATGTATGTGAATTCTCTTGCTTGGGACATGAAAATTAAAATTATTCTGTGATCTGATCTTTTGAGGACCAAACAAAGCTAGGCACAGTAGCTTGAGATATTGTGGTTGAAGGCATCATCTTCCACACTGAAATTCAGTCTGTGAAGCATCAATTCATTCTGCTTCAGATAATATTGCTGAAGACTCCTCTATCTTTCAACACAGTGTCATGCACACTCATAGGCTGGAGTCATTTTGGTCACTTTTCTTTGGTATTGTGTTTACAACATCTCCTTATATCACAGAGAATAGATATGATTACTGCCACTGAGGTCTTTGAGTGGTTCCCCATAAGTTATTCTTTACTTGTATTTCCCCAATTTTAAACTATTTTTAGTGTCTTTCACTTCAATTATGATGTGAAATATTAACTGTCTGTTACAGAATGCTTCCTTTTTCTCTTATTTTCTTCTTTTTTAAATCCATTTTCCCTCAGTTGGCTATTTTTGAAAGTGTTTGTGTTATTTTCTTTTTCAGTTCTTTTTCAGTTTTCACTCCAGGAACCCTTCAAATGTGATGAAAATTTGGAAGACATCTTTGTCTTTTTTTTGGTGCAAGTTAGAAGACTGCTGATCTGATAGAACATATCACTTTTCTCTCCTTCACAAGTCATCATATCTTCTTGGGTTACATTTCCCATATATTTCTTCTTCTCTCTTCTTTTTTACTGCTTTTTTTTCATAGAGAGTTTTAAGTGCATCTTTATCTAGAAGGCTTGATGATGCTTCCTGTGGTTGTTCTCTCGCTTTGGCACTGTTCTTATTTATCTAATGTAAGATTTATTTGTCCTTTATCTAATGTAAGATTTATTTGTCCACAAATCAAGACTGGTTGTTATAGTTTCAAAGCTGTAAGCATCAAACCAAGGGATATGCCATGTAAGCATTTTACCTTCTTTTTTCAGGAAATGGAAGAACAAGATTAAATGACTTGTCCATGTAATATAGAAAGTCACTGATAGAACAGAATATAGAACCCACATCATAAAGGTATCTCTCATAACCACAAAATAACCTTTTACCTCTTTCCAATTGCTATAATGACAGGAGATGTCCAGGTTCTAAATTATTTTAATCTGTTGAATATTTTATCCCTTTAAAACTTTTTTTTGGCTTTAATATTTTTACAGAGCAATTCCTCAAAGCCATGTGACAGCTACTGCTGCAGACCAAAGCAATACATAATTATATACTTCCCTGCTAGCTGTTTTCAACTATTAACTAAAAACGAAAACCTAAGATGTGTTGAGAGGCATAACTTGCACAACAACATAAAAATAATGGCAAAGCAATTGCTTCAGAAAGGAAAGTAGCAGTTAACTAAACATAGATAAAGCAATACCAGCATCAGGGATAGTAATGCTTTCAAAGCAGAAAACATTTTAAAAACAGTTCCACAAAAATCAACTGAAAATTCTCTATAAACAACTTTGTAGCTCATAGCAGGAAGATGAATCAAACTTTTCTCCAAATTTTCTTTTATGAGAGTAAATAAAATAAAAACTATGCCATTAATTCATCTGTGCGATAACTGGAATTTCTTATGATGGCAAAACAGGAAATTATATTTTCCTGTTCCAAAATCTAGAATTTCATTGAGTCCATAGTTGTTCATAACATATTCCTAAACATTATAAGTAGAGCTAGCAAGACAGATATTATGAACAAGTGAAAAAAAAATTATCAAAATGTATACAAACATCATTCTCAAAAATATCCACCAACTTAAAAAAAGTCAAGAGAAAAAAAAAAGACTTGTTTATTTCTTTCCAACCAAGAAAGAACAGAGACACTTGGAGACTATATAGTAGCTATCTCACCTTTCCTAACTCTCCAGGGCTTTCTTATTCCACATAGTTTCATTCATCTGGCAAGATTCACAGATATTCTTCAAAGATAAAGCACAAGTCACATGTGCATAATAAATGAAGCAAGCTACGGCAAGCTCAGATTTCAGCAAGTACAGAAACTGGTAAATTATGAATTCACTCCTCTTGCTCTGCTGGCAACATATCTCAACTAATGAGCACATGAAGATAGCTAATCAATGCAAAGTGTTTCTATAATACTGGGAAGAAGCTGACCTTATAGGGATTAATTTCAATAACAGAAATGCTGATCTGAATTTCCTTCTACTTTATGTTATTTTCTGAATTATAAAATAGCTAGACAATACATATTTCTATATAATCCAGTGCCCATATCTGAGTAAATTATACCTTCTGAGCCACCTAACTATTGCCTATAGATTTCTTTGTCTATGAGATCCTCTTACAGGGCTGTCTTCCATCAGAAAGCTCTTTGCACTTGGTCAAGTGGAAGCAATAATTCAGAAAAAAAAAAAAAAAAGAATCTAAACTGCTTCTGACATCATCCACACTGATTTAGGTTAAGTACATGATGGTGGCTCTCCAAGCAGTATTGTGGTGCCAGCAACACATTCTGCACCAGCTCCTTGCCAGGACCACATAGGGTCAGTCTTAGTCACTGTTGAGAGGACATCCAGCTCCTACCAGCCAAAGGAGCCACGCAGATGGCTGTGTGAGCCAGCTGTGTTCTGAGCTCTTTCACAAGGTCTCTGCAACGAGGAAGTAGTAGATTAATTCTGACATCCTCCTCCTCCCTAATCAAAGAGTCATTGGCCTTCCGTTCCTCTATTGCATTCTCTCCATATATTCTTGCAAACCTAACTGGCAGATGTTTGTGTTAGACATTTTGTGTTATTTTGTTTCATTTTTATTTTGATCTGGGTTGCACATTTTATTGCAATTGATTGCAAGTTAACTGGATTGGATAACCAGTGGGTTTTCTTTTAGGTCCATGGATTTCAATGGAACTGCTGGGAGAATCTCCTCTGAACTGGAAAGTGGCTCTGTAGAAAAACAAGAGTCATTATATGATGAATTTCTTTATCTTTGCAATGATCGATCTATTCTTTATCAAATACTCCTTTAATTGGATAATATGCAATTTATCAACATTGTTGTTTGTTGAAAAACAAACAAAAACAAAGAAATATATTAGAACTTGCTGTCAAATACATGTTATGTTAGAGTAATTAATCTTAAAAAGTCCTATAAGGGAGTTCAATATAACTACTAACTTTCATAAGCTTTACAAGGGAAAAAGGCTGGATTTATATCACCACGTGATGCCTATTGCACAGGAAATGGAAAACCCTTAACGCATTGATTATGACCTGTAGATGTGGTGCTACTTGAATCATGAGAAAAATATCAATCTAGACACTTTGAGAAGTTTATATCTTCCCATGCAGCGCCAATGTGGTCAATGAAATATTGTACCCATTAAACCCAGGATGTTCAAATGAGAAGCGAAGGTGCTGGATGCTCCTAGATAGAGGCATATTAAGTGGGTCTAACTTTCAAAAAGTACCAGGTTTTGAAATTCCAGACTTTCATTGTCATGTAACCTGACCACAAAATTAAGCAACAAAATTATCTCTGACAATCTGTAAATGCTGTAGCTGTTACTTCATCGCTTCTTGAGGGACACAAACAGGGAAGATAAAGATGACAGTAATGCAAGGAGGTACGACCACAATAAGCAGGAAAGGGCAGTCCTTGACTGTAAAGCACAGAGACATTGAAGACCATGGGGAAATTGTTAGGCTGATGAGGAAGAAATTCGAGAAGTGTAAAATGGCCATGGCAGCCCACACAGCCTTACAGAAATGCCCAGCCCATTCCTGCTACTAAGAGCTTTGAGTTCTTAATCCATGACCCTGTCTGGTGTCAGTGCAAGACAGAGACCAGTCCACTCTGTGCAGTATCTCCTTCCCCTGAGCTTACCGAGCAGTTACCCCTTGGCATGGGTGAGATTGGGTATTCTCTGCCCTAGCTTTGCTCTGAATGTGTGGCATTTTTCTAAGCCCACTGAAACCGCTTTGTATCTTGATAGAACGTTCCTGCCTGTAGCACTGACAGAAAGGTGGAGGGAAACATTTCTGCTCCATTTATAAAGCTGATGTTTGGGGGAGGAAGATGGGAAAAAGTATTCTAAGCCACAATATGACCTGCAGACTACTTTTGCTTGCAGATTGATTATATTATTTACTCTTTCATATGATTTCACTCCCTATTCACATTCTCTCTAGATAATGTAACTCAGTTTGAAATCTATTTGACTATGGTGATTTTACCTTTCTGTATGCACTTTCATATATATAATATTGTGCAGCCTCTCCATAAATCCTTTGGGAGACCTTTAATGAGTTTGGCTTTGCATGCCTTCTCCCACTAAAATCCATCCACCAGAAGTTTACCAGAGCAGCAGTGTGAAAAGTAGATACTAACACATAATTATTTGGAATACAAGTTTGTCAGTGAAATGTTTATCTCCTGGATAAAAAACACAGACATATTCTATGTCCATGTATCAGGCTATATATGTAGCCTGATACAGCTGTTTCCTGAGGAATTAGAATCCCTCAGGTTGTATCTTATTTTATGCCTGGCATACCATGCAGGACTTCTCTCATGTCAGACTTGCAAATGGGTCAGAGAGGCTGAAAGGTTCATACTGAGGTTGTTCTTAGCATAAGAACACATTTCCTTATTTCTCAAGGATCTAAGAAGTGACATTGTTAAAAGCAGTTAATGGAAGGTACAAATGCTCCGCATCCTTTGGGAAAACAGGACACAGCCACCAACGTGGTTGTCTAGTTTAGATATCTCAGGTTAAAACAATTTTAAACAGCATGTCTTGTGGGATCAGAACGTAAAGAAGGTAAGCCAAAAGGAAGCGGCAGCTGAAGTAAGAGGTAGGATATAGCCCTGGAAAAAAAGGGATCTGCACAGCATATTTTTAGATGCTTGGGAATGAGGCCCCAAAAGAATAAAACTGTGCAATCAAGGACACTGCTTCCCCTTCCAATCACACACACACACTCTATATTGTATCTAATCACTCACAGTTATGGAGTCATTTCCTTAGGAGTTCTAAAGGAATCACATTTGGATTCCAAAATGTATAAGCAATGCATGAATTTGATTATATAGAAGCTTACATCAGGTGGTATCATTCTTCCAGTCTCTTCACTGTTTTCCACATGGAGTGCCTTTCAAGGATGTATACTAGCTCAGAAAATAAAGTTAATAGATATTAAATAGTCCTTAAATAGCCCTGATATCGAAACCTTGCATGATCTCATCGACACATTAAGGGATATATTTAAAGACAATGAAAGGCATCTTAACTAATCTTACTGTTTCTGAGAAAAATGACTGTAGAGGGAAGAGTGGGTGGTTGAATAAGCTCAGCATGCAGCATTTATGACACAGGCATTGAAAAATGAAGTGAAAAAATGTCCATTAAAAATGAAAAAAACCCTCCTACTTTGAAAATCTTTTTTGTTGATATAGAACATAAAATATTGAAATAATATAGTTCAATAGTAAGCAAGTTGTTGCAGAAGCAGCAGACTGTATGGGCTTTAAAATCATTTAACATAAAGAATAAACCATGTGAAGAGCACCCACTCCTCCTGGCTTTCCTGCTGTCATTAGAGCTGTTAGAAAGAAAATGTGAAGTCACTTCTAAGCAATCATTTGTGGACTGAAGCATAAAAAATAGGTATTTTTATGATTTATATCAGTATTATGTCAGATACTCTTCTTTTCTTTTTAAAACTACTATAGCTTTAAATGGCTGTCCTCTGAATGACAAACAATGTGAACTATGTATATGCTAAGTCAACACAGGCAATGCAATAATACATATAAGAAGACATAATGACTGTTGTTTCCCTTTGAAAGGCACTATGCCCTAGGGCATAATTATCAGGCAATAAATTCCCACATGCTACTGAAGTTTAGAGATTAGTGTTTGCCAGTCATCGCATGGAAACACATTTACACTTAATAAAATAAGGCTCATTAGCTTCTTATATAATAGGAAATGTCAGCCAGAGACCAGAAAAGGCTATGAATAATAGCAGCAAACATCAAGAAAAATGATTATGTGTGCTAAAGAAAAGTAAAATATTAATTTTTTAACAGAATCAATATTAAATATCTAACAGGCTCATAAATATCTGCCAAATCATCTGAAAGAGAAGAAATTTAAATGATAAA
>JAUBOD010000824.1:2909561-2920235 GCA_032353885.1 Nothura maculosa | reverse complement strand
GAAGGAGACTCCACAGCCTCCCTGGGCAGCCTGTGCCAGGGCTCTGGCACCCTCACAGGGAAGTTCTTCCTCACATGCAGATGGAACTACCTGAGTTTCAACTTGTACCCTTGCCCCTTGTCCTGTCACTGGCCACCAATGAGAAGAGCTTGGCCCCTTTCTCCCTACATTCTCCCTTTAAGTACTTTTACATGTTAATTAGATCCCCTCTCAGCCTTCTCTTCTCCAGGCTAAACAGGCCCAACTCGGTCTCTCCTCGTATGAGAGATGTTCCAGTCCCTTAATCATATTGGTTGGCCTCTGCTGGACCCTCCATGTCCCTCTTGTCCTGGGGAGCCCAGAACTGCCCCCAATGCTCCAGGTACAGCCTCACCAGAGCTGAGTAGAGGGGCAGGATCCCCTCCCTTGACCTGCTGGCAAAATCCTCCTGCTGCAGCCAGGATCCCATTGGCCTTCTTGGCCACGAGGGCAGTGCTGCCCCGTGGTTAACTTGGTGTCAACCAGGACTCCCAGGTCCCTCTCTGCAGAGCTGCTCTCCAGCAGGTTGATCCCTAATCTGTTCTTATGCCTAGGGTTATTCCTTTCCAGGTGCAGGATCCTGTACTTGTCCTTGTTGAACATCATGAAGTTCCTCTCTGTCCAACTCTCCATCATGTCTAAGCCTCTGAATGGCAGCACAGCCCTCTGCAGTGTTGGTCACTCCACCCAGTTTGGTATCGTCCATAAGTCCAGTTTTCTGTACTGACTGGCAAGTTTCCTCTGTTCTCAACCAGTTTTGGAAAACAATTTGTATGAGTATTGAGAGCTCCACTTCTCCTTGCCAGAGTGAGACAGTCTGTAGGATTAGAAGCTGGCAAATCCAAACTGTCAGGAGGAAAAAATCCCTTTCACATAACAGGTATAACTGTAGCATTCACTGTGGTATGTACATAAAGTCATGCCGATTAAAAATTACTAAACCACAAAAAAAAATTTATGGATATGAATTTCAAAACTAATAAAATATGCTAGTGATCACAAAGCCATCAGCAGAACTAAGGATACTTATTTCCATTAAGTGACTGACCTATGATTAGTTCACTTTTAAACTGTGTTACACTAAGCCCTTAGTATGCATCAGGGAAGCCACGTGCAGGAAAATCCTTAGAGAAGCCATAATTACAGGGGAAACATCAATCACAGCTTCACCTTATTAGACAATAAGCGATTGCCAAGGGAAAGAAACCTTGATGATGTGGTGAATTCCTTGGTGTCTCCTAAGATGCTAATTTCAGTTGCAGCTTTCCCATCATTAAGGAAAGCTATTCCCACAAAGGTTTTCTGCTGCCATATCAAGTTAAAGCTTACTTTAACCTTTTTTTTTTTTTTCTCAGCTTTTCTTTATTAAAAAATCTCTCTCTTTGCTCATGCACTTTCAAAAAACTTACAGAAACTCAGACCTTCTAAGTTGCTTGTTTCAGGTCAAGAAGTTTGAATGTAAATATGCATATTTCAAATATAAGCTGTAATTTTTGAGGATGTACTTAGAAGGATATAAAGTAAAGGCTCATACATAACAGCTTGTTCAGACTTTAGCTGTTGGAGCAGAGATGCAGGTATGATTATCCCATCTATGTCCTCTGTGTTACACTTGTATCTTCCTCCTAAGTATTTGGTTCATTCTGCTATGGAATCCAAGAGGGCAGATCCTACGAAAAAATATCTTCATTTTCTTTACAGAAAAATCACGAAAATGTTAAGTAAAAGCAATGGGCTGCTGAATGGAATAAATGGTAGCTGTAAATGAATTCTGGTTGGTAGCTTTTCCAGAAGGGCTGGAGATTCAGAGGATCTGAGCTGCTCTTTTAGATCTCGCAGTGGTTGGGATAAGCCAGTAAGGGCTTCTATTACCACTTCTCTGATAGTTTTCTGTTCCAGGGAATTCTTTCCACTGTAGACTCTCAACCTTGCAGATACCAAACACCAAATTCATTTAGTTAAAAAGCTACTCCAGAACTAGAGGTTAAAATACATCATAGTCAAGTGGACTTTCTCTTCCAGATAGCTGTTATTTTGTAGGAGGAATAGTATGTATTGGTATCAGTGGAAAAACAGATTTGATGCTGATTTTAGCTTGTTGCATCTGTTGTCTGCAATAGACAATAATGTATTATTCAAATACTTTCATGTTAGACAAAAGACACTTAAATATTCAGTTGTTCAGTTAAAATGCATTTATTTCTGAAGCAAATATGTGATGATTTTTTTAACAAGCTGTGATTAAAAAACAAGTGAAATGCAAAATTGGATCTTGGTGACACGCAAGTCCTAATTGCTGACATGCTATAAGGAAAGCATTTCAGATTCTTGCATTTAAGGACTCCTTGCAAAAGTTTTGTGTAATGAGGGAGACATACTGTATTTGCTCTTTTGGTTCTTTTTAAAAATAACAGTGGATAATAACTTTCATTTAAAAGAATCCCCTCTCTTACTGTTCTTGTTTTCTTAACTGTCATTTAGATGATAAACATCAAACCATAAATGCCTCTGTAATATTCTCATC
Organism: Nothura maculosa; assembly: GCA_032353885.1. Classification (NCBI taxonomy): domain Eukaryota; kingdom Metazoa; phylum Chordata; class Aves; order Tinamiformes; family Tinamidae; genus Nothura; species Nothura maculosa. Next base: position 2,917,693 of record JAUBOD010000824.1, on the reverse strand, counting down.
TTTGACAGTGAAAAAATGATAAATTTTCACATTTTTGTGAAAAATAATACAGAACACACCTGCTCAAGTATTTCATAATCATGAACTTTTTTTTATGGAATGTAATTATTTTCAATAAACACTTAAAACAAAAAGTCCTTCACTTCTAATCATGTATTTACCTGCTTTTCAAACTTACTGCTCCACTGATTTCAATGGAAATATCCATCGCTAGTATGAGATAAAAAAGAGAGATGGGCTATACCTTTAGCTTTCTTTCAACTAGCTCTCTTTAATGGTACACATGCTCTCTCTATCTATGTTTAATGAGTTTGAAAAGCTTTAATTTAAACTATAGTGGATTGCCATAATACCTAAGTACTGTCATGCTCCATTGGTTCTTGTCTGCTAAGATTGCATAATCAGAAAAACAAGCAGTATTTCTTATTAAAAAATATTTTCTTTTACCATGGAAAACAATAAAAACATGTCTGAGAACTCTTTCTGGGCAGAATATTTTTAAACTTAGCCACTGCTATTGCAACTGTTCACATGAAGTTGAGATTTCCATTTACATCTCTGTTTTCATTCAGTATTTTTTGATTTTCTGGGCCTAAGATTTTATTTTTTTCAGCCTTATTGTAACTACTGTTTGTTTTATTTGAATTTATTCTTTTGAGTATTCAAACAACTTTGAAAAACATACTGATTTTGCTGATCCGTGACAACAGCAGGGACAAGTGAAGGAGGATGGACAAATGGTAGGTTTTGTCCAAGCAACCTTGGTAGGTTGAAACAACCAGTTTCATCCTAGTGACTTCCCAGGCATCTCTGGGATTCGGAGAGCACTAGGGAATGTCTCCTGTAGGTGGTTTGTGTGTCACAGCTTGGAGCTCCGCAGTCCTCTTCTCCTTTAGTTTCCTCTCCTCTCTAGTATGTTTGTAGTGTCCCTCCCCTTGCCACCCTGCCCTGCTGAGAGAGCAGCAGTGATGCTCACCTCATTCCCTCTGCTCTCCTTCCCTCCATCCCACTTTTTCATCCTCAGATTTGCTTAGGATTGACTCCTTTTGCAGAGGGCACCACTTTTTTGGCTGCTGTTCTTGCTTCAGTTAGAGCCATAGAGTTGCAGCCCCTGGAACAGACATCATGCATAGGTGAAGGAGGACCTAGCTCATAATTCCTGGTCAAGCAGCATCAGAAAATGTGATTTTTAACCCCTTTTGTTTCCCATGCATTCAGGTGAGGCCATTTTCCTATCTTAGAATATTTTTTTTTCTTTTTTTTTTTTTTGCCGTGGCAGTGGGGGAGATGGAGGACTAATCAGTGGTGACAAGTGGGCAGCCCCTCATGTTTAGCTGCCACACACTTCTGCAGAAATGCTGCTAGAGTGGCAGGTGACAGCTCTGCACCAGCACTTGAGGACTGGTAGCAGCAGGAAGGAGACCTGTGTGGTGCCCTGGGCCTTCACGGGCTTTGCTGGGGGATCCGTGAGCGGTGCCGGCGCTCCAAGTCTGAGTGAGATGATGCCGCCTCCCGAAGCGCCTCCCCTCAGCGCTGCCACAAGGATTCCTGCTGCGTGAGGAGCAGATCTGGGGGTGCCTGGGCAGCTTTGCTGATGGTCCCCATGTGCCGAATTCAGGCAGAGTGAAGCTGAGGACATGATCTGGGGAGCTGGTTGTCAAACTGGTGCATCTCGGCGGGCACCGGGTGCTGTGGGGAGCGGACTGAGCTGCAGCAGTGCAGCCGCTCTGGCATCCCCTGCTCCAGCCTCCGCTTTTGAAAAGGGAGCTCGTCCTGGAGGACCATGAGGGCCCGGGTGACCAGAGACCCTCGGACATCTGTGTGCGAGAGGAAAGGCCTGGATCCGGCTCACTTCCCAAGGGGCGCCGTGCCGGGAGCCGGGCAGCGCGGTGAGTTCCTGTCAGCCAGTCTGCCCAATGTGCGCTTGAGTGATTCAGTGACTGTGATATAGGCGGAGATATTTAGTCCTGGGCATCGTTTCACCCAGGTGAGTGGCTCTTCTGGGCTGGAAATAGTGAAGTTTGCACCTGGAGTCAGATAAACTCGGAACTCACAGACTGCTTTTTGGTCTTTATTAAGACGCTAAGCCAGAAAATTTCAGTTTGGAAAATTGCAGTTAAAACGTTTTATTATGGGCATGACCTGTGAGGCACTGGAGCACAGAAATCCTATTTTTAAAGTGCTGCTCCTGGTACAGACTGTCATAACAGGATGCAGATTCAGAGCATCTTCTCCGTAGTCACTTTATTAGAAAGATGGGAAAAGAGGTTGAATAATTGGATTTTCTGCTTTTGCATATTCAGTTTTTCAATGCAGATTTTCTATATTTTACTTTTTGTTTTATAATATTCAGATGTGATACTGTTAGAACTTCCCATTACTTTTATCCTTCTAGTAATAGAAACTGTTATTATTTTAATATTTAACATATGGTTTGCATACAGCCTTATTCAATGATATTTGTGTTTGTTGAATCCTTAATTAATATATGAGTTCTCTGGGGAATATCTGCATTTTAAATTCTTTGGCTTAGAAATAATTATTTCAGTATATGGAGAGTATCTGAATATCTAAATTAATGTATTATCTCTTTCAGTATTTGGAATACACCTCTATGCTGCAGGCAGCTACTAATTTGCAAAATTAACTTTGAACCTTAGTAATTTTTAACACTTGTGCAACTGTTTAAGCTGTTAAGTTGTAGCTGTCCCTGGTCCAAATGGAGCATTTGAGCTAAGATTGCTCAAAAGATTGACCCTGGACTGGATGATGTATTTGGCTAGGAACAGAGTCCCCATCTTTTTAGCAGAGCTTGTGACTGAAGTCAAACCTGGCAGCTTTTTTATTCAGAAATAAATGTTCTGCTTTCTGTCCATACATAAGAACTGTTTACTAGTTCTTACTAGTTCTTTACTAGCGCTTTTCATGACTTGCTAAGAAAGTCTTTTACATGGGGTCACTGTTGCTGTTGTTCACCTTCTGGAAGAGGAGCCTAGGAGATGAGGGTCATTTTGCCTCATTTCAGCCATCTAAACACTCAGATGGTCATGGAGGCTCCTAGCACAGTCAAAGGGAAAGATGCCCAAAGTCATCTCAGAGGCACTCTGTGGAGGAGCCTAACTGTCTGTCCTCTCCCAGATCCTGGTGCCCTGGCTCAGACAGGCTGCATACAAGTTCATTTGCCCACAGAGAACCAGGGAACTCTTCATAGGGTTGTTGACAGGGTAGATGCAGCCCATATTGGCTGAAGAAAGCAAATCCATAGAGGAATGTAGATGAATGTAGCGGATTTCAGGCAACCGATGGATGGAGAAAAGCTCACCGGGAATGGCTTGCACAAGGTCACTTGGCAGGAGAGTGGCAAAGCTGGGTGCAAAAGCATGTCATGGGAGCATGCAGGAGATCTGGCTGAACAGTGTTTAATGCAATGACTGCATGAAGATGGAAAAGCAGCCTGCTTCAGGATGGGAGAGGAAATAAAAAGAGTGGGGGAAATGTTTTTTTCCTACATTTTGCAGAACATCACAGCTAAGATCCTGTTGTGTGGCAAAGGCAGCAGGTGCATGGTCAGAGTGGTCGTGAGGGCCTTAACTCGTCTTTCTACAAGGCACTAAACCACACATTTGTGAACACTGCTGGAGAGTGCTCCTTTGCATGCCAGTTCCTATGGAAACATGATGTAAGAATGTCTAAAATTGGTACAGTGCTTTGGAACAATTATTATTTTGATCTTTCCTCCAAATATCTCCTTCATTGCCTTTTTGGCTTAATTTTTAACACATTAGAAAGGCTTTGGTTGTTACCTGGCAAAAGTGTGCTCCTCGGGATGGTCTGGCTTTCTGCATCTCAGGGTCTGATCCTCAGACTGGGGAGCTCCTGGCCTCCATCACCCTCACTCGAGGGAGTGGAAGATTATGGGTATGAATATCACAACATGTGTATATATGCAGAAAGGGACTTCCCTCCAGCTCCATGTCTTTCCCATGTCATGAATGAGACTATCAGCACCTTTGAGGCATGAGGGATAGGCACAAGATTTTGACCAGCTCCTTTGAGGACCATGGACAAGGGCAGCCTAGGAGGGAGCCCTGGGTGTTCCTCATCAGGAAGCTCCCTGCACAGAATGGTGAGATGCATGGAGATGTCTTGCAGACCCTTTGCAATGGTTCTTGCCTATGAAACTGTGTGCTGAAGTCTAGTCTTGTACCTTGGAAACCGAAGACAGGTCTGTACTTTTATTTTTGAAGCATATTTCCATGGTGCTTCCGTGGTTGCCAGATATTTAGATAAGTATTTGAAAAATTAGAAGCACTGTAAAGCCGGCTTCTCTGTTAAGACAATCTCCTTGATGCTTAACCAAGAAAAAAAGTCTCAAGGTTTTTAAAACAACCAATTCTCATTTTCAAAAGCAGTCTTTGATGTAAGAGCTTTAGAAGAACTTGGGTAAATCACTCAGAGCTTGTATTCAGAGCTAGAAGCTGATTTTTGCTAATGTTTTAGGCATCTGGCCCCAGAAGCCAGTGTTAGGCACCAGGAAAGTGCTGCACATGCATCTTTGGCATATAAGCAGAAAATAGGCACTTAAATCCAGAAAAGTGATTAAGGAATTTTGGAGAAGTACCAAAACCTTTTGGCCCCCTATATTCTGGATATGTAGTTCCTTGGGTATCTATAGTCTCTATATTCTTTCCTGGCCTGCAGAACTGTGTACCTGCCCATTGTGTAGGTCCCTGGAGGAACCTGGAAGTAGACATAATAATAAAAACGTGTTTGAAGAAAAAGAGTTTTAAGCAGCAGTTTGGACTAAGTGATATCTAGAGGTCCCTTCCAACCTCAATCATTCTGTGATTCTGTGACATTGGAAAAGTATTGTCCTTACTGCACATCCTGGAACAAAACGTATTACAGAGTCAGGATGGTGCAGGTCTAGCTGGCAGAGTGATTCCTCTATTAAACCATGTTATCAACCATCTGAGAAATGTGGGCATCTGTTTGAACCTATTCCAAATAGTCAAGCCAAGTTCTGCTCGCGTTTTTACATCTATGTGGCCAGTGTGCAGCATCCTGTGTAATTTTACACCATGTTTTATGTTGCTGTACATTAACTTCTTACATGACATTTTGCACACTTATGGTAAGTTTAATGGCAGCATAAGCTCTGTTTTATTTTGCTGTAACATGAAAGGCTAGTATAAGAACTGTGAGTCTAATCCTAAAAACAAAACAAAGCTTTACAGACAGATTTGAGCATGGCTAGAGCAGTGAAGTTAAACTATTCATTAACCAGACAAATCAAAATCTAAATGCTGATCCAAAATAAGTATTCAGAACCTTGGAATTTGCATTTCATGTCTTCTCAGACCCTCTTAGTTGAAGAACAATCACTGGCATGAGCACTAGCGCAAATATCAACAGAGAACAGGATTACTAAAGCTGGAGCAGTTGTGGATGATGAAGAAAAATATGTTCTATGTCTTTAACATGAAAATTCATTGGTGGGAATTTGATCGTGAGGCCTCTTTTCTAATTGCTTTGGAACTGCACCATTGTAGATGTAACCTTTATAATCTAATTGATAGGTTCATGCATATACATAATGTCTGGATCATTCCCATTTAACCCAAGTAACCTGGAAATAAGTGTAGTAAGACTTTAAAATGTATTGCTCTGGCAGGTCTATTACTCTCACTCCTCTTTCATCTATCCTTTTTTTATTGTTGTTGTTGAAAAAAAACCCAACAATATATGGCAGGTTGCATTAATAATTGCCAAATTAAATGCTCAATAAAGACCTACAATAGCTAGAGCATAAGGGTGACTGGAGATGCATATAACTGCAAGTATGAGGGACAGGTATTCTGAAATAGGGAATTATTTAGTAAATAATTGCAAATTTCTTTAAAAGTTGTAGGAATTTTGGAAATAATTTTAATCTGATAAAAGTAATATTGAAATTATTAAAGCTATTATTCTGATATATACAGTTGGGTAATATATTCATATCATAATCAAGTAGTTATTAAACTCTTAAGAGAGAAGTGCATCCATTTTCTTAAAGTTAATATACTAATGAAGAAGGTACATTTCCTTTAATAAGGGAAAATTACTGAATATAAAAGTGGTATAAAATTGATGTTACCGGTACCACTATTTTTGTCATTAGGACTAGTTTTATCCTTCTATTAAAATATTGAAATAAAGTATTTCATAATCTCTCAGTCTTTCCTACTACTTGAAATAAATTTGTTTCGACCCCAGTGATATCCAACATGCTGAACATGGCATAAATGGTAGTGATGGATCATCATACCTGAAATTTAGATATACTGTCCATTGAGTTCTCACAGGAATTTGCAATAAGGTTGGCTTAACTAGCGATATATTAATACAAAAGTCAATTGAATTTGCAGGTAGTACTGGAGTGGGAGGTACTGCAAACTAGTGAGGACAAAGTGAAGTTTTTAACTGTGGAATTATAAAAACTGTTTCCTGTCTCTTAGACTCAAGTAAGGCTAATGCAAATTGACAGATTTGGGGAATTTTATGTGAAAATATGTGAACTGGGGAAAGAGGAGAAAATGTTAAGCTATGAGCCTGTAGTGCAGGACACCTTAGCACTGAGGAACTATGAGACTCCTGGACTGTGTAGGAAGGCACTCCAGTGCAGGGCAAGGAAGGAGCCCAGCCCTGGAGGACATTGCTGCTTATTTAAGAAATTTTGGAGGTAAACAGCCCAAACCTTGCTTTTGTCCTGGCATTACATCCACTGGAGCCTTGCTAGCACTGAGGATAACCTACTGAAGGGCAATGGTTGCCTGCCCATCACTCAGTGAGTTGCTGTACACATCTCTGTCTTTAGCAATTTACCTCTCCCTGTATCTCCTATTCATCCTGGTGTCCCATCTTAACCCCTGATGGAAGCATAAGTGAATAGAGATAGAAAGGAATTACGTACATAGTACATAGGTGCAGTCAGTGGAGATGTGGGCAGTGGAGATGAAGTCAGACATAACACCTTCAAAATTAGGTCCTATCCCATTTTAAATTAGGTATCTGGGGCTGTGGGTTGAATTATATTCTGCATGCATGTGTAATTCTTGACTTACAGATCTGAGAGCACTCTAGAGTTTAAATCACTTGGTAATCCTAATGTTTAACTTAACTAATGCTAGTTCTAATGCCAACCTGCCATGTTCTACCATAACTAAAATGATGATTCCATTACATGACTTCAGTTAACCTGGGTAAGAAGAAGGGCAGAAGCCAATATAGGTTTTGATGTCAGAATTAATTATTACTGATCAATATCCCTTGCCTAATCAAATATCTGTGTGCTTTCAAGGATTAACACTTTCATGTTTATAATATCTGTGCTAGTTAGGATCAGTGTGGGTAGATTATAGTAAGTGCTGCTTTGACTTTGATTCTGCGTTTTCTAAACTAAATCATGACATATGTTTTGTTGTCCCAGAAAATGCCTTTGTGCAGACGTAATGTGCTTGTGTGTGTGAGTTCTCCCCCTCCTTCCCTAGCCATGAAGAGCATCCGTTTGGGTAGACACCCTGGGGATTTACATTTGAGAGCATCATCGGGTTTGAAATTCCAGATTTCCTAAGACGGACTTGCAGTGATCTCTCTTCAGCCACAAAAGATGCATTTTTCAGAGCTTAGAAGGACAGCAACACTTGCTAGTAAACAGGGTACTAAGCTGTTTAGTCAGGAGGTCAGTGACATTTTTCCTTGTTGAGTTATTTACCTGCTTGGTGATCTGGGACAAAGCATTGAGCTGCTCTATTTCTTCCATGGAAGCTCTGCTTTTCCAGCACATGTTATCTCGCCCTAAATTTGTGTAAATTCTCTGAGGAAATGTCTTTTCCTTGGCGTGGGTTCGTATAAAGCCAGTGACTCTTGGCTGTCTCTCTGTGAGCAAAGAAAAATGAGGGCATGTTTGGGGATGAAAGAACAGAATTAGTGTGTTAGTGTGGAGAAGTTAAATAGAATAGGTAACTAACCCTCCTTTTTTGGAGGAAAATCCCCTCCTTCTTAACTCTCCTTCTTTCCTTTTCCTTTTCCTTTTCCTTTTCCTTTTCCTTTTCCTTTTCCTTTTCCTTTTCCTTTTCCTTTTCCTTTTC
>JAUBOD010000824.1:2894083-2909461 GCA_032353885.1 Nothura maculosa | reverse complement strand
CTTTTCCTTTTCCTTTTCCTTTTCCTTTTCCTTTTCAAAACTTCCTCTTTTTTGAATCCTGGAGCATTACCCTAAGCACTACTGTTGCACAGGGAGAGCCCAGGCAGTGAACGTGCTGCTTCCAGCAAATCTCAGGAGTTTTCTCAGACTCAGGTGACAGCACAAGGGCCAAAGTGTCCTCAGGTGTCCCCAACACTGCCCCAACCCGCTGGTCCTTGCACGTCTTTATCAGGCCTTGCTCACAGCTAGTGCCTGTGCCAGGCAGCATAGGATGGGTTGAATGCAGGACGAGGGAGATTAATGAATTTTTGTCATTTTAATCATGTGCAAATTTGTTGGAACTGTTACAACAGTTTTTTTTAAAGCAGAAAATTGTCTTTTTAAAGTCAATTTAATTCCTCTGAGCTTATTGTGCAATTTATAGCTCTAAAAGGGTGTTTAAGTACCATGTTTTGCCATTTTCTATGAAAAATAGGTTGTTTGTAATATTATTAGAATATCATTTGTAGTATCATTAGAATCTGTAAAGTCTACTGGGTCTTATTGCAGTCAATGGGGTATTTTTACTTCGGATTCCAGCTGGAAGAGGATCAGCTCGTTTGCCACTGGGAAATGTACCTTTAAACTGCTCTGTGCTATACTTCATTAATTGATGCATTCTGTGCTAAGCCATGACATTCTCATTCTCTAAACTGTTTATTAATTCCAACACTGAATAATTTTTAAAAAAATCAAGGAAAATGTCACTGAAGACGATTATAGAAGATAAATATATAAGATGTGCAGATATTAAATAAGATTGCTAATATAAAGCAAGTAAAAAGGTTGCAAATATAAAAGCCAACATAATCCACAAGCTCTTTCTGCAACTGTAGCATGCGTGATGCATGTGCAGCGTTTTTAAATGAGTGTTGCAGTTCTCTTACTGACTGCCTATTACTTTTAGCTGCAGCACTTGGTGTGGAATTAGACAGTGATACAATAAAGCAGAAATATGATCCTGTTTTCCACTGTAATATGTGATAAATGTGGGTCAATGTTGCCTTTTCAAAAGAATAAAGCATGCAGGAATGTTCCTTCTGTATTGTTTCCATGCAATTAAAAGCTGACAAAAAAAAACGTGGTACATTTTTCGAGGCCATGAGGAACCATGAAATTCCATGAGGAACACTGGAGTTTGAGGATTGGTTGCCAAGATCCATCATTCCCTGTCTGTGGGAGAATAGCAAGTGTTTTAATCCATCTTCCTCCCTGGTGTTTCACGTTTTGTAACAACAAAAAAACGCTTTAATCTTTTGCTGCTTCTTATAGTGCCTTATCTCTTTTCTGCTATGTTTCCAGAGAAAACAGAATTTGGGAACTTTGAGAAGCAGATCAGATAAATCTGCATAGCTTTTCATCTGATCTGTACTGAGATGACACTGTGCATGGTGCAGTGGCAGAGACACCAGGTACAATTAAGACTACACAGCCCTCAGGAAGAATTAAGATTTAATAGCAGGACTGAGACGTGCTGTGTTGCTCCTAACCCCTTAGAGCTGCAGAGCGAGGCATTGGGATGCTCTTGCAAGTGGGTTTCCAAATGAGCCTGTGCTTGGTAATGCAAATTATTCCTGTATCAAGGAACCACAATGTGCTGCAAAATTAAAACTGGGAGGAAAAATAGCCACTGTGGGATAACTGCAATAAATCCACGGAAGCTATTAGCTTCAGTGAGGTAATGTCTTATCCCTGTTTGGAGGGAACATTTCTCTGCTGAATCGTTGTTCGGAAACATCCAGCTGATTGAACCCCAATGGGAAGAACAGTCATGTCAGGCAGATATCAGGTTTTCCCAAAAGGAGCATCCCGCTGGGAAGCAGGGTGCACTGGCGTGATGGCCTGAACAGCTCAGCTGAGGCTGCTCTGTGTAATTGCTATTCCCTTCTGATTTCTTTGCTGAATGAACAAAAAATGCTCCTTGCAAACATATCTGTGAACAAAATACTTGTCAGCAGTGCAAGACTCTGCATCCTGAGCTGCAGTCTGGGACAGTTTTGCCTTCATTGTTCCTTGAGATTATCCACTTTTATCCACTTCTGGGGTGCTTTAGTGTGACATGGAGAGCAAGGGCTTCTCTTTAAGTTGGGGATGTTCAATTTTTCATGATGAGTGCAGTTTAGTGCGTCCCCAGGTAGGGGGCTCTGATGCTAATTAGCGAGGCAGGGCTTTCTGGCTCCCCAGGACACATGTGCACACAGCATTTTGGCTCTATTAAGCAAATGAGGTGAGGAGAGCGGTGCTGGCTGTGGCGAGCTGCGCTCAGGAGCCTTCTGCTGTTCCCACTTGCAGGAAACATTGCTCAGGTTGCAGTGCTGGCCCACACAGCTGCACGAGAAAGTCCTGTCTGGGTGGTGATTCGGGCTGCTGAAGGAGAGCTGCACTTTAAGAGAAGCTGGTAAGCAGGAAATCCCAGCAATTGCTGCTGGGTTTGCATGGTGCAAACAAAGGGCAGGCTGGGTTCTCCTCCTGCATGTGTTTAATGATTAGGATTTGGGTCCTTGCAATATTAATGACTCTATAGCTTTGTATGCACTGTGAATAGCCAGGAAGAATTGTCTTCGATCAATGATGTATTTTAAGTGTGTTTTATTTTTTTTTGATTTATTTTGTATACAGTTTAATTGATTGTTGCAAAAGGTTTAATTTCTATGACTATGTTGTGTGGAAAGAATGTTAAGATTTATCTTATTTACTTTTTCCTGTGAGCTTATATCAAGGCAATCAGCCATTATTATATCCCATTTCAAGGATGCTGTGTGGAGTGTTCTGGGCATCGCTTATAGGGATTTGTCCTGAATATGTATCTACTCTTTGTAGAATTTCCTACGCTGTTGTTTAGCCTTGCCATTCTATGTTGAACAATAAGCCATACAGTTCTATGTTTTTATTGTCGTTTATCAGGAAGATTTTCAACATCAGTGTGTTTTTTAGTCTGCTGTGCACAGAGTGTAATATTAGCAAAGAAATGTAAATTGAGGAATTAGAAACTGGTATATATATATATATGTAATATATATATATATAATATATATATGTGTTTGTGCTAGAGAGGTGGCTAAAATGTATCACCACAGCAAAATCTCCCATACAGTGAAGCATAAAGAAAAGTTAATAAACCTGAGGTAGACTATACATGTGAGCACTATCCTTCCAAAAGAGCCTGTTGGCAGGAAAGGCTGCCATGGGGCTCCAGCTGCCCAGCTCTCTGGGTGGCTGGAGACCCCTTGGGGCAATTCCTTCACCAGAGGAGGAGATTTAGCAATCGGGAATGTCCCTGGAAGGAGCTCAGCCCGGAATTTGCTTCCCAGAGTAGTAGGTGTCTGCTGCTGTGGACTCAAGCCCTGTGGCGGGGAGTCCTTCACTGCTGGGGCTCCTGCGTCTGTCTTTGGCCTTGGGGAATCCTTCACTTCACAAAATGGGGGACAAAAAAGCTAAAATACCCGGCCTCCATGGGGTGAAAGTCTGATGTAACTTTCCATGGGGTTATGGGCACATCTCACTCTGTAGGGAAGAAATCCTCAGCAGTGGCAAACTCTGGCCCTGTCTAATCATGAAGGACCATGGTGAGAAAGATGCAACCCAGGTGCATTTTGATGGCTCCACAGAGAGCAGAGCCCATCAGCTGGTACTAATGTCCAGCCTGACATCATAGCACTGAGTGGGGCACTTACTGTGTGGGGTGTTTTGTCCTCTTCACTCAATACATTGCTGGATAATCAAACACATGAGAGCAGGAAGAGTGTGTCCCAGCTATAATGTTCTGGTGCCTGTTATGCCACCTGCATCCCTGTGGCTGGGATGAGCAGACTGGGTTAGAGCCAAGCTGATCCCAGCAGATGCCTTGCTGGAAGCAGCTGATGGACCAAGGGACCAGGGCATGGTGCAAAGTGGATATTGTGCAATGATCAGTCAGAGGTAGCAGTAATGGGGACTAAATAGAGGGGATTAGTACCTGTGTGACTCCTTTCGTAGAGCTCTATCTTTCCAAAGAGTCTTAGAGGTAGAAACTGAAGAGGGCTTCAATGAGGGAGGGGGTTCTGGGCATGAAGAGGAGCGGTGATTCCCAAGGCCTGGGAAAGGGCAGTCCTAGCCACCAGATCCTCTCCAAATTTATTTCCCAGTGCAGTGATTTGTTCATGTGTTATGGACAGAACGTCATATTGCAGTCACGGGAGCTGCAGTGTTAATATGGCAAGCTCCCAAAGCTGCAAGAAATATCCACTTATATTTTTCCCAGTTATTTCTTTTTTTTTGGGTGGAAAATTAGTTCCATTTCAAACCATTTTAATGGTACCTTGGTAGCAAGTAATAAATAAATAGTGCACACAAGGGTATTTTGTGCTAGATTACTTTTAAGAGACTCTTAGTATGTGAAACAACACAACTTTGACTTGATGCCTACAGGTCTGGGACTGGGATTTCTCAAAGCCACGGACATCTCTGAGATCATCGCAAATCTTAGAGCTGCCTTTTGAGCTGAGTTCCTCATGTTGGTGTCTCAATGTACTTAGAAAATCAGGCCTATAGTCTTAAGTGAGGCTCTAAAGGGCTGCCTGATTTACGAGTCCCAGCTGACTTTAGGTAGAAAGTGAGTATGTATATGAATAGCTCAGTTTCTTAACATAAGTTAAGACTCAGTATTTTAAGAAAATGCTTTCCAGAAACCTAGGTTCCATGTAGTGTGCTGTTGACCATACCTGCATTTAGAGGACTTTTTGGGTTGTTTTTCTCTTGAATACTGATGCTAAATTCCACTTACACAGTACTTTGGTTGTCTATAATGCTCTTCCAGATTTTACTATGAGTTTCTAAACAAAGTAAAACACTCTAAAAATGCATCTTCTTTCCTTGCTAATTAATGAGGAGCTAATTAATATCTTTCAGTATTTCACATTCTTCTGTCAGATTGGAAAAATTGAATAAAAATTACCTTTTTGACAAACAAAATGTATCAATTTTATATATAAAACATAGTGACTTGATATATTTGACTCCCAGAAAAACCATTGCTAAATTGTTTCAGTATGAAGTTGGTGTTAACAATTGGTTAGCATCAAATCAGCTGCGTGTGTATTTGAACAGAATGATAAATTCCTACAGAAGAGACATGACTAACTATGTAGCGAGATTTTAGCTTCTGCTTTCAGAGTTTGGATAGCAGGAGATATCATTGCATGAACTAAAGAAACAGACCACAGTATCTTCCCTTTACAAACCCAGTCCTAATTCTCCTTAAAATAAATAAATAAAGTGGTAAATCAAAAGCTAGCTCAGAGCTTGCCTATGTCAGCCTGATGCCTGAGAACTGCAGTTGCGTTCCTGATGGGCAATAATAACTTGAACAGCAGTCTCCGGCCTGCCAGATCCTGCAGTTTTCCACAAATCCTGCAGTATTTCATGTCTTGTCTCCTACAAACAGACATATATAGGAAGGTCCCAGCTTTCACTGAAGACAGAAAACAAGGTCTAGTGAAGTAACTGAAAATGTGACTCATAGGCATCCAAAGAGAGAGAGATTTTAAAAAATGGCCCAAATTAAACACACTTACAAAGACAGTAAAATGTCATTGCTAAGCTAGGCTAGTATTTTAACACTTTTTTTCTGGGATGATGGTGCCCTGAAACCAGCAGGTTTCAGAGCTCTAGGGACTTTGCTCTGCAGTCACCCAGGCTAGAAACTTACTTCTTTTCTTTTAAATGAAAACTTTGATTTTTATTTAATCTCACACTTCCAGGATTCAAATTCTTTAAGAAAAGCACATTTTAAAATTCCACAATTTATTGCTGCTGCTCTTTTATTTTTGGTGAAATAGGTCATGCCATCCCCTTCATGTTCTGTTGAAATTAGTGAGCTTCACTTGCCACAGCAAATCAACAGGATTTACGAAGCCCTCGACTCCTACTTTGGGTCAGCAGGAGAGTGCTTATTCCAAGCTAATATCTACCTTTGTCTGGTATGGAGGCAAAATAATATTTCAAGTTGCCCTTTTTTTTGTCAAATCAGTTCTAATTAATTCAGTGTTTTCAAACTGAGAATGGAAAGGTTGCTCACAAGTATATCAAGCTTCTCCTCTTTGTCAGTTGTAAATATTTTTGTCCAGGAGGCTAAGGACCAGATCCACAGAGTTGGTTTAGGTGTCTAATGTCCAGACCCGAGCCACCTAGAGAGCTGTTATTAGGGAGAGGTGCTGCTTGTCCCACCACCTTCAGCAGCACTCAGCATTAGGAAAACACAGCAGTGACCCTGACCAGAATAAATCTGTGTTTCCTTTAGCTGGGGAATATCCATGTGTCTCAGATGATGATTTTTGTCAGCCTTCACAGTGCAAGTTTAATATCTAGGTATAATTACCAGAGGGATTTACAAAATAGGTACTATTAAGGATGGGGAAGCACGTAGGTAAATACAGATTAATTGATTCACATGAGCTGAGCTCTTTGCTCTGAAGAAGAGTGTCAGCACAAAGCACTAGAGGAGGTTTTGGTGTCTGGGTAAAATATTGATGATTGGTTTTGCAATTCAGCTCACTGAGGTGGATGAAATTATATTTTCTGGAAGAAAATTGTTTTTCATTCATTCATGTTTGGGCTGCTCCAATGATTAAGAACACTTTATCAAAAGACTTAAACCAGTTGTTGGTGGTGGTGGCATGTTCAGTTCTTACAATATTTTACCTGGACATTTGTGAGATAGAGCAGATTGTTTTCATAAACATGCAGGAATCAGTAAACAATGAAAAAAATTTTATCTAGTCTCATCTTATACCTAATTTAAAATGCCAAGTCACCAGAAATTCAGAATTAACAGTATTTGTGGCTAATATTGGCTAGTTTGAAATCTGAGAGCATCCACTACATTACATAGTGAAGGGTAGGAAGTGCAGTGTTAACTCATAAATATTCTAATTTGTCAATCTATATGTCTTTGAGGTAAGAGTGGCCAAAACCAGAGGGTCCTTTTTATATGCATGCCTAATAAGGCAGTTTGGCCTATTTCTTTTTTAAAGTGTTTAATATTTCATGCCTCCTGCCAGCCCAGCTGGGAATCCTTAAAAGCACATCTTTACAAGAGCTGACCAAGAATTTTTAGGAATTGCGTGCTTTTTTTTTTTTTTCCTTTAAAAATGATGAGGCATCAAATTCAAAACTGTTAACTTTGGATGATTTTTTCATCTTAAAAAAATTAGAAATGTTTGAAACTGGAACAGAGTACAGCTGCATTTTCAAAATACGGGAGTCTGCTTTTGCTTATATTTTTTTAAAAATCAAGGTAATTACGCTAACAAAAAATAACAAAAAATGAAAATGAATAGCAATATTTTGGTGTTTATCCAAAGGATTTTATACTCCTTAACGCTACAAATGTTGTTATCTGAAAATTTGGGGGTCATGTTCCTTTGCTGCCTAAGCTATCCAACAAGAATATTATCCTGAGAATTAGGAACAACAAAGGCTTGGTCTCTGGAGACTCGACTATTGCCATTGATTATGTGTGGAAGACAGTCTGAGACCTGGGTGAGGGGATGGCTCTGCAAGGTTTGTGCCAATTATAATAAGTACTTTATAATGATACAGATGGTACCTGGTGGTCCATGAAATATGCAGAAAGCCACATCTCATTTGTTGTACTGGTTAAAATAGGTTTATTATCTTTGATGTGCTGCGTGCAGTATATCTGGCTGCTGCGTGCTTATTCCCTGAATAAATCTTGGACATGCTCTGTTAATGATAGTTCCTCCTTGCTACTACAGCTTATTGGCTGTGTATTTCTATTGTTCAATTTTTAGAAGGCCATGCCCCATTTCCTCTGCAGAATAATAAATGTTCTTTCCGTACCTCTTTTCTCCCCTTCTTGAGATGAAATAATCCCTGATGTTTTCTGTTGGTTTAAACTGACATAGAGGGTCTGTATTTTCATTTTTTTCCCATGTTTGATCAGTGTTAGGAGCAGCAGGAGATACTGGTCTGATAACGTGTTGCACCAATGCATAGGTTCAGGGAGGATCCCATGTAAACTTAGACTAAGTGCAGCGGGAGAGGTAGTCCCTGTTCAGAGGCAGTGATGCACTTTTCTTGTTTATGCAATGTCAACTTATAGTGCTACCATGAGCGTGACTCTTGCCAAACACTGGGTCCAGTTTAGTGAAGATGGTTGTGTAGATAGCACTGGAAACCAGCTGGTTTGAGTTGGTTGATACCAGAGTCCCTCAGCTCTGGTCCTCAAGGCCTGCTTTTAAATATGAGGGCGTCTTTCATGGCCAGAGCTTTCCTATGGGACCCTCAGGATTTGCTTGGGATTTTCAGCTCTGCTGCTGCTGTTTTGCAGCCAGCAGTCTGTTCCAAGGCACAACATTGGCTATTGATGGAATTGATTGACTTCCATACTGCTGCTTTTTAAGGTAAAATTAGATGTCACTGTGACCACTTGACAGTTGATAATTTGCAGCCTAGAGAGTAAAATATCGTGTCCTGAGGAGTGTCTTGTCCTATTGCAGGGGGCTGGAAGTGCTGCTGAGGTGTCATTGTGATAGGCAGGGTTCCCAAAAATGTCCTCCAGTGAGAAGTGAACTTGGGCAGAAAGCCCCAAGTCCAATGCCTCTGTCCTGTAGGATCAAGGCAGGAAAGGAAAAGAGTGGGAATGAATGTAGTAGGACTCTAATATTGGTTAGGAATTGTACTTTTCTTGGAAACACACAAAAAAATCTAATTTGGCTTTTGAGTCCAATCCAGTTGTTTTGTTCCAATCCAGGAAAAAAAAATATTTCAGACATAAGTCCTCTTCTAGCAACTTAGCACTCATAATCGTTTCCGTAATTCAAGGTGGCAAGCTCTTGGAATCACACATTGGTAGTGAAAACAGTGATCTAGTGATGCAGTTTGCAGTCTAGTGTTGATAAGATTTACAATAACATTTTCTGGATGTCTTCATTTCTTCTTTTATTTGCTTTGCTGATCAGTAAATGCCTCCACCTCCCGAAGATGGAAGACAATCATCTCCTTTAGGCAACTTCAACAGCAAAAGAGAAGACGTAAGGTTCCTGTTGACTTACTGCTCACCTGCTCTAAGCAGAAATCCTGCCAGCTTTGCCGGGATGAGCAAACCAGTTGATTTCTCATTGAGCGACAGGAGGAGAAGCAAATGCTGATGGCATCTCCAGAAGGATCCCATTGAAGCACCAGCCCAGCTGGGCCACTTGCTTGAGTCAAGTATTTTGTGGTAACATCTACCTGTGATGGGAGCCACTGTTTGTTTTGAAGGGGCATGTGCTCTGCCCGGGGGACTGCCTGGGTGTGGACAAAGCTCAGGCCTCCTGATAACTGTATCCTTTCTGGATGCCCAAGGGAACATCGATGAGGCAGTTGCTGGAGGTGTGCATGTCCTTGGAGAGCATGAAAGAAGAGGGGCTCTGCAAAAGGTTGCCAAGATCCCATGAAAACTGGCCCATCTGATAACATTATCAGTAGAGAAACCAAAAAATAACATTTTACTTACCTTTGCAAGGTGGCAATTCAATGGCACTTGAAAGATGGGTTTGTTATTTTTCCCAAAAAGTTTCTTTATCCAAAAAATGTAAAAAGGTAATGTCCTATCTTTTCTCCCCTCTTTAGGATCTCTCAGAGGAATTAGATATGATTAGCTTGTCTTTTTTTCCTTTCTTTAACTGCAAGCCTAGAAGGTTTTGATTCTTTTACGCATAACTTTTCTTCCAGCTATTTGTATGATATCTGTACAAAATATATTTTAGCACCGTATAAAAAAACAGCTTTAGTACTTTTGATCAAAATCTTTTTTTTGATCAAGCAGAGGTCCTGCTTATTCTCCATGCCACTTACCCAAAGTACTTTTCAAGTAAATAGTGAACACAGGAACTAGTTTTAAAGCAAGTGGGGCAGCCAGCTCTTTGAGGCCCACTCTGTACTTTGCAGAGATCTAAAGGAAGCTAAGCCCTCACTATTTCTATATTTCTGCTGCAAACAATCTGTAATACGGCTGCCCTAAATACCTAAGCTGCATGGGTGAAATGTTCTCTTTATGGAAGTGAAGGGCAAAATTCTCCAGGGAGCTGGATTTCATCCAGCTCTTCATGTCTCACTTTCCCCAGCTCTATCCTCCACTTCTCCTTTGGTATTTTAAATATCAAATATTCCAAATATGCTAGATGTTCACAGCTGCCCCTCATTTCCAAATGGTGCCTGCCTAGTCTCACTGAGCGGAGGGCATCACTATTCGTCCAGGGGCTCTAGACCCTTCATCCAGACTCCTACCCCTCTTGTCTCCAGGAGCTGTGAGTCCTGGCTTACCCCTTCCTCCCTACTCCATCTGGGCCAAATGCCTCTGTTTTGCTCTTCGTTTGCTGCCTCTTTGCTTATCTGAGTCACTCAGGTGCTTGAGCCAGTAAGAATTTTATCATTCATTGCTACTTCCAAACCACAACACTGTGTGCCTTAACACGAAGGGAAAAGTATTTCACACTCAAATGATGTGTAAGTTTTGCAATAGTTGGCTGGTTACGATTTGTCAGTTGGGGATGAATTTGGACGTATTATACTTGGCTTTTCTTCAGACAATGTGTTGTAGAATTATTAATAACATTTGCAAACATGACTTTGCTGTTTGACTGCAATAATGGACACGGTCTAATGAGTCTGAACTGGGTGGTAACCAGGGAATAATAAAAGATGTTTGTATTAAAGGCCCTACAGATTTATCTTGAATCATTGCAGGCAAATGGACTAGCTGCATGTTCAGAGCAATTGGTCTTGGATTTGGTGGTGTGCGAAGTGTAGATCGTGGTGAGATTCAGATGCATTCATATCAGTCATTCACAATGCAGTGGTTTCCATTACTAAATACTACCTTTGTAGTGCCTCTAGCAAGCAAATACAAAGGGGAGAAAATACTCTGAGGTGTCTGTCTGGCTACTGTCTATGTGAATATATTATACATTCCTCTGTATTATAACCATGTCTGTTATAAGGAATATAGAATGCAACTACCATAGGTAAAATTGCAAAGCAGTTTTCATCACAGCTTCTCGAATTCAGATGGCCAGAACTTGCTGGAACATCTTCCGTTTTGGGTGAGATATCCCTAATATGGCTTATGTCCAAAGATGCAACCTTCTTTTAGGAGTTTTACAGTTCTCCTTGGCAAGATTTTTGAGAAAAAGGAAAATGTAGAAGGAAAGGTTCATGTTCTAAATAATTTTAAATGCTTCCTCTGGGAAGAGATCATATAAACTTTTAAACTTGATGGACTGGTCTTGCTTGTACAGCAGGGGGTTCAGTTTGCTACAGATTTGGGGGGAAGCTAATGGTTATTCAAAACACAGTTGATGTTTCTACACAGCATAAGCCCCATGAGCCCTGAAGCAAATCTCCACATGAATCAGGTATGCATGGAAGGTCAGACAGTCTTATAATTAGCCACCTGATCCAATGGATTGCTCCAAGTTCCTTCTGGAAGCTTTCCAAATGTATCTGGGAACCCAAGGTCATGGTAAACAGACCCTCTTCTTCTAGCAGCCAACATCTCTTTTGCCCCTCTTAGCTGATGGGGAAGAATATCCTCAAAGGAAATAACTAATGTGCTCACAGGGAGGCTGTGAGAGGCCTTTGAAGGCTGGAGCTCCTCAACTGATGCCGCTGGATGGAAGTGTCAACGCTTATGGAGCAAGGTGATGGGGAGGCAGGTGTTCCAAAATGGATTTTAAGCAGGAATGAGCAGGTGGAGAAGGGGTGGGAGTACAGAAGATTCAGAATGGTTGCTGCTCTTCTGGGAACAGAGACCATGAGAAGATCTAGATGGGAAGTCAAGGGCTAGTAACATTACTGGAAACAAAATTATACCAGACTTAGTGATACGGGCCAAACTGAAGTGATTTATTGCTGGAAACAGATACCATATACTGCTTTACTGGGAGAGGTTACTCAGAATAAATTACTCCTGTGCAGTGTGTGGCTTGGGAATGCCCTTACCTGTGACTACACATTCCTGCCTGCAAAAGTCTGAGGACAGGGGAGTTCTCTGACACTCCATGCATGAGCTGAGGATGGGTCTTTCTCCAGATCCTGTATCATTAAGGAGCAAGCTATTGGGATGTGCTGCCTAGAGCTGAATGTGACTCAAGAATTTCCTCCAAGAGGGGTGGCCACTGCAACACCCATCACATCTGGTTGATCCTCTTCTTTGTAGAGTCTGTTGACATGCTCCCTTTCTGTGAAAATTGAGGGGATTTGCTGTGTGGAAACATCCCCGGGGAGATGGCTGTTAATGTGGGTGAACTTTGAAAACAGAGCCTGCTTTTCTGTTCCATTTATGCCTGCAATTGTACTGGTACGATCTATAGAAAATTATACTCTGCATGTATCTTTTCAAGGAGCCAGGTTCTCCGTGTTATAGTATACAGATTCCATGCCCATATGGAATACTTAACATCCGCATTGGATGTACATTCAGTTTCCTTTATGAAGTTTTAGGTAAAGGAAGAGTCATTGCTTGCCTTAAATAAAGCCAGATAGACTGAAGCAATCCACCTAGCTGCATAAACAAGCATTATGTGAGCTTTCTATTTCCTCCAAATATTTGGGGCAAAGCAAAACATTTCATAAAGCTATAGGCAAAAGATGAGTGCATTCCATGGGTGTATAAATCATGAGGTATCAAGAATAGATGATTTTTGCCTTTCTTTAAAGAATTTATAACCTTGTTTTAAAGAAAGCATTGAAAATTGCTGCAGAAAGGAATCACAGAAATAAGTGAAGAAAATACAGTGTCAGACTTTAAACAGCTAAATTTACTGAGTTTATTAAAAGAAACCCTAAGAGATGACTTGCTGTGATGTATAAACTTGACCATAGAGGAATAGTTGGTAATAAAGGACTAATACATGAAAAGTGATACTAGATAAATTCCAACTGAAGGCAATCCCCACTTTTACAGCTGAATAAAGAGGCTAATGAATGAAATATAATAACTCGTGGTATACAGAGGTCAGAATAGATAATTGGTTAATTCCTCTGGGCTTAAGTGCTGTGACTCTAAGAACTCATTTTACTGATTTATGTTCTTCAGCTTTATCAAGGATAAAAATAGGCACTAAGTAGCAGGTAGAGTTCTTCAACACTAATACAGATTGAAAATTGTACAATCTGGAGTATAATTCTAGAGTGTAAGTTGTTTAGAGACATTTTTGCTCCCTTTCCCCCCCTTTTTTGTGAAATTGTTCTCAGATCAATGTAGTTATCTTCTATATGTGATTTGTCAAGTATTTCAGATTTTAAAGGATTTAAGAAAACCTTGGGAAATAGTACAAATGAATAATCTGTTAAAAATAATGCTTCTGAATTGAAAGTTTTTCTGCCCTCCTTTGGGAAATTGTTATTTTGCTCTCACACAGGTATAATGTGGATCTCACCAGTCAACAGTGGGAAATTGAAGTCAACAGTGGCACTTGTCAGATTGGTCATAAGTAAGTTTATATTGCGCTCACAAGGAACCTGCAAAACGCTCTCCTTGTGGTTTTTCTGATGTCTGTTATTTATTAGGATTACTAGAATTACTCATGTTGTGTAAGTCATCTGATAAATCTGAATCCTTTCCTGTTGGTGAAAAATTTGCAAATTGCCTCCAAGTCCTGGCGATGCTGTGAATGAAGTGTTTTTATCCCCTGGGTATTTCTGGAATTTGCTTTGACCATTTGCATTTTGCTACCGGTGGGCTGGTAGTGGTCATGTTCACCTCATGTTATTGCACCGGCTAGATTGAGTCACCAAAACCTTTTAAGTGGGAGAACTGCCGTATGTGGTGAATTACAGCCCTTCTGTGGAGTGAAAGAACATGCATTTTCAGATATATTTATAAAGAATATTCAGCTAACTGAAGTCTCCCAAAAGAGGCCTCTTCTGCATGGCCCTGGGAGCTTTCTTCATAGATTTTCTTTCTGTATAAGGTGGAGAAATGAGAGAATAACATGTAATCATCACTATAGACTTAGGTGATTAGCATCACCTGTCTGTCTCTGTTTGAAATAGAATACTGATAAAAATGCATTTTAATAGTTTGGAATGGCTATATTAATGCATCACCAATCATGTTTCCCTTCCGTTAGCCTCTGTCAAACTGTCCTGAATAGTCTTGGCTTGGGGGCTTATGAATTTAATCAGCATTAATGCTAGAGATATTTAGTCCCATTCAAGAGACAAAAAAAGCCCAGAAACTTTCAAGAGAAGGGATAACTTGTACAGACAGCAGCATGGAGAAGTTTGTTAGTTCATCTGTAGTAATTAAGCTTATTTCCATAGCAACATTATCAGTTCAGCTCCAGAATTTTGAGATTTTTGTGTACCCAGCAATTAGAACGAATATGCTAATTTTAGCAGCGATATCACATTTGTGTTTGGCAAGAGCCTTGTAACTAAGCACATTGATTGGAGAGTGAAATAATGTTCTATTTTCTTCATTTCCGTTTCTTGGCTCACTTCAGAGTGCTTTACTGACTACAAGCAAACCACTGCAGTCTGCTTTCTCAGTAGAGTAGTTGTTTTACCTTCTGGGAGAATATATATATATTTCCATTTATTTACTTATAGCAAAAATCTGGCCTAGGTGTGCAGTCCTTGACCAAACACAAAGACAGAGCCAAAGCAGAGCAATTCAATTCAATTCAGATGACCCAATCAGTTCCCAGCTGTGGGTTCCTGGGGATGGCATCATGCTGCTGCAGTGAAGGGATGGGTGTCCTGGCTCCAGCTGCATCCTTGCTCCAGCTCCATCCCTACTCCTAACTGTGCATCTTGACTTCCATAGGACTTTGCAATAAGCTCCCAGGAGACCAATCTGCTCTCAGTAGCCATTTCTCTGAACTTCCCTATTAATAAATAGCAATAGCAAATAAGGAGAATTCTGCAGACCTCCCAGATTGCTTGTAGATAGTGTCCCAAGACGAAAGGAGGAAGGTTGGGTACCTGCTCCTCATCTGGATACTCTCATCTCCATAGAGCTGTGGACTGTGGTCTTTTCTAGACCTGACTAGCCCTGTGTGAGTGGGGACTAATGAGGACTAATCACCTTTCCTGCAATCAATTTAGGATTTGGGATTATATACCATTTCATTGAAGTTCCTGTGTAAATATATGTAGATTTGCATGCCAAAGTGAAACATGAGCTTTCTCCTTTTTGAAGTTTTTCCAAGGAAGGAATTATATGAAAAGTAGTAGTTTATGAGAAGGAGAACTTGTTTTTGTAAAGATTTGTGTGCTGCATCTGCTAACCCTGCTCAGCTCCCAAACATGCTGTACTCAGTCCAGTGCCCTTCACTCTTCTCCCACCTTCCC
>JAUBOD010000824.1:2880269-2890655 GCA_032353885.1 Nothura maculosa | reverse complement strand
CTCCAGTTGAATATAGTTAGGGTGTCATAATCAGTATTGCAAAATCAAACAAAGTCTGCACCCAAGAAAGCTTCCTATCAACTTGTGGAGAATGTGTGAGGATTATTTTCAGATACACAGAATTTTTCCTATTCTGTTCACACTGTGACCCAGGATACTGAAGAACTTGGATTCTCTGGCTAGGTGAGAAAGGTGAAGCAACAGGAATAGTAAGTGCATCTGACCTGAAGCTAATGAGCTACTGAGAAGTGTGAAAGGTCTTTTTATGGTTGCTTGAATGAGGGAGTAGGGACCACCTTTATCTTCTGATCACTGATGTTCAGCACAGATGGGGAACACCTGGAGGCCAAAGCGAAGAGCAGACTAGGGAGGCTGTCAATGCAACAGAGAGGGAGGCAGCTCAGGGCACTCTCCAACTGGTAGCTGTGTGGGAGAAAGCTTCCTATATTCAAAGCTCTCCCTGGAAAAAGAAAGAGGAGACATTTGTGGAGAAAATATGTGACATACACGTGTTTAGCCCTTCCTTCAGAACCGTAATCCAATAATTCATCTGATTCTCTTTCTGCTTACCTCAGTTTCTAATAGCTCCTATACAGCTCATTCATTACAGTTAAAACTGATCCTAATCATGGCTGTTACTTTAGAGCAATTACACTGACTTCTGCAAAGTTGGTAATGGAGAAATAAAAGTATTAACAGCCCAGGAATGTTACAATAGGATCTTCATTGCTGTCAAAAAAATGTTACACTTTCTTTAAAAGGAGTAATGCTTAGTAAAAAGTTAAATGATTTTAAGAAATTAGAGTGATGATACCCTAAATACAAATTAGTAGATAAATAACCATAAAAGATTAAAAGATCATGCATTTATAGATTGCAATGTAAGCATATTTTATTAGAGTGACAGTTTCATGAACCGTGTTCTGAAATTTCAGGTATAGTTTCCTTGCAGCAACCGGTGACAAGGGGCATAGAAATGAAAGTACATAGTTAAAAAGGAATGCTATATTTAAGCACTTACCTTCTATTTTATTAATCACATGGACTCGGTGGCAGACTTTTGTAGACTGTATTTTCTCTCTGCCTTTATTACCTGCACAGCTGGAACTTACCACTTTTACTAGAAATTTGCCCTATGATGCAATCAGTATATTTATTTTCAATTAATTTATGAAGACAAATACATTTACAGAGATTTTAAGAAGTTTGGCTTGTTAGTCTTTTTACTTACATCATGATAGTGTTTGGATTTGTAGCACACCCATATTCCAGAAAACATATTTCTTCCAGCAAAAATACATGAAGTCATGTAGATAATGCAGAGGGTTGCAAGATTTGGAGAAATCTTTGAACAAATTGTATTCCACAAAAGAAATTGTAGAGAAGATCACTTCCTTTTGTCCACTTTGCTCTTTTGATTACCTCCTTTTTCTGCTTTATGAGTTAGATGGGTTTTGAGCGGGGTTGACCATAACATGACAATGGATTTGTGCAGAGAGCTGGAGTACTAACCTGGCTTTGGTAGTCACACCATGAAAGTCTCATGAATTTCAGATGTTCTCAAACTTCAACCTGAGCACTGAAAGAGCAGGGAAAATGAAAATAGATGACTCTTATGAGACCTGCTCTGAGGTCCACAGAACTCATATGCTTTAATTTGGAATTTGTGCACTGATCAGTCCCGGGTTTGGATGTCGGGCGCTGTGTTGTTAATAATAGCAAAAACTGCTGAGCGCACTGGCTAACCTCTCCTCATAATGGTGACATCAATTACTCTATAATTAACAGGCTGTTTTCCGCTTGTGCCATGGCATCTCTTCTAGTAAAAGGATGGATTAGCAGCTGAACACTTGAGGAAAAAGAAGTCTTTTTTTAAGGAAACTTTATGAAAGTGCCTAGAAAAGCACAATTTATCATGTGTCACTTAGAATAATGAAGCACAGAAAGATACCCTCATCATCCTGCAGAATCAATATTTTTTTAATACCGTTCCAAATATGTAATTATAAAAAATGGATCATTTGTCCAGTGAAAACCTGTAACTAACCTAAAACCAAACTGTAATTTTGATTTGTAAATGCATTCTTTTTATAGTTAGTTAAGATTGGTCTAATAATATTAAGCTTTTTTCATTTCCAGAGTCAAAATCTCAGTTCTCCAGTATATCAGATATTTCCCTCCTACCACCCATGTCTTAAGTAGGGTTAACAGTTATCTAGGAGGATTCAGAAAAACTGTGTAGCAAAGGAATGTTGCAAATGAAAAGATAATGCAAAGAGAGAGAAAAAAATCTTCATTTTTTGCCATTATCTGACTATAACTTCCTATTTATTAAGTTTGCAGAAGACCTCTTAAAGAAGCCATCAAATTGCATCATTGCTTGCATCACTAACACTGAATGAATAAAGAATGAGTAGAAATAATATCAGAAGTATTTTTTTCTATACTGCAAGAATATTTTATTGGTAATTAATATTTATCTTTGTGTTATACTAAGAGAGAATAATTTCTAGAGTTTCCAAGGTATGCATAGATTTGTCATCACAACAATTCAGTGAAATAGGAAAGTATTATTTACTTACACACACTCCAGCACACACAGTTCAGCTAACTCATTAGTGCTGCACCCTTTAGTGGTTTGGAATCTCTAGGATTTGGATGTGAAAATGCCATTTTCATTAATTTCTAAGACCAGGTTTCTTGCAAAGTGTTGTATCTACATTTGGAAGCTACTCACAATGTGTTTGGTTTCCATAGCACTGGACCGGCTCCAAACATATGCTGAATTGTCAACTCAATAACATTGCCCTTTTGCCCAAGATTGAACTGCCCTTTGATAAGGCAGTTCAAATATGTAATCTAGACTGGAACTTGTGTGAAAAAATGAACTGCCATTATAATAAGTATCATTCAATTCCAAGAACCTCTCTGCTAGCCTAGGATGTATTTTTTTCTTCATTTTGACAATTTTTCAAGGCTCATGATGGGCAGCGAGCAAGAGCTTTCACCAAGGAGTATCTTCAACAGGAAGCAAATAGTAACACACCAGGTGGGTGACGTACACCTTGTGGAGAGAGCATAGATGCCATACAGTCCAATCAGTCACCGCAGAAATAACACTCACTTGTAACTGAAAAAAGTAGCATGCAGTATCACAGCATGCAATATCTGAGACTGCAGGTAGGAGAAACTTCTTTTTCCATGAGGACAGACGAGGAGGTTGTGCACTCTGTGTTGTTGAAGGTTTTCCAGACCCAACTTGAGCAACTTGATCTACATTTGGTGATGATACTGGAATAGACATGTCCCATTGTTCTCCCCAACCTTAATGGTGCAGTCCTTCTGTGAATAGGCTTTTAAATGAGCCAAAAAAGGTGCTAAATGTGAGACCCTTGCCAAAAAGGGAAGGAGTAAGGGCTTGTTTATATCTGCAATAAAGGAGGAAGCTTTTTTTTATGTAAACCATCAAATCAATATGCCTTTCTATAAAAATTCAGGTTATAGATGGGGTTCTGTATATTTAGGAGATGATTGCTTTCCAGTTTTGATAATATGCCAATTCTTCCAGTCATTAGGCATAAATTGCCATACTTCACAAAGAGAAGATATGATTTATCGTCTGACCTGACTAGTAATGAAGCATTTTGACAGTATCTGGGCTAATTTCCTGCTGCGTAAGCATATGTAGCTTCTTTGAAATGAATGGCACTACATGCAATTTCAGTAGTGGCAAGGTTAGCCCATTTTAAATAAAAAACAGCCTATAGATTTTGTGCTTGTAAATTTAAATGTTTGTGCAAGGACTAACTGATGGGTAATTATAGGAAAATCTCTCCTATGACATAAGAAATGTGAGATCTTGCCAAGAAACCTGAGTGAGTCAGGTTCAAGGCCAAAATTATTGAAGTAGTGAGGACATCTATTTAATATGTACAACACAGAAATTGCTGCAAGATCCTATATCAACTCCACTACTTTAAAATGCAAAAGGCTCAAGAGGCCACCTCCCATCTGTGTTCCAATAAAGACAAGATCATAAAACAATTTTTGAGTGACACCACAGGACAGAAAAGAAATATTTTACATATTTTACTCCTTAATATCTTGTCTATTCTGACACTTCCTTAAGTTATTCCTTTCCACTTTAATTGCCTAGTTAAAAATGTTTTTGTTATAGTTTATAAAACCAAAAATGTTTGAATCTCAGTGCTGTTTATGAAATGGCAATACAGCTTAAATGGTCTGACAGTATTTTCCTACTTATAGGACATTCCTCAAAAAATAAAAGCTTTTAGGGAGAGATCTTAACCTTTCTATCATGTAGATTGCTCTGTGATTTGGAAGACTTGTTGGTATGTATTTTATGTACAAACGCAATAACAATTTTTATCCATGTGTTTTGCATGACGCATTTTGACTGACTTCCATACTGTTAACAATACTGCTATAAAATTAATCAATTTTGCATGTACCACTTGTGGTCTTCATTGATAGTAATTGGAATATCACAAGCAAAACACATTGCCTGTGGACTTGCCTGCACATCTGTATGCACATCTGTATGCATTCAGGTCACTGTCTCTCATATCCTAATCATACCATCTCCACAACTACACGAGAAGAATGTCACTTTGAATTATAGCAGAACTCTACTTATGGATGCACCATTGAGATTAATTATTGAAATGTGCAGGACAAAATTTATGTTAGTAAATTCAGCAGGACCATGGAAAATTCCTGGGCTCTCAAGCTTTATCGTGTTTGGTGATAAACTGTTAAGACAGTCTTTGCAGTGTGTTGCTCTACTTCCCAGGGCACAGTTTGGGAGATGACATGAATCAGGGACACCTCTTCCAGATGTTCATAGTGTTTCAGTGTGGATATGTTCTGGTCCATGATATCTAAATGGTTTGTGAACACAGAAGCAGCACGCTGAAAACTGGACTTTTATCATCTTTAACATTTTTAGTATCATTTCAGAGAGACCCTTTGTTTACATGTATCAGTGGAAGGAGGTTAAGATATGAATATAACAGAAAGAACTCTTTGAAAATGTAGTTTGAAGAGACTGTAGTTTCAAACTGAGAACTTTCAACCTTAATCCCATAATAGTCATTTTCTGATGAAACAGTGTAGGCAGGCTCATGCTCATGCCCTAGTCTGTATTTATATATCGGAAGGGAGGCAGCTTTTATTCCTTGTGGTCTTGTGCCTTTTTCTGTTTTGTATACAAGCGATTGAGTTTCATTTCCCCAAACATTTCAGTTTCCTTTTTTAAAGGTTTCAAGTTTCCTTCAGAAGAAGCAAAGACACTTTTTACTTGTTTACATGTTAATCTTATCCAGCTTTAAAGAATCTGAGAGTTTGGTGCCTCCTGTGAGTCAGTCATCCTGCCTTCTGCTCTCTTCGAGGTAAAGCCTGATTCATTCCCTATAGAGATTCGTTTTGGGACAAACTGCATCCTTGATGAAAGTATCTCCCTCTCTCTTCCTATTCACTATACAGAGAGTTACAGTGATCAGCTTGGACTAGACACTTAGATTGCTAAAATTAGCTAAGTCCTGCCCACAGCTACTCCATTTATCTTCCAGCTTCTCTCTATTTTATTTTTAATTTCACACATCCCTAGTACAGTTTGGCTATATTCGTCCTGCATATTTGTGTTATTTAACTTAAGTCTGATCTCTGACTTGCTGATATTGCTGAATGGGACTGATTCTATAACACTTCTCCTCATCTCTATTTACTGAAACATTGATTTTTTTCAAGCATGTGTACTGAAAAAATCAATAAGCCTATATACAAGACAGAAGCGGTAATGTAAAGACATATCGCTAACCTGTAACTTGAGAGCTAACATCCCAAATATCATTCACTGGAAAAGGAACCTCTGGTTACCAGTTCAGGGCAAACGGCACCGTGATTCTCTGACATCTGCTGTTTTGCACGTTTTGAGGGTAGCAACTTGCAACAGGCTTCAAGAAACCAGAGCAAGTTCTGTGAAGAGTAAGGGAGCGTCAGGTATAGCCTGTCTGCCATGGTATTTTTCAAGCACTGGTCTATATGCAAGATCAGCCTTTTTAAAGGACCACAAGTGCAAACTTCTGTTCAAGTCAGTAGAACTTTACAGACTTTTTTGGGTTTTTTTTGCAAGGTCTCTCTCTCCTGCTGAAGGAGAGACATGTTAATATATAATTTGGCTTATGCAAGTGTCAGTGAGTTTATTATCCGGAAAAAGGATATCGACAAACTACGTTGTTTGGACAGACGAAACTTCATCAAGTCAGTGCTGAATCTCAGGTATACCTTTTCTTTTGTGTGAAAGAAGTTTGATTGTGAAAAGTTTGTTAATGTTCATTTTGGACTTACTTCACTAAAGCTGCTTGCAGGGAATAATCTGCTTAACTGCATGCAGGTACAGAGTTGGTGAGGAAGAGAAAGGTGCTACTTTATTGCTGAAATTGTAACTTTCCTTCTTATTTATTGTTGAAATGTTATCAACTAAAGGGAATAAGGAAAAAAAAAGCTTTACAAAGCTTGCAATAGGTCTGTAGCCATGGTTTTATATATTGCTTGTTACCTATGTACTGTATGTGTCATTATAGCTTTTAAAGCAATCCTTAAGGCATCTTGCTGAGAAATGAGTCATATGTGTTTTTGTTCTGTGTCATTACAGATGGTTAGCCAGAGAAGGAGGGAACCCTACAGTGGGGCTCTGCGGAGATTACAGACATTACAGATATTGTATTTAGAATGGGGGGTATCCAAAGAAAGACTTTATCCATTGCTAAGGCTGTGTGTCAGGGGAGGGAGAAGCATTGGGAATTGTGAGCTGTTTGCTAAGGAGAGAAGGCAGCTGCAGTGGGTGTTGAGCAAATTGAGCAGGGTGACTTGCCACTCACTGCTGCAGGTGGCCCAGCTCTGTGATCCGAAGGGAGCAGTGTCACCTGGACCCAGAGCCATGCTCTGCTGTGTCCGTGCTCCTTTCTCTAAGCAAGACTGGAAGCTAAGGCATGAAGTGCAATTTGGTTTTCTTTTTGAAAAAGGCTGACACTGATTTTGCCTGTGTGCGTGTATGTACTCCCTGAAATGTCTGAGCATGACAAGACTTCAGAAAATTGGGCAGAACACCAGAAATCTCATAGTTATTAATTTGTACAAACTGTTAGAAATAGGTGGGCTGAAGAAGAACATATTTGTGCTGCACACTAAGATAGGAAGTTGCATTAGAAGTGTAATCAATATTGGAATTTTTGATTCCAATCAATATTGAAATCTTGCAATTCATATGCAAGAGACAGGTTGTGAATAGTCTAGATGCAGAAAAGTAATTAGTTAGGATGTAAACTGTATGAGTGTAATTACTTATTGCACCCTTAAAAATGAAGCCATGGGATCACATTGTGTTGGGCAATTTGTACATACAGGCTATTGCTGTCCTAATAAATTAAGTAGGTCCAGGACCATTTTCCAACATTAAGGACAACTGGCATGGAACAGCTGATGACTATTCTGTTAAATTCTTGGACCACCCAAAGGATGTCTGTATCCAACCTCCAACCTGCCTGCAGGGAACAGCCTTCACCAGCTCCTGACCCTAGTAGGAACTGGTCCAGATGGTGCCACTTGGCTCAGCCAGCACTGGGATGAGGACCAAGGAACTGAGGACTTGTTGGTCTTGGTGGCTGAATCCAATGCCCAGGAGACTTCTCTGACTCCTGTGAATTCACAGGGTAGATTTAGCCTCAATGTTCCTCAGGAATGCTCTTTGTGCAGACATTACACAGAATCATAGAATGGTAGAGTTGGAAAGGATCTCTAGAGACCATTGAGTCCAAGACTCCTGCTCAGGAGTGGACAACTAGAGCACATTGCACTAGATTGGGGATATATTTCACTGTCTGGTACAGATTTCTCATCTATCTTGTCTTTACAGTTGCCAGCAGAGAGATACTGGCCTAGATTGACACATGTTGTTCTTTCCTGTCCTTTTCTCCCATATTTATCCTCCCTTGTGTGTCTCAGGATAATCACTATCATCTTCAGGCTGGCTGCTGCCAGCGCATGAATGTATCTGTCCTTTCTCAGATAGTCCTGCTTGAGCAGAGGTTTTAGACTAGATGATCTCTACAGATTCCTTCCAACCTCAACGATTCTGTGATTCTGTGATCAAGGAGGATCTCATCTTTCATACTGTCTGCTGCAGAGATCTGACTCACATGGGCAGTTTCCTTTGGTGCTGTCAATCCCCAGTTGTCCACTTAGGCTTTTGAAGATGCCTAGCTGCAAAGGTTGCTCATGTCCTTGTTATGGAGCTCTTCAATCATTACAAGTGACATATTGGGACTTCAGGTAAAACTGAAGACAGGGTCTCTGTCCATGGTAAAAGCCTGCATGGTCACTAGTCACAACCCAAGAGCCTGAAATGCACCTCCTCCAATGTGGTTACTCATGGAAGTTAGACATTAAAGGTAATATTTTATTTGAGTTCAGCCTTATGATCAAGTAGACAACAAGCATCAGCTGGAGAGGTGGAATCTGACAAATACAGGGCTCTTTTAGAGTGTTTGGTGGCCAGTTCTGTGCGAAAACCATTTAGAAGTTCAACTTTTCTGTGGTTTAAGGGTTATTAAAGCAACTGTATTGCAACTATCTGCAATAGAATTGGGCTAGATTATATCTTTGGGTGCTTACATGATATTTGAATGAGATATAACTGTAAATCTCCTCAGAAAAAGACCATTCTAGACAGAAGCCAAACAGTGGCACCTACCACCGATCCTGGGCAGCTTGATATCTACTCTATTTCTCTCTCAAAAAAAAGTACAAAAGTGATTTTGAAGTACGAAATCACCACTAACTTCCTGAAACATAATTGCTTGTTTCACCAAAGGGAACTCTGCTTTTTTTCTGTGCAAAGAGGCAAATACACTCTTTGCCTCTCTGAATGTAGGAGAGGTTTTTTTTCAGAAACATTGGAAGTCTGGCATATGAAATTTGTCATTAATGACACTACATTCAAGAGGTGACAAAATAATTTAACATCTAAAAATGATCTGTGTGTCGTTTCCTGCCAGCATTCTGAATGCAAAGACAAATATGCAACTCCAGCAATAATTTTGGTCAGTGAATCCACTGCCAATGTCAATATGTTATGAAGCAATAGCCGAACACTTCAATAGATGTAATCAAGTATGATCCAAGCTTCAAGACCAGAAATATTAACTGCAGTGAAAACTGATGCCTGCAGAGATACCTTAAGACACTCTTCTGAATGCAAACAATGTAAGTTTTCCATCTGTTTACTGCATAGATGGAAAGTGCAAAAGCTAGAATACTCCAAGATTTTAATCAGATTGATTTGTTTTTTCAATTACTGGAGGTTGTGTTTTATTTTTGAGATTGGGGACAATATCCTGCATTTTAAAAGAAAGGTGGATAATAAAGATTATAATACATTCCTTGAAATGTGATGCTATTTTTCCCTTGTTTGACATTATATACTCACAGATATTTTAATTATAGATATTCTTTCTTTGTGGTGAAATGTGACTAGTATAACAACATTTTTAAAATGGCTGTCTGTGTGTCAGTGAGAAATAAACATTTGGCAGGGTACTGTTGTACCATTTAATTAAAATCATGTAAAATATGGGAGCTAGGAGACTGCTAAAAATTCTTTGAACTAAAATACAAGAATATGGGCATGTGTCTGTCATGCTGCAATTACTGCAAGTGTTTTTGGTGCAGTTTTAGATGAGCTTCACCAAAATAGCATGAAATCCAGACAGGAATAAGTTGGTAGCTTGTGGAAGGCAGACAAGCACACTAGCTGCTGCCTTGCATCCCTGAGTGTGACTGAGCCCCTGTCATGACAGATCAGGGACAGGAGCTGGTGGCAGCCTTGCTGCTGGGCTTCCCTTGCCACAAGGTGCAGCAGCAAAGGCTTCTTGTAACTGAGACAAAAAGCTATGCCATTTTCCAAAGTGCCTTTTAAAATGGAGATTCGAGAAGAGAGAAAAAAATGTTCTTTTGAATATATTTGTTGGGAAGAGTTCTTTTTGTTTCTTTTTTTTTCAATTTACAAACCAGAATTGTTTTATTATTTATGCAAAAACATGAAGCATTTGAACCCTCTAATGTAAACTACTGAAAATTTTTGCTGTATTTGGGACCTGCTATATTATTTCTTTCTATTCCTTAGATCTCAAAATGAATATCTTAGAAGAGAAGTAACAGTCTTGCCTTCTTGTAACATGATTCATGTTAGTCAATCCTGATTCCATATTTTCTCCTATATCACAAACAGTGACTCACAGAGGAATGCTAGCAAGGCATCTTCAGGGAATATAGGTGAGCTCTGTGTTAGGCATGCTCTTCTATATG
>JAUBOD010000824.1:2853708-2864268 GCA_032353885.1 Nothura maculosa | reverse complement strand
TAAATTTCTACTTTCTTTTGCAAAAAAAAGTTTGCTGTGACATAGTTCCTATTTATTACTACTAGAGTCTTAGATTCGATTGTTTTGTAATGTAAATATGAAAAAAAGCACTGGCTATCCATTTTCAAAAATATTTATGTTACACACAGAGATATGTCAACAATTTGATCAAATATATTGCCATAATTAGAGCAGACATCAGAATTTTAAGGTACTCTCAAAATTTTAGAAATATTTTAAATGAATTCAAACTGGTTTGGTCTCCAATGTTTTTCTTTCATTCTGTTGTACAACACAAAAGTCTGTCAAGATTCCACATCCAGTCAAAAAACTCTTGCTATTTCATTGTTGTTTCTATAAAGCTTTAATTAAGAATAATTTCAGATTAAAATGACAGTAGGTTTTCTAAGTCCTTTTGTATTACTTAACTATAGCTTCAAGGTATTTTGACACTTCAGGTGTACAAAATGAGTCTGATGCAGCAAACTCCTCTAGGTTTTTCTGTTGTTAAAATAGATGCCCAGTCTTATTTACTGTAAAATAGAACAATCACCCAGTGGAGTAACACATATGGTCTAAATTCACTGACCTATATTCACTTGGTAAAAGAAAATCTCTGATGAGACCTTGGGGAGGAAAAAAGCATCCTGTTATCTCTTTGGAGAGAAAATAAATGAATCAAAGAGTTTGCTGGGGAATTTACATCAAAGAAAATTCTTTAATTTTTTAGGGGAGATGACTTAATTTGCGAAAACAAAAGGATTTTTAGGCTCTTACAGTAGAAGCTGGGGAAATAGGTGGAATTGGCAGTGGACAGTGGGGCAGTGGAAGGTAGTGAGATTTGTGAAAGCAGCAACTTATAAGAAGTACCTTCCTAACGGAGCAGGTTTCAGGGATCAGAGGGGATGAAGCTGGGAAGCAGTGTTACTGCTTGAGGAAACCCCTGGTCTTTGCAAATTTTATTTAGATGTATTTCCCCTTCCTATCCCTCAAAAGAAAGAAGAAAAGTTCTGAAGTAAATATCTGAGCTGAAAATACCTGAAATCTTAATTTCAGGGAAATTAAAACTTTGCTGATGTTACACTTACACAACTCCATATCTTTTGAGTTTCTTGTTAACTTTGATTATTTGAAGTCAGTAACTGTCTGCCCCAAATGGGGTATTTTGCAGGGAGCCTGTTTGCTTCTTTATGCCTTTCACTATGAATGGGTAAGTTAGAGAAGCTGAGTCACTGCTGCAGCAGAAGACAAACCTGACGAGCAGTAAGTGTGAGACAAGTGTTTATACAAAGCAGACAACAGGATTGCACTTCACGTTCAGCTACCAGAATTCCAGGTGGTGATTTTCCTTGAAGGAGTCCAACCTGTTTTTCAAAGGCTTTTCCAGAGCCCTGCCCATAGGATTTACCCCTCTAAATATAGGAGATGCATGCTGCCAGGTCTTACTTGATTTTACACATATAAAAAAGTCAAGATGAATCAGGCTACAAGTCCAACCTGAATTTCCATTGAGAAGGGCTTCTTTCCACTGGTGATGCAGTAGGTGTGAGTGATTTGTGTAAACCAGCTGCTTACCTTTTAGGGAGCTAAGGTCTGGTGAAAAGAATCCTCTGCCTCCAGAGATGAAGTGATTTTGCTAGCTCAAAAAGTGGATGGCGTCCAGAAACCACAGTTCAGGTCTTCAAAGCTGGGACCGTAACCAAATGTAGATGTCTACACCATACTTGCCTGTACCTGAGCTACCTCTAGGCACCAGTTCAAGTCAGCAGAGAAAATCATCTCATCTCAGTCCAACAAGTTGTGTCAAATGAGTCAGACAAAGCACGCGCTGAAAATACCTGTCCTCCATCGCTTCTAAAAGGAACTTGGAGTGATTAGTTTAGTGGTAGATGCTTGAGGAAAAGTGAGCTGAGTCCTGCCTCTTAGTGTTGATCTTAATCTACAAATATTCACTTTTAATATCAACAGCAAATTGTAGCTTTTGTTAGATTTGTGAATTGAATAGGGAATAGCCAGGATTAGGTGGCAGATTGTAAATTAGGACTTCAATCTCAGTCCTGCCTAATACAGTTGCTTCTATGACTTTCTTGTTAGTAATGAATCACTGATATACCAAACCCTAAATCTTGATTCTGATCACTTTAACTAAAAAAATGAGAGATTTTTGTGTGTTATTACATCTAGGGAAGTAACTAATGCTAAACAATTTTAATGCCAAAGGTTACACTCCATGACAGACAGTCAACTGAATTGGTTGTAGAGATGACAGACAATGATTAGAAATGATGCTGGAATATAAAGCCCCCTTCCGTGCTGTTTTCAGTAATCTCTTTGGCGATAACTTCTCACTCAGTGCTCTGATCATCCCTTTTCTCATGCACACATCCTCCTGCCACCCGCTCTCTGTGGATTACAAGGCTAGGACTCTTTCTCCCATATGCCCCTTAATCTTGGTTTTCTGAGCCTGTTTCCCTTCCTGTCATGACCAACCTGTTATCACAGCAATTTGAGTTGGATTAAACAACAGCAGGAGAATTGAAATAAATCTGTGTAGTGTGAAATATCTTCCTATTGAAAAGCTGAATGACAGAGCATTAGATAGGTTAAACCTCATCATCACGGATGATTTCAATCTGTATGTTGGTGCTCTGCTTGCTCAAGCTGTGTTTATATTATAATAGAGCACATAAGGGAACTAACTGAAAATAGAACCTTGATGCCCAAAGTTCTGTACGAGGAGTCATGGACAGTCTTGGACCAAAATATGAGAGCTAAACTGACAAGGCAAATGAAGGTCAAAAGGGAAAAAAAGGTTAGTGGAGAATTCATGACGAATCAAAACACATTGGATTTTGTACTCAACCCATTCTGTTGGGGCTGCTTATGGTTTTATGGGTCAGCTTTTCCTTGGATATATTTCAATGTCTTTTGCTAGCCAAGCAGAGAAAAGACACCTGCACCATGTGAGTGAAATACCAACAATAAATTCAAAGATGCTACAATAGTAAAAAATGTTATAGATTAGCACATAGCACACCTGCAAGTTACCTCTTTTAACAAAAATTGTTGTGATTCAGCCAGTCTCCAGGAATGAGTAGGCCCAGTGTCACTAAAGATACTGAAGATACTATCTCATCTTTTGTTTACCTAGACTAAACAACCCACATTCTTCTAATCTCCTCTCTCCTTTTTTTTTCACTTCACTAAGTGAATTGAACCTAAGTTATCTTAGGTGCCATTTTTTTGTGTATTACCTTGACTGCCATTTGCCAGAGTTGGATTGATTGACATGTCACACAATATTTTATACAGAGACATTTGTATTTGTGAATATATGTTGGAAACACCTTTCCTAAAGTTGCATTTGCCCTGCTGCAGCTGATGTGGCTGATCCATGTCAGAAACTCACAATCATTCAGTGATCAGCTCTTCCAAGAAGATATATTTTCAGCTGATGAGTGCTCAAGTTTTAAGTGATATTTGTTTTATTTCTTGTCTAACTAGCTGCAGGAGCAAGACAGAAATGTTGTGGTTCTACTGAATGCTACAGAATGCAAGGACAGACCTGGATATGGCCTGATCCTGGTCAGAGCCAGATGTGTGATCAGACTTAAAACCTTCTGGTTTTAAGCAAGATAACATGTAAAGCATAGGAATAGGTTACTTCTATTATTGTCCTTGTCTCCAAGATAACATCCTAGATTTGTATTACAGTGGAGAACAAGGTGAAGTCACATTCAAAACAGTTACTTTGCTTATCAAAAGGAAGCAGTATTATTTCTGGAGGGCACGGCCATTGCCAATCACTGCTCATATTTGTGTTTCTCAAAAAATGTCCTTTAGTACATGATAAGGATAATGGCTTCATGACACATCTTCTCTAACAGGGATCCCTTTCTCAGGGACATGAGGATGGCTGATATTAGGAAGGCTTTTGGACCCTTTACTAAGGGGTGGCCGTGGAAGGTGTATGTGCAGTTAAGGCCTATCAAGTTAATGGGAACAGAAGCCCAACTGAATGCTACAGTGCCTCAACCAGATAGGAAA
This sequence comes from Nothura maculosa, assembly GCA_032353885.1. Lineage (NCBI taxonomy): Eukaryota > Metazoa > Chordata > Aves > Tinamiformes > Tinamidae > Nothura > Nothura maculosa. The sequence continues at coordinate 2,860,221 of JAUBOD010000824.1, read as the reverse complement.
GCTCAGTGAGGCCTAGTTCAGGAGTTTGGGAGCAAATCCCAGACTATGGGACAGGCCGAGAGCCTGAGCCCCACTGTAAAGAAACGAGCTAAAGCAAAGGAAGTCTAAGAGCCAGCCAAGAAGGCAGAAGAATTTGCTCCTGATCTCTTTGTTCAAAGAAAATAGGATGTGGGTGCCCCTGAGTGTCCTTTTCAGCAAGACACTAGAAAAGCAAATGCAGAGTGACATTATTTAGCCCGGCTCTGTATTGCTTCCTCACTCTTGATTGCAGGCCTTGTACTTTCTCTCATTCGTTTTACTTTCTCAAAACCTGAAGGGTTTCCTGGGAGTGACAGTTGTGTCTGCAATAGAGCAGAGGAATTTCCTCCTCTCCTATGATTATGTTTTTCTGCTGTCTTCCTGTCTTTCAGTATAGCTCAGTTTCTTTTACTGCTGATATTATTTCCTCTTTCATTGCTCATAAATAATTTCTTTCTTTAATCTTTTAATTTTTGTAATGTCTTTTTTCATTAAAACTAATTAATGTTTCCTGCCTTTTTGCTTTCTGCCAGATTTTTCTATTATCTGTGCAAACAACTTTCAACACTCTCACATTTTCCTCATGTCACTTAGGGGAAGAGATTAATTAATACAGTCTTTGCACTTTTTTTGTAGGATATCCAGCTTGGACCTTTTTTTTGCTGTGTCAAATAAAAAACTTATAATGAGTGTATTATGTAGAAAAAAACCTCAGAAACTTTTGCTCTACTCTTGATAATTTTGAGAATATTTCTTCAGAATTTCCTTAAAAGAAGTACTTTATTAGTTTATTTTAAAAAAGCTCTATTGTCTTTGCTATTGCTCCCTTTTCTCTTATTTTGTTACCAAAAAAAGGAAAACAAAAAGGATAGAAATCTTCCTCCCAAAAATGTATAGAATAGAAAATCATAAAATTTTGACCAAAAAAAAAGACCACTTTAGTAACCCTATGAGAGTGAAAACTTGATTCTCTTAAAGGTAATGAATGTTTTGCCATGAACAGAAACTTCTCCAGGAAATAATCCAGGGCTAAGTTTCACCTGGAGGATGAAAGTCTGTGCTACTTAGTGCTCTAGGCAGTTATGTAGAAAGTAGGGGGTTGATTTAGAATCTAAAGGGAGCCCTACATGACTTGGCTCCAACTTTGATACCACAAAGGAGATGGGGGCAGAAAACATTACTGATGTCATTTCCACTAACAATATGTATATGTTTTTTAAATCCTAGGCTGCAAATATCACTTTAATATATCTACTGTAGTGTTTCTTACACAAGTTGTATTCCAGGATGCTTTCTGCTGTTAAAATACGAAATGATATCAGCAGAGTGAAGAGATGGAGGGCAAGGAAAACTATTTCAGATTCCACAGGGTATAGGCTTTGAAGAAAGCAATAACTGTTATTATTTAGTGGCTGATGCTTCCTTGTTGGTCTTGTTTAGCTGGAAGCGGGAACGTAGGAGTGCGCTGAGGTTTCCCACAGTCTTCCATAAGGCTGCAGTGCTGCTGTTGACTTTTTCGATATATCTACTGGCCACATCTATGCCAGTAAATTAAATAAGGAATGTCCCTGTGCACCCAGAAGTGACCTGTGCCTGATTAAGCTGTTAGTGGTGTAGCTGGCACAGCCTTATCCCTGTAGGAATTAATGGTCCCCTGGGCATTTCCTGAGAGTCACTCTGAACCTTGAACATACCAGGATACTGCTGTAAGTATCAGCCCTCTTTTCAGGGCTAAAAGAGCTTGATAGGATAAAAAGAAGTCATTCCAGGCCAGCTGGACCCAGTGCCCAACAATGTTAATGGGTATTTTTATTTTGTGAGTCTAGGTGTAGGCTACAAATACTGCCGTACCACATTTTTTTCTTTTTCTTTTTTTTCTTTTTCTTAAAGGCTCAATATTCATTTTGAATAGAAGCATGTAATTTCAGCAGAAGATCAATGCTATGAAAATGCACATAATTGTATTTCATGAAGAGTTGGGTGTGAAGGGGCATTTTTGTTTCTCAGAGTAATTCTTGCCAACACAACATATGAAACAATAGACTTAAAACAAATGGATGGAAAATGTTAAAACATTTGCACAAACAAGAGTAATTGCGGCTGAAAGGTATAATTGTCCTATCTTTGTGTGACACGATGAATTTGAAATACCATTCATTATAAAAAAATTAAATGGGACATTCTGTGTAAACAGAGTAGCAGAGTTCACACAGGATAATTTTCACAGATAATTTGTTGCTATGCTCAAAACCTGCTCCAGAGATTCTGTTGTTAGTGGTAAGAGATACTCTACCAAAGAACTCTTGTCTTTTTCTTATAGAAGCACAATGTAGAGTTTTAGCAAAAGCAAGGTGGTTTATACTTAACTAGTCATCTGGGTAATAAATGTAGATACTTCTCCCTGGAAAGGATCTCTGAGGAGCCTCCACTTTGTATGAATTCATCTGTTTGAAATTATTCTAGTACTTGATTTAGAGGCAGATCTAGAGAACCATAATAGAATATTCATTAAATTCTCTTTAGTACACAGGGTTTAAATAAGGTAGATTCAAACTTTGTGAGCTCTATCTTAAAATGGATTTCAAGATGCTGTGTGTGAGCCCAGCCTGCTCATGAGGTGGCTTCTTCCACCATCCTCTGTGCCATTTTTAAAGTCCAAGCAAGATAAGATTAGGATTTTCTAGACCATGTCTGAGGACAAAGATATCTAATGAGCAATACATAGAATATAACAGGTTAGAATTTAATTTCCTTTGACATAGTTGTGATATAGATTTTCTGCTGATATACCTCATGGATCTGTTGGAATTTGTCCCTTAATATGCAAGTCACCAAACTTTTCTGGATTTATTTGTATTTGAGAGGGGGGCAAGGAGAGAAGTGCACCCTTAGCTTATGGCTGTTTTGCATTCTCTAAAGAATCAGAGTCAACATATAGTTTCTTCATTTAGAGCAGACGGGATGTTACGATCAAATACCATAGACTTTGTGATCTGATAATTCCTTTATCCTTAAAAACAGTATGTGTAGAGTCACAATCGAGCATGCCCTAGCACATATAACCATAGTCGACTCTCAAATCTGTATTTCATATATTGTCCTTGTTTTTGCAAGCTTATTTAAACTGAGTCCAGTTTTAATAGAAAATACCCTTGCTAAATCATAACCATAAAGAACATCTTAGAAATGCATGTCCTGTAAAACCAAAGCATTGAAACTTTGATTGTATTTCATTTGCCACCAGTGCAGTTCTGTAGTTGCTTTCATGTTTACAATTGCAGAAGAGGCTTCACTTCAAGTGGATTAGAGAAATCATCTGATTCCTTATGCATTCATAACCCTATATTTTTTGCCCACTCCTGCAAAATATAGATCTGGATGAAATTTCTGAGTTAAGAATGAGGATACATGCAGAAGGGACTTTTGTTTCCTCCGGTTGATGCTTTGCACTGTCCCCAAGGAAAAAATAAAAGAATTCTGCTTGCTTGTACTTTGAATAGAACATTAGAAGTGAAGAACATGAGATGGGAAGGAGGGAAGATGAGAGGTGATTAGGTATACAAGTATTACAGAGGAAGCAACTAAGGTCTTGGGTAGGTTTTCATACATAAGCAATGTCTTTCTTCAGCACTGTCCTCATTTACTGTCAGATGCAGCTTTTGAGTGTGGAAGGCATTGCAGAACAGCAGCAGGTTAGTGGATGCATGCAGTGACTTCTGCCAGCCTGTGTTTCAATATGGTCCTTTCCTAGAAAGCTATCAGCTGCATATGCTGTTCGTACTGAATGAATTATAGGGTATTATTTCCCGAAAAGCTGTTATTGCACATCTTATCAATAGCAAGAGCGATTGTGTAATAGACAGTAGATTATACATTTTATTCAAAAACAAGTTTTTGAAACTGTTTTTACAGTATAGGTTTTAATGTCTCTGCAAGTCGGATACGGCTACAAGACTATCAAGTGATATAGGGATATAGTTTGGGCAGTAGTTTTTGTGCCCAAAAAAAATAATGCACTAAGCACAGAGAAGCTTTTTATAAAATAGGTCTTCTGGATGCTTATTTCAAGCCAGCATTAATAGTTTAGCTGACTGAGTCCCTGTGAGATAGTTTAATAAATATAATGCTGCAACAGATTTAGACAGTTTGCCAAATAAAAGACTAAAACTTCTCAGTTATTAAAAAATGTGCTCTTATAATTTTTACATTATACTTGCTGCCATGAGTCTCAGTTAACTAGTGGAAATTTCTAGACACCTAATTCACCTTATGGGCTCAAACACCCAAGAGGCACTCATTTCTCTACCTTGTTATACCTATTTACGTACTTCTGTTGTGCTTTCGGGTGTCTATATTCAATTATTGCCTCATATAAGTTACTATAAAATTAAATTCCATGAACTGGTCTTTAATTTTTCAATATCTAATGTTTTTTTTTCTCTTTTTCCTAATGTTTATTTTTTAGTATTGTCTTCTGAACAGCCTATGATGATTAAAACAGTAGGCTTGATCCTGCTCCACTCAAGGCAGTGAAAATGCTTCTAGTAATGTTCATGATGCAGAACTAAATTATAACAGGTGAAAAAAAAAGTTCATTTACCTTCTATTTTCCTTTTCTCATTTTCTTTCTATTACCAGTAATAATGTTACTTTAGGAGTGTTGTCTGTTAGACAGACCAATTTAACTGCAATTCCTTTTTTTTCCAGATTCAATCCTCTAAGCAATTACATAAAAGTTATTAATGTGGTTATCAGACATAATGCATATTAGTCTAGTAGAAATAAACCAGGTGTGACTTGACAGTCTTTAATATTCCTTTTGTGTAAGTGCTCCAGAAATTCCCTGTTATGTCATGTGCTATCTCTGCTTTGTCAAGGATGACAGACCTCACAAATCTCATCTTGGAAAACATCCCCCAAAATAAATTCTATGAACAGTTCAACTTATAACTCCAGATTCTCACATTGACTTTTCCATTTAATAACTCTATATATGTAGTCTATAACATTCACTAAGGATTCTTCATATCACTTAGCGACTGAAAGCATTAAGGTCTCCCTAGAAATCACGGTAAGACTTTGCCAGTATCTTAAAATATTTGGTGTCAAGACATCCTGACTTCACCAGTGGGAGCTTTTGACACTGAATCACTCCTTTTATTTTGTCTACGTGAACTCCAAGTGAACACACTAATGCCTTGCAAGGTTTACTGATTCATTGCCCCATTATTTTTTCTGTGTCTGAAGTCCTGCACATGTTTCTTGTACAAAACAGCACAGCTCTTCCCTAGCCCTGTCTTTCCAGACATTAATTGTTTTCATTTGAAAGGTTTCATATAGGCGGAAGAGAAGTGTGAACAGTTGTTTTTCTTCATGCTGTTCAGAAGTGGCTGTTACGGTGTTCATAGTGCAAACACTTAGGAATGTGCATAATTTTACTCTTCTGAGTCATCTCCTTGAAATCATTAAGATGACTTAAGATAGAGTTCAACGTGCATGGGAGCATTTTCTGCACAGCAGCTGGTAGTTCCCATAGTCATGTATATATTTGAGATTTTGTTTTTCCCCACAAGGTTTCATGGACTGTTTAGAAAATAAGACAGAGGAGGAAGTTAACTTATCCATGACTCTTAGGCAAGAAAATCTAAAATTTCATCTCCAGGACAGAACTATCTAAAATGTTCTTCAAAATGTTCAGTGCGAAATATTTCACATCTTCTTATAAAAACCTAAGTACAGTGCTTAATTACCTAGCTCGGCTATATACAGCTGTGAAGGATGGAACACTTCCTATTAAGTATTTTTCCTTGATGTTTTTTGCATGCCCTCCCATTGTTACCATGCTCATATTTGTAATTTCATGTGAGGTTCAGGTTTCTCCAGTTTCAAGTAAAAGAAATATTTAGTTTTTCTGTTAGTGTAGTATTTCCATTTCCCATATTGTGATCTACCTGACCCTCGGAGCAAACTTTAAGCGTGCACTCAAAATAGAATAAAAATGTAAACAATAGAAAATATTAGACAGTCTGTATCCGTTCCTTCTGTGGTTTCCTAACAACTTACAGCCAAATTTAGCAGCTTGAAAAAATGGATGCGAGAGGAAAGGTCTTAAAACCTGTGATTTTGTTGCACATAAGCCTTCCGTTAAAAAAATGTAGTAGGGAAAAAGCCCACACTATTTCTAGTTTAGAAATGTAAGGCGTGCTAAAAGGTGATGAAATGCTAAAGCCAAGTGAAATTTCTGTTCTCTAGTTGTGAAATTAGAGAGGCAATCTTGTGACAGACGAAACCCCGCAAATCTTTTGAAGGAATAAATGCACACCTTTTCCAAGCAGCACAGATATAGTTGTTTACAGAGCAGCGGTGGTGCAGGTGCACATGGAGTGCAAAGGCAGGATCAGCAGCAGCAGGTTGGGGAGGCATCAGCTGCGCTCGACCTTGCTGCAGGGCAAGGTTTTACATTCTGTCATCCGTGGTCTGGAGCATCTCTCGTAC
>JAUBOD010000824.1:2832009-2844922 GCA_032353885.1 Nothura maculosa | reverse complement strand
TGTTTTCACTTCACTATGAAGAAATGCTGTTGTAATAGGCTCAACCTTGAAGACAGAAGGCAATGGAAATGAAAACCATGCAAGGAAAGCAACGTTTGAGTTGTGATCCTGAGCCAGTCAGTGCTCTGGGGTGGATTTGTTACCTCCTTTAAAAGAAGCACAGGCAGCAGGAAGAGCAGCACAATCCTGCCCTCTTCTCCTGCTCTGGATTTTGGCAATTTGTAGTTGTTTCTTCACTGCAAGGATATCCCATCCTTCCAGTGGGTCCCTCCATCCAGGGTGGAACAGTGCGAATGAGCACTCGGCTTTCTTGGTGCCCAGGCACAGCTTTTTTCATGAAAAAACCCAAACCCACAGAAACAGTGAACAATTTGTGTACCATCTGGACACTTTGTTATGTTGAAAAATATAATAAAAGATCAGCATTTGGGTTTGTCTCTAGTAACTATGTCAGGTACTAAACTGAATAATTCCTTGTAATCACCATAGCTTTTTGTAGTATAGATATAAATACATAGCCGATAATGGCAATTTTAAGTTACTAAATCTCCATCCTGAGTGCTGTGAAGGGAAAAAGAAAGAGATATCTCACTTCTGATTTCCTAATCTTTATGAGCAGCTCATATATCACACATCAAAAGGACAATTTTGTTAGATATCCCCTTCCTCACTTTCTTTATTATGGCCATCTAAAGCACATATTTTAAAGTTTTGGGGCTCTGGGTGACAGATTTAGAGAGTACAAAGTAGCCCAAGAAAGATAAATTTTCATATTTCCTTTTTTTTCAGTTCCATGCATGAGACCTTCCTTTCTGCACTTATTTTTTCTTAAAGCCTTCACTACTGGGAGCACAAACTGAGACTGAGAAACACAAGATGAGCAGCTTCAGCTCCCTTTGGATCACATTGGTGGATCCCATCACATTTTAACCCAAAATGTTAACAGCAGGTCATGCTCTGTCTGATTGAAAGGTTTACAGTTCAGCTCTCACATTCAATATGTAAATTCTGGTATTTTCAGTTTTGAGGACAGAAAAAAAGTATCCAGAAGCAAACAAACAAAAAAATCCATAACGCATATGTTTAATCTAAAAGATATTCAATTTTTTTTCCTCTGGGTATAAGGCAGAACACAGAAGTAAAAATTGTTGCTTTACAGCACTTTGAGGATGAGATCTGTAATAACACAATTCTGTGCTGCTGAAACAAAGCTCTGAAACTGCGTTCTGCTTCATGAATTAATTTAATTAGTTATTGGTTGCATTTGAGATGGAACTGAGCCAAGAACCCAGAATACAAGCTCAAGCTAAATGGATGTGCAGTGTAAAGAACCGAATCTGCGCTCAGATCGGCGCTCAGCTGCAGATGCTCTGAGCAGGGCCCAGATGAACACAAGGCTGGGAGGACCTGCCCATAGCAGGTGCTACAGATACTAGCCCAGCTGTGTTCCCAGATGCTGTGGACAGTGCACGTGGTGGATTTAATCTGCACTTCTAATTGCACAATTCTCATTCTAAGGGCTCCTTTGAGCCCTTAGTTAGAAACCCAGGCTGTGGGCAGTACCACAGGTGCTTTGAGTTTCCAATTGGTGTGTAATGTAATTGTGAAGGGAATATTGAGGGAATGGATTTGGCATCATATGGAGAGGAATCTCCCCTTCAGCTTGTTGGAGGTGGCAGAGGAGCAGGGCTCCAGGTGGCAGGGAGCCAAAAGGAGCTGCAGGATATTGGGACCGCTGTACTGTCCCCTATATTTGAATATACACATATGCAGCTCTGTGTTAGTAAAACACAGTTGTTCTTTGCAGACCTCTAGCCGCAGTCTGTACTTTCTTAGCATCTATGGAGTGGGCTAAGAAGTGTCAAAGGGAAGGTGATGTCAGCAGAACCTCAGAAATGATATGTACAAGGCAAGGAGAGAAACCCATAAACATCCCTAATGAAGCTGGAGTTTTATTATTAATGGCTTGTCCATACTGTGTTGCTTTAAGTGCATCAGTAGTGACTCTTGGCGTAATAAAAGCATTATTATATCAGTGTAAAAGTGCTCAGATCCGTGATATAGGGTTTCAACCTGACCTAGCTATTCATGGCTGTTCCCACTTGTAAATCTCTGAGATTTATAATCAGTAGCAATCATTCTTCTAACTGGAAGAGTTACAACTGCAGAACTTTAATAGTCAGATATTTGTGCTACACGATGAATCTGAATGCAAGCAAAAAAATGGCTGAAACAGCATTTCAAGTATTTTAAGGCATTCAAATCTGGGGAGTGTTGCTGATTTTAACTTTGTTTTAGGTAGTTTAATTCACGATGTCATTGTAATGTTTTCTGCTTTTCTTGCAGGTTGCCTGGAGTAACTGGCTGTCGGTCAGAGGGAACCTGACAGATCCGTTTTGGTTTTATTGAACCTCTCTACCACGTCATAAAGATTTCCTGGGTCCAGAAGCTGCACTGAAAACGACTGAGCAGCGCAAAAATGTGACTCTGAAGAGAGACTCCAGGCTTTTTGACAAGGAGTTTTCTACTGAACAATTTGTAATTTAAACCTGTGGCTAAGTATGAATAATACTTAACCTGATAGTGGACAAAAAGCCTTCTCATTAATTAGGACTGCCAGAAAGCAGCCACCTGAAGGTTCAAAATGAGCACTCCGTTAGTTCCAAACAAGTCATGTTACACTCAGCTTCAAGACAACCGCAGCGAAATAAAGAATAATAATGAAAGTGTAGTAAACGTGGGGGACACCAATGCCAACCAAATTGTGGCAAAAGTTAGAACCACGGAAGGAGATGCCAAGAAATGTGCTTTGACGGATGAGAGTGGGAATGTACAGCTGAGTACAGATCAGAATAAACTTCTGGCCTTTACAGAGACTCAGGCACTGGACAGCAGTGTACAGGAAAGCAGGCGGTCTCCCACCCCAAACAGGCAAATGGGGAAAGAAGGTAGGACCAGTGAAGCAAGGGAGATATCGAGGCACATCAGGATCAGCCGAGGACAAAGTCTGTCCAATCTGAAAAGCAGCACAAACGACGCCAACCTTGGTGTGGTTTCTAAAGGGGATACTGACTTCACCCAGAACCTTCCTAAGGGTAAAATGGCCAGGACTGTGGAGATGGAGAGAATAAAGAGGCTTTCTTTGGGAAGACCAAGTAAGTTTTCTGCTCAGACTGAAACATTTGCTAAAGAATGTGTTGGCCGTGTGTCATGTAAACGTTTGCTTTCTGCATCACTCGATTCTATCGACAGGTCGCACCATTTGATTGGAAATACGGAGAAATCACAAAAAACATCCACCGAGCATTTTCTCGGGATGGTGTTTCATCCACAGGACAATACCTCAGAGGAAAATACTGCGTTTCGTTCTAAACCGTCTACCTCAGGGAACAAGAAAACATCTAAACCAGAAACCCAAACGGGTGTGCAAAGTGTACCAAATGTTAACACTGAAAGCACACTACAAACTTCTCGTGCTGATTTGCATTCAGCTATTAAGCCCAATGAGACTGCTAGTAAATCAGAAGCACAATTAGGTCAGGGTGAAAAAAGTAAAAAACTGGAGTTTAAAACTGTACCATCTCTACAATCTAAAAACATATGTCAACAAAAGATTGAGAGGATTATGCTGGTAGAATTTCTGGGATGTCAGAAAGAGGAACATGTAATAATGCAAGAGAAGAAAGGTTCTGGATCTGATGCATCAAAATTTCAAGCTTCCCATTTCCCAGACATCTGTAGTAAAGCAGAGGATCCATTGCCAAGCCAAGCGGTCACCCAGCCCAGTGACAAACTGCAAAGTGCTGACAACATCATGCACAGGGCAGGAGGAGGAAGTAGTGAGAGTGACAGCAGGGCAACTATTAGTAAGGAATATTTCACTGAGAAAGCAGTGGAATCAGCGTTACCACCCACTCGTGAGAGCAAAGAAATACTTGGAAAAGATGAAAATTTATGTGAAGTTGACACAATCTGCAGTGAAACGGTGGGTGAGCAGGAATCTTTTACACATAACAATAATCTATCAGAGAGCAAACCCTTGAAAGCTAGTGAAGATAAACCAGTGCCGGTCAAAGGAAATAGTGAAGATGCTACTGAAGATGCTGCTGATCTCTCAGAGCAGCCTAGAGTGCTGAGTACAGAAACGGTGTCAAATGAACAACGTAGCAATGAGGACAGTGAGGTGGAAACCTCCAGCTTGTCAGCTCCGAGCAAAAAGACGACTATTGCAAAGAAACTTGCCTCGTATGAAGCCCCGGAGAGCTACAAAATTGCAGCGAAGGCCGAAGCCTTTTTGTGTGTTCCAACTCCCTTGCGTCCAGTGGCAACTCTGAATGTCAACAGCCAGCCTGCGCTATCAAACAGCAATCTGAAGGACCTTTATGCACTTCATGTTGACAAACTGTCACCTTCCTCAGTGCTACCTCCCATCGACAGCGCGCAGTTGTTAAGCATATCCCCTAAAGTGCCTATCAAGACTGTTTGCAGCAGTGCAATCCCCAAACCCATCTTGGTCCACTCCAAGGGCTCCCTCGGAGATAAGGCCGATGTGGACAGTGACTGCAGCGAGAAGCTGGAGGAAAGCATTGAACTGAAGCCTGCCATACCCAAGCCCAAACACGTGAGACCTAAAATCATCACTTACATTAGGAGAAACCCTCGTTCCATAGACCAGCTTGACCCTTCATTTGCTTCTGCAGGGCTGTCATATGGCGCCCCGACATGTGGTGTGCCCATCTCTAAAGAAGAGAAGGCATCAAATGGAGGTGATGTGAAGCCTTCTAACATCCTGTATGACAAATTTAAACCTGACCTCCAGAAGCCAAGAATCTTCAGTTCTGGACTTGTGGTATCAGGAATTAGGCCCCCTGGTCATCACTTTGGACCAATGAGTGAAAAATTTCTGCAGGAGGTAAGGAGGTAACTTGTGTTACCAGATGGTATTCATTTGCTTACTTGCTGTCAGAAATTAGTTACCAAACCTCAAATATGAAAAATCCTAAATTCAGATGATGTGTGATCACTAGAAATGAACTTACTCAGCTGTTTCTGGCACTGATCCTATTGTGGTGTCTGATCTGTGACTTGACTGGAAGTTGTCGCTATGTTCCTGTAACATTTCCCAGCAAAATAGTCACCTGCTAGTACTATAAACAGGGATGTTTGAAAAGAAAAAAAAGCCATGCAGTTTGAGTATATCCATGAATGGAACTATTTTTTTCTTGAAGGAATAGCTTTGGGAAATGAACGTGATTTGCCCACAGAGACTTTTCCTCCTTAATGGGAAACTTGGCACATATTTGCAGAGAGCACCAGAGGACTTAATTCCCTTCTGTTTAACTCTACAGAAAAACTGAGATTTAACTGAGCTCATGTTAGGTAATATATATCTTGCAGGAAGTGGTTTCCTTTTCCTTTATTTTAAAGCAGTTTATTTGATCAGAATCTTGAAAAGCTTCTCATGGCTCTCATGAAAAGCAGTCAGTTTGTGGCAGGTCCACAATGTGGTTTACTCTAGACTAAGATTAGGGGAAAATAACTCAAAGACAACAGTAATGGAGAAGGTCCAATGCACCCCTTTTTCACTAAGCAATATAATTTTGGATAGACTTCTCAAGGCATAAAAGTTTGAACCCAAGGTTGTTCAGAAACTTTGGCTGGAGGAGACGCTGGAAAGGAAACAGAAACTCAAATATAATTCGTATCATGAGTTTTCAGTAACCTATGGATTCCTACTAGTCATTAGGGATTAGGAATCATAGAAGCAGCAGCAGTTAGCAGGGAATCGTATGTGCTGTCTTGTGATGCTACTATAACAGCAGGTACCTTAACCTGCTGATAATTAGGACAGAAGGCTGATGTGTAATTGGAAGAAAACAATTAGAAGGGTTTGAGATAGTTCAAAATCACATTGGCAAATACACAGTGCTGAAGGCTCAGAAGTGAAATGAGAAGAATCCAGGGCTGGATGATTACTCAGCGTTGCCATTGCAGTGGAAAAGTTTCCAAGCTGTCCATGTTTCCCATAACTGAGGGTTTGGGAGACTTTGGTTAACATTTTATAGCTCTCTCTATGCTTATGATAAAAAGTATTTATAATTGCTGTCAATCAGACTTGTAATCTCTGAGCAGCCTTCAGCTAAATAGCAGGAACAATTAAACATATTTTTGGGGAGCTAATTGCTGGCATTTGTGGCACTTTGAGCTCTTCGAGTGCTGAAACTCTGTGCTGAGTGCTGGAAGTGCTAAGTATGGTATATTTGGGGCAGTTTTCCTCCATGGACTCTTTTCTGTCCAAAGAGCATGGACTGAAGTGGAAGGCCTGTTGAAAGGGGTAAGGGAAGTGGGCTTTGCATATAGGTAAAATGACATATTTTTTCCCCTAATCTCATTATCTGAAATGACAGAAGCAATTTTGCTGACTCTTGCCCAAAATAATTGCCTGAAGCAGGCACTTGACAAGAAGGATTCTGCTTGAGGCACTTAGGTTTGACAGTGATATAAATGAAGTAACATGAAGGCAAGTGGCAAACAACTTTACCTATTGGCAGTGTTGCCAGTTCTGCTTAGAATCACCCAGTTTATGGAAATTTCTGTAGATTTTACATATTTGCTATAGAGTTTCCATTCATTTCTAGCACATGCATTAAATGGAGTGTGTGGGAAATATAGTCATACACAATAAAATTATGAACTGAAGGGAGTCCTTATTTTTAGTTAACAGGTTTCAACAGCCCTTTAAAAGTCTCTCATGCAAAAATCTACCAGACACTAACAGGACTCATGTGAGTCCAGATGTCTCTAAACAGCCTTGAAATGGCCCAATAATCCAATATTGAACTGTTGAACTTCATGAATTCACTTCATGAACTGGCTGATAAATACAAAATAATAAGTAGTATTGTGTCTTCATAGCAACCTTATGTCTTCCTGCAAATTGATCTTTAAAAGAGAAATCTAATTCCTGAAAAATAGTTGGGCAAATCCCTCCCATTTACCCTAATCTGAAAAGACATATTAAGCTTATGATGGTATTTGTGTTCATGTTTGTGTCCCTTCCTTATGTGCTACATGATCCATGACTGATGGTTTGGCCAGGCTAACTCAGTTCATCAAAAATGCATGGTTTCTATTTTTAAAGTTTTTCTCTATTTCTTATTCTGACAAACTTGGCATAGGGCATCATTGCCAGTTAAATATGATAGGAAGTATATAAGGAAATCTCATTGAATAAGCTCATCAGAGAGAAAATCATAAATGATTCTTATCCAGGAAAACAATCATCTCATACACAGATTTTCAAAATAAGAACAGAGAATCTAAGCAAAAAAGCCTGCATCCAAACTTGGTGAAATAGGTCACAGAAATATAATAAAAAAAGGAAAGGAGAATATCTAATTTATGAGAACAGGACTGCAAAAATAGTGAAAACATAGACCAAAAATATAACACACAGTACCTCTTGTATCTATCTTTTTAGTTTCCAGTGCAAAAACTTTAAAAATTCTAAAGTCAGTAACAGTTTAAGGCTAGTTCTGTATCTTTTAGCATATTAAAAACTTACTAAAATAGGATTAAAGCTCAAGAAGCAGCTAGGATCAAAGATTTTACAGCTAATGTTCAAGTGCATGTTCTAAATGCTTATAATTGCTAAGTAGAAAGCGATTTGGCATATTATATGCATCATAGCTCACAACAAAACTAATTAATCGGTGGTTGCATTTCTTCTTAGGTAGCCTATGGCACTTTTTTGATTAATTTTTCAACAAATCTAGCCCTGATTTCCTGTTTCCTAAGCCCACTTTTTTTTTCCTCTCTCTGTCCTAAATGGGATGCACTGAAAAATTAAATGTGTCCTTGCTAGGTTCTATAGTTCTATATTTTATAGGAAAATTCTGCAGTAGTTGGACTGTACCCAAGAGCATTAGATCCTCATCAAGGAGCAAATAAGTCCTAGCAAATGAGCAAGGTGGAGGGGCAGATCTGCTCATTTGCCCAGGCATGGCCAACAGCACACAGGGCAGGAGCCCCAGACAGGGTCCTGCTCATGGGGAGGAAGGTTCAAGGGCCAAAACAGGGAAGCAGCTCATTCCTCAACTCTAAATACTTGGGTAATAGGCAGTTTACTTGAAAAACTTCCAGCTTGGGGCTTACTGTGCTATCCTGACAATATATTCCTGTTAAACACCGAGAGATTTGTTGCTAATGTTAGTAAAGAAACCTCTATTTATGCTAAACAGTACATATTTTACATTGGCAAAATATTTTTGTGCTTGCTTTTCTCTGCTGCTCAGCTGTATTTTATACCTTTGATTTGGAATACTCCATGAGCACTCTGAAAATGATAACCTAGCATTTTGATAAGTTATCATTACGTGTAAATGCAAGAAACTTGTGCTCCTGCAAAGCTGTGTTGCTCTTCTGAAACCTCAATGGACGACTATGGACATAGTCCTCCTGAACAGACTCTCCCTATGTCCAAATTGCATCTCAAAGAGAAACATTTTGAATAATTTCTAATAAAAACTCCACTTACCCACTCTTTTGGTGCATTTACTGCTCTAACTAACCTCACCTTTCTAGACTTAACAATAACTTCATTTCGCTATTTGAAACTTTTAATCTGTTTATTTTTCTGAGATAGATTAGTCCTTTATTTGGATTTGTGCCTGGCATATGTGTATTCATGGATAGGGATTCATATGGTTAGAACATCCTTTTCTGAAAGTTATTTTGCAGTAGTATGAAACTGAGACTCACAAGAGGGGGAAATTACCTTTATAAGCAATTGAGAGCGCTATATTCTCTGGATTGATAATTTTATTCCATAATACCTGTTTTGTTTTTTTTTAATAGGTTGGAGAAAGGCCTGTGAAAGACGAATTTTGTCCTCCATCCTATACTCACTATGAAGTCCCACCAAGTTTTTATAGATCTGCCATGATACTTAAGCCACAGTTAGGACTGGGAGCAGTTTCAAGGCTACCATCTGCAAAGAGCAGGATTCTCATTGCAAGTCAGAGATCTTCAGGCTGTCTCCATCAACCAGGAGAAATGACAAGTGCGCCCAGCCTCTATCATCCTGATGCTTCAGGTAAACTATGATCTTTTCTTTCTCTTTTCTTTTAGCTAGAGTCACCAATTTGATTTTTTTTTCAGTTAGAAATACCACAAAATGAGCAATCTCTTGACCTGACACTGCAAAGCTCTAATAGCAGTCTTTGAGGAGTGTTTCTTTGCAAGCCTGGCTAGGGAGACTGGTGCTTGCAGAAAAAAGTCGGTTTAACAGGTCATTGCCAAAGAAGGAGGATTGATTTCAGTGATAATTCTCACAGAGCTCTTTTTGATCTCTCTCCTTCTTCTAAAGGTGCGAAAAAAAAATCATTGCTTTTGCCCTGTGGAAGGTAATGAGGCATTTTCTTCTATTGTGAAGACCTAGTTTTTCAATGTGAATATGTCGGTGCCCTGTGCTCTCCTCTGTTGCCTTGGCAGTGCTCAGCTGTGCTAGCAAAGAGCTTTGCCTGTGAAGAAGCAAATACTCTCCTCCTTGGAGACACCTTCTCCAATACCTCCTGCTTCCAGCCACGACGCAGGGCACAGCGTGACCTTGGGCAGAATTACAGAGGAAGGAAGAGCCAGAGAGGAAGAACAGAGGGGGAAGTGTCTGATGCTTCAAGACAGAGATAATTACTTCTACAGCACACCTCTTCCAGGAAACTAGGAAAGTCCTCGAGGTTTTAACATTGCCCATTTAAACTGCAGCAAGTCCACTGAAAATCAGTCATTGCCAGAGTGAAACAGAGCAGCTGCTTGATGTTTGCAATGGCTGGTAGAAAATAATCATAAAGAATAACACCATGCTGTCATATGGTCTATGCTCTTGCTATAGGCTGCCTTCTGATACACATTTATCTATTATGTAAAACCCTCCAATTCAAGAGATCCTACAGGCTCCTCCAATGCATCACCCACTTTGGAGCTGGAGTTTCGAGTTGGTGTTTCGAGTTGGTTTCCAGAGCTTATGGTTTATCAGAAAAATCAAGGAGTTCTGTAACCCAGTGCCCTTTGCCACTAACCCCTCCTATTTTAACAGCTGGAGTTTATCCCCACTGATGCCATTTGCAGAAGTTGACCAAACTCAACTGCATGCAATTTCTGAGATTAAGCACTGGGGTAGTAAAATTCAGCTTGGCACTGTGAGTAGAGTGTAGTCAGCTCCTATCATGTGGAAACAGGTTGCAGAGAGCAACCATTTAAATGAAACTGCTGGAGGCTCCAGGTTCAGCTATGAGTAGGATGAGCTGCTGCCTCTCAGCAGGCCTGAGAGATAGATAGGAGAGTAATACATGAGTCTTATTAACATACCCAGTATCTTGTCTAATCTTCAGAAATTAATGTTGCCTTGATTTTCAGTTGTCCAACTTAACTATCCTGAACCAGTAATTATTACAGACATTATTTTCCTAGATATTTCTTTATCCAAAAAGGAACTTGCCTTGTACCTACTAATCTACTGTTTTCTTGTATTAAGTGACATTCTCAATTTAAACAGTATCTGCCTCAAACCTGTTTATTTTCTGTAATACTGCCTTGAAAAATTCCAGACAATGAGCTGTATACGTGAGGAAATTGCACTAGCTCCTACCAATCAATACCTGCTTCTCGTAATTTTTCTAAAGTTTCTTTTTTTTTGTCATCCTATTACTTTTAGTTCCTTGGATGTGTTGTGTGCTGGAGGAATAATTAATTCTTAGCTCTCTGTAACTTCCTTCCTATGAATGTTATTTTGCTTGTTTCTCTCAAGTCTATTAATGCCTTGCTCTCTCAAATATATTATTAAAGATAATTTATGGCAGTCTAATAATCAGCCATTCAGGTTCCCAAAGTACGTCCCATCTAGTCTTTGGACTCTGTCTGTTTTTACTGATTTTAAATTACCCAAGAATTGTTCTTTAAAAGTTGCCAGTATCTTCAGTTTTTTGCTGTTCTGCCCAGGATACATTGCTTTCGCTTCTGCCATCTCACTTCCATTTTCCTTGTGAAGTGAAGAACTTTTAACTTTTTTTTCTACAAAATCTGCAGCTCAGGGTTGCTCTTGCAAGGAAGAGCTTTAATTGAATTCGCTAAAAATATAATTTTTGGGGAAAGCTAAAAAAATGGACCTAGTACAACATATTCCTTCTCATCGAGAGAACAGACACACACAGCAGTGTCCATCTATCAGGTCAGCAAGCTAGACCTGTATCTAAATGGATAACATGGACCATATAAAGACAATTGTTTTAAGGCATCCAAGACCTTTTTTTCCACCTTTCTGTCATCCTATTCCCCTGAATTTGGCAGCTTGATGTGGTGTTAAGCTATTCCAATCTGCATTAATATTTTTGATCCAACATTTGAAGAACAGGCTAAATTAGTTTAGAGTGGCTGAATTCGTTTACAGTCATGTAAATATAACACTATACAGTCATTATTACCAATATAAGCAAGCAAAATGCATAAAGTGGAGCTGGTGGGAGCTTTGCTAGTGGCTGTTCTGCAGTGTGAGGCTTTGGCTGGCTACACCAAGAGCCAGGGGGGATTGCTGGCATTAATACCCATCAGCATCTTTTGCAGCTGGATCCTGAGCTTTTAATCCTGCAAACCTGCTAGGGATTTCAGCCTTGCCCTGGGGCAATGAGAACAGAAGTATCCAGCCAGTTGCCATCTAGTGACAAAGTGTGAGGTACCACTGAGGCTTTCAAAATGAAATTGCAGTGCCCCAATATCGAGGACAGAACCAGTGCCTTGTAATGAGGATTTTATTCCCCTCTGCCATGCCTTTCGTAATGTAGCAGGCTGCTTAAACAGCACTGATAAGCTGAGAGCTTGGCCCTTGTATAATGCTAATTCTCATAGAACTGGTTCTGAAATAATTGATAATTAAATCCATGAGCTGCTGTGACGGGCTACAAATACATTAAGGATTTTGCTCATTTTAAGCCATGGCAAGTAGAAAATAAAATGATACTGTGGTTCACCAAATGTGATATCTAAGATGTGACCAGAGCTGTGATTATTCCTCATCTTCAGAACACTTGACACATGCACTGGTACGGGCTATGGTTTCCTTATTGAATGGTGCTCTTCTTTAGATGATGCTTTTTATTGGATCATGAGGCAGGTGTTCTTTCTATGAGGAAAAATATTCTGCACTATTGAGAACATAGCAAGCTGTTGAATTGTGATGTATTTAAAGGGACATTAATATCTCTGAGAGCTTAGTATTTGTTTATTTTATATAAATTGGCTCTGCTCTTTCTAAGGGAAATGTAATTCAAAATAAGCATTAAGGGATGCTGTGTCTATAGCGTATAAATTATGAATATAGTTTCCTTGCTTATAAAGACTTCCTAGAGCACACAAGTTAGTATTTACATTAATTAGCTGATAATTTTTATGAGGTTAATGTCTTATTTTGAAAAGTAAAGCAGAAATTTCGTCATTAAAACTCTGCTTAATTTTACTGTTTTTTCCACTACTATTTATGGTAATTTTTTCTCAAAGGATAGGTTAATGAAATGTTGTTTCCTTATCAGCTCCCTGTATATTAAATTTGCCAGTCCTGAGGGTCTACCAATCCTCATTTATAAACAAGTCAAATCCTATTAAAGGTAAAATCAGATATAAATGAGAAAAGCAAAATTTTTGATTTACTCAGGTATACACAAACATACATGTATTGTTGTGTATTTGCAACTCATCATTAATGTTACAATACATCTACAAGTTTCTGCTGGTAGGATTTCAGCTTTCTTTCATATGGGTTCTCAGGAATACCTAATACTTAAACAAGAAAATGAGATTTGATGATTGAAAAAGGCCTTAGAGGTTACTTCCTGAAAGGTTTCATTAATGCTACTCCCACTGTATG
>JAUBOD010000824.1:2772180-2782650 GCA_032353885.1 Nothura maculosa | reverse complement strand
GGGAGGTTGTGGAGTCTCCTTCTCTGGAGGTCTTCAAAACCCGCCTGGATGCCGCCCTGTGCCACCTGTTCTAGGTGCCTGCTGGAGCGGGAAGGTTGGACTAGATGATCTCTAGAGGTCCCTTCCAACCTTGTAGATTCTAGATTCTGTGATTCTGTGATTTTTCCCTTAGATCTGTTTGATTTGCTGGATTTTTTTTGAATGGTGAAACTCTAGGTGAGTTTCCAACTCCAGACACTTGCACAACTCCCTTTTTTGCACAGTACTTTTTATAATCAATTTCTGATCAACCCAATTGTAAAAAAAAAGTATAAAAATATACTGACTTTTTTCATAAGCTTTGGGTTCTATTAAATATCCATCAGCTTTGACTTTAAGGGCTGAAATATTAAACACTGGCCTGTCTAGAATTAGTCTCTGTGGGTAGGATTTAATAGGCTGACTACTCTAAGAAACCCTTGCCGGTTTTCTTCGTTGTTTTCTTGATGGACTACAGGTGGTCCTGTGAACTGGAAGAACCTGGGTATAGCAAGGCACAGTATTCTTCACATGAAAGCAAATCTCAGTAGCATTTTATGCTTGTTATTGTTCAGTGGGTGGCCTACATTGTGACTCCTACCTAAAGCAGCAGTTACATTTCTACTGCACTGTGTGTTTGACCTGCCCTGCTCAGTGAGCATCCTCCCACGATCAGTTCTTACACAGTGCTGAAGCTGCAAACAGAAAAGAGGCTTGGAAAACCAGGATGGGTCTGTGTAACTAAAGATTGTGCCATAATCCATAGGTGCGTGAGGATAGAGTTAATATTTCCTTGGTAAACTTTTCTCCCAATGTTATCCCCTCGCAATCTTAACCATTTTTTTAACTGTGGCATTAGTGTTACTCTCTGGAAATATATTATTTAAAATCTCGTTGATTTTTGTGTTTAGAACTGAAAAAAAACATGGATTAGGAATGAATCTTTTCTTCATATATAGCTTGATCAAAAAGTGTAAACTAAGTATTTCTGGTGAGAAATGCAGAAAAGTGTTTTGCCCTGAAAAAAGAAGATTGATACAGAGACTTTGTAAACATGACTGTAAATGGGGCATGTCTCTGTGATGTAGACATAAATGAGCTTTCATAGGAAAACTAAAAAATCAGAAAAAATCTTACTCGCCACATAGAGTTCGTTATGGTCGAAAAGTAATTATGTTCTTTCTAAGGAAACTAGCTAATATCTTTAACATACAAAGTCAGTTGCAGATCACCCTGGCACGTGCTGAAGACAGGAGGGAATTATTTGTCCTTTCTTTTCACTTATGAAAACTCTTCCTGTACTGGTGAAGCAGTGAGCTCCGGGTTATTACCAAGGCCAAGTCTTGTTTACCACCCCCAATTAGGCTGTGGGTACCAGGGACGAGCCAGGGCTCAGAGTCATGTTAGGTATTGGGAGAAGAATGGAGAAAGATGGATACACTGGCCATAGAGAGCAGTGCTGCTTATTTATATCATAATCCATCAGCCCCAGGGAATTTGGCTTTCAGGAAAGAAAGGGGGGAAAAAAGGCTGACCAAAGCAGTATTGTGAAATCGCGCATCGTTTTTCAGGCACTTGTAGGCACATTTTGTATATGTGATGCCCATCTCGGAGGCTGTGTCCAAGGCAGCAATTGTTTGATTGTTTCTCTTTATTAGACAGCTTGCTTTGTAACAGGGACAATTTTCCACTGCAATCTATCACGTGGAAACGCTGCTCCTCTGCGCCACACATTATGGACAACTATGGCAGCAGGGAGTCCATATGTAACTACTAAAATGATCCCCTCCACCAAATTGCATGAGCCAGGCGCAAAGCAAGGTCAGAAAATATGTGGTTTTCTGACATCAAACACCGTAAATTGCTGAAACATAGGACACGATTTGTAGCTTGCTTCTTTAGCTTTGCAGCTCTCTCTTTTTTTTTTTAATCTTCCAAATTAAGCTAGTGCATTATCCATAATGCTTGGGAATCAAGGTTTTATTTACCCTCTTTGAATATATTTATGTGCTTTCAGGAGAAAACCACTGAGAGGTACAAGTTCTTCCTGTTTGGGTATAGCCAGAAAGTCTTGCACAGAATTAACTATTTATTGTTGTTGCTGGGTGCTTTCTTGTCTATAATGAAAAAATAGCTATGAAATAAGGAATCAAATAAGCAACATGTCCTTTATGAAATGAAACTATAATGAGTATCTGAAAACTTGTATTTCCCTCTTTGAGTCAGTACGAAATAGCAGGTGATTTCCTTTAACTGTGAATGATATAGTAAATTAACATTGCCAAAAGACATTGGGGAAGTCACACGCCACTATTAGTAATGAAATATTGGTAATGATGTAGTTTTTTGTCACGTTAAATACATTTCACATTTGGTACCAGAAGAAAAAGAGCGCAGCATTTAATCCATCCACAATCTAATACTAAAAGTCCCATTTCAAGAGATGAAAACATTTTGGAGACATAGTGATGATCCATGAAAAATGGGCTTTAGGTGACATCCAGTCTTCTCATAGACAGTACTGGGAGCAGGACTCACCCAGTTCTCCAAGGCAGCAGCGAGTTGCCTTAACCATCAAAATTCCCTATCTCTTCCTTTAAACCCCTACCATATTGACTGCTATTTTTCATCTCATTCTTATTCCCTGGGAATGATCCATCCTGTGGTGTCTTCAGCTTAGAAAAATCACCTGAACATTTTTAATTTAAATTAAACAAATCTGCACAATTATCTTAAAAAATGCCAAGATATTAAAGTTTAAATGATTGTTGAAAACAGGAATATTCAATAAAAAGTGACAGTTCGTGTTGAACAGCACAGCTATCCTGGCCTATATATCCACTTTTTAAGTTGGGAGCAGAGAGGAGAGGTGTCTGTTTGGACACAAGCCTAGGCACACACAGCTTAGGGGACACTTGGGTGTCCCATAGCCTCTTGCCCATTAATCTAAGATCTGTGTGAGTTCCACCAGCCTTGTAGCCCCCGGAGAGCTTCCTACTGCTGATAAAAAGGATAAAATCACTGTCAAGAAGACGTATTTTCCTCCCCAGGTTGCACTGGGTTTTGGGCAGGACAAATCCAGCCTCATTTCAAGGCTGAAACCCAGGCAGGCTTCCTGCTCCGTGCCCCTGAGCATCAGCTGCTGTGAAACCCCAGCCATCAGAGACAGAAATTGCACATCCCTCGCTCTGCTGCTTGGTGCTTTTCTCTATTTTTTTTCTCCCTTATTTCCAATTCAGAAGAGTGGCCCTCAGGGAGCTGGCTTGGTTTCTGGGTGTACTTTACATGTGGCGTTTGGGAGGAGCACGCTTTGAAAGCATCTAGGTTGCAGTGAAAGCCTTGTGCTGTACATGCACTACCAAGAGCCCCAGTTGTTGAGCCAGGATAGTTTTTCTCCCTGTGGACTATTGAAGAGAGATTGCACAGTATAAAGGAACATTTGAGAGCTTAAGAAAATATAACTGTTAAAAGAATGCCTTTTCTTACTAGTCCTTTGGCTATGAATGCTAGAAAAATGGAGGTGTTTGAAATCCTATCCAGGAAATGGTATTTTTTTTTTCAACAGATATTCAATAGTTATATACTTTACAGAACTCTGATTTCGTCTTATGTGAGTTATTTCAGTGTTAAAAATACTTAGAGAGATTTTTTTCCAAATGATGTAGTAAATAATTGATTTGTCCCTGATACTGTATTTTTCATGTAACTGTGTTGTGGAGCATGCAGAACAAATGCTTTAAATAGGCAGTACTTCCAACCTGCTGCTAAAAGCTGGAACAAGCCTCTCATTTTGGGGGAACTTCATTTGCACTATTTTCACTGCAACACAGAGTTACATTCCCATAATGATTGGTCTCCTATACAAAGGCATTTCAGCAGAGAAAAATAATAAATAAAAGGATCCCATATTGATTTTGAAGGGCCATAGAGGATGCATTTGGTTACTTCAGCTGCTCACAGGCTTCTTATATAATTTTCTGCTCTTTAGACCTTCTATATTTCCTTGAAGTTTTGCAAAGATTTTGTCATTGCTATGGATGTCACACTGATTTACTGGTATTTTTTGTGGGGATGCTCCACAGATCCTTTACTGAATGAGAGATTTGTTAATGATAACCTGTTAAGGAAACTAGGAGAAAGGAAAAAAAAAACTCTACTTTTTAAGATTTAATGTTTTTCTATTCATATTAAGTAAAAATATTATTTTAAACAGTTATAAAAATAAAGTGGATTCAGTGATATAATACACAGGGATGTTCACTAGCAGATTCCACATAACAACTGTAAACCTGTCTGTGCTTTAATCAAACTAATGAAAGAGTTGATCTTTGCCAGAAGATTTATTGCAAAGGAGCAGGCAGGCAAAACCCATGATAAATCGAATCCCTCATCTTTATTTATTAACTAAACCCTAATATTTATGCAAAACGTCTACTTTTTACACATCTATACATCATAGATCTTGTAATTCATGACATAAAGACATTATAGTTTATGACCTTCTCTCACTTAAAAGTTTGGGAATGTAGGGAAAATGGACATTTACCTTCCTGGAGCTCTGTATTGGCAGGTGTCATGTGCACATGGAAATGCTCCCCTTGGCTCCCTGGCAAAAAGGGTATTTTGGTGATAGGGCGAATATCCTGCCTTGATGGGGAAGAGCCCCAGCATATGCAGCAATGACAATTAGAGGATAGGATGTCCTCCATCCCTAGGGACCAGTTTGCAGGGACATCTAGCAGGTGATTTGGGGAGAGGGACAGGCTTGAACATCCAGTACTGAGGAGCAAGAGAAGGAGTTTGGGCTCTGCCCATTGGGATTCTGCAGCTACCTGGGAGGTTCCAGTGTCTCACTCCACCTCCAAGTGTGTCCCAGGCTCAAGCCCAAGACACTGCTCTCCTGCCTAGGCTCCTGGCTGCCAAGGAGAGCCAGTGTTACATTTCTCTGATGACCAGCTGTTTGTGCTGGCTTTAAATCTCCATGTTGTTGAACCCTTCCTCCAGAACACCTCTTCTCCCTTGGTGTTATGGAATCAAAAAGGTAGTTCAGGTTGCCATGGAAACCTTAATTCAAGCTTCAGTGAGTTTTTTTTTGCTGGTGAAGTTTTCAATCTTGAAAATTGCACCAGTTTTTGAAAAGCATAGTATTTATATAAACATGTTCTTTTACGGTGTTTAAAAGGCTCAGCAACTGGCACCACGGACATCTAACTGAGGGAAAGGGTTTCATGTGAGTGGGGGCAATGATTAAAGAGAAATTTCCAAAGTGACCTCTGTATTTATTTACCCTTGGCAATTTGCAGAGCTACATGGGGGCTGCGCAGGATGTGACCATTTTGAACCACTCTGTGGATATATTCTCCATCAGAACAATTCGTGTGATCCCCTAGAGAGGTGCATATTGTCTTGAGGAATTAGGGACTGAAAACTGTTGGGGGGTAAACAATTAAAATCGACAGTGTTTACCCTCTGACTGCTTTTCATATTTGTTACAGTTTTCAGCAACTGCTTCAAAAAACAAATAGGCTTAGGGTTTCTCAACCACACTCCTCCAAAGGAATATTTTTCCCACTCTCAAAAGATGCAAAAATGTGACTTTTGGTCATTTCTCAGTGTAATATTTTGAATGTTATCAGCATGACCCATCTTCAAATCACAAAGAATTACAATAATAAAATTATTGTGGCATTTTGGAAATACAAGGGTCAGAGCTGAAGAGACATAAAGTTCTGGTTTCAATTCAAAGGAGAAATACTAAAAGTTGCAAATATTTTAGAACTCATGGCTTTTTCTTATGAAAACTGTGTTTCATTTCTTGAACTTAAGGGAAGAAAGAGTTAAAAACTCCACAGCAAACAAAAATGCAACTGACTTATAAAACAGAAGTGGTTATTAAAAAAATTACAGGCATATCCACCCTCCCCATATCATTCTTCCTAAGGAGTGAAAGAGTAGCCATATCCACATTCCTTACAAACTGGAGAATGGGGAACAATCACAGAGTACTTTAGTAGCAGTCACTCTTGCACTCTCCACATGGGACAGAGATGGCAATAAAAGCAAAGCACTGGATTATTTCCTTGTTGGAATCATTGCTCACAGACATGGTCTGTGAAATGTGCAGAGAAGCGTCAGGTTGGCCTTGATGACCTCCCTACCTTTTCTATTGTATTTCTATCCAAGACATTGAAAGAAATCCACAGTCTACAGTCTTACACTGCACATCACCAAAGGAATCAAAGCCCTACAGTGAAGAGGACACCAGTCTGCTGCCATGGGGATCTCAGTAAGCCAACCTGAAAAGGAGAGATTTGAGCCCCCAATAACCACTTTTCTAGTGCCATGAGGATGATAGTGCCTATCTGAAGGCATCCTGGGTTAGTGCATTCCAAATGCTGTCTTCCTTCCCTCCTCCCTGTATTACTTAATTTTTGAAAGAGCTGCTTTCATCCAAGTGGAGCAGTCTCCATCAGCCTGGTGTGATCAAGATTAATAGAATTCTGAATCTTTGCTGGATTTCCTGGTGAATCCTGTCATGTCCCTTTCATCCCAGCCACAAGGGTTTACCTCTTGAGTACAGCTGCTCCCACTTGCCACTTTTCTTCTGGTTGAGCAAATGTGGTGAAGCTGGATAACTCTGCCATCCATCTGCATAGCTGGCACCGTGTCTTGCTTGTTTGCCCTCACGTCTTGCTTGCTTGCCTGCTTTGCCTTCTCCTGGCTCATAACCCGCTTTGCGGAACCGCTGGGAGCACGTGAGCGCATGGCCCGTGTCTGCTGTGCTCCTCCAGCTCCCTGCCTGCTTATCAGGATAACTTAATTTAAAGCCAATAAAGCGTGTCAACACTAAACAAGTGACTTCTGTTTCAGAAATCCACAAGAACAGCATATAATCTCCAAGTCGTCTTCTAGAGATTGGGTCATGAAAATCAGAATGGTTATATGAAATTCGCTGAAATGTAAGCAGCCCCCAATCCCTAGTAATATCTACAGGCTCTTATTGACATTAGCTGAAGTGACCGCCGCGCTTTATTAACTTCTGCATAACAAAAGCGCTTGGCGACAATGTAATCGTTCGGTCTTACCTTCTGGGCTGTCATCCCATGTTTACAAAATTGCCCCTGACATCCTTCCAATGAATCATATCATGAGCCACCAGCTGAAAGATTACTTCAGGAAAGATGATTAGCAGGGAAGGATCTTGAATACTTTATCTGAGCTCAAAGACATGGACATCGCTGATAGGAGCTTTTTTATATATGAAGAAAAAAGCCTTTATTGTTCTGGAAGCCTTAGCAAATTAACATCAAAATGGTTGTGCTTTTTGACTTAGCCAAGCAGGTAATATTTTTTAAAAGCCTGGCAGTATAACAGGGCATACATTGCATTTCACTTTTAAGTGCTCAAAAGGCTGAAAAAAATAAATCACCATTTTCCGGTGGACAGAGATGTGTTTAAATCTCATATAATTTTATTCAACCCAGTGTATAGTCCTCTTTTTCCCCCTCTTTGAAAACATTACACTTGATTGAAAAATAAGTGAAATGTTAGATAAGTGGCAATCTAAGGAGCTGTGCAATTACTCCTGCTCTTGTTTTTGTCATTGGATTCATGATTCCATGTATGCTTAGTTACAATTCATTTGGAAATGACAATTAAGTGAGTGCTGGAAAATCTTAGAGCAGATGTGCCCAGTGGGGCAGGCTTGGCACTGCTGTGACAAGCAGTGCAGCCCTCTGTAAGTCTTGCTGATGAAAGTTCCTTGCGGATAAGTCTTGTGCTACCCACGTTTCAGAATCTCCCTCATGATTCATTGATGTTCATGCCTACAGCAGGCAAGTGCAAGTGTCCATAGACCTCTATGGGTTTGTTAGCAAAAACACACACACACAAAAAAGAAAAGAATAAAGGAGAAAACAGGATAACTGGCAGAAGTCCTTAAAATAGTCCTTTTAATTCCTAAATATAAAACAGGTGAGAGTGGCTACATGAAGTGCAGAGATGCCTGAATGATGCTACGGGATGCCAGATCCGCTCATAACAGTTAATCCTGACTGGTGAGTTGACAGGAGGTTTTCAGAGCCCTCCCTGGAGCCTGGCATAGACTGAGGAGATTGAATTTCCTCTTTAAATATTAAAGGGTCAGAACTAGGGATTTGCTGTGGTTGAAACGCAATATTTCCTTGAAGTCTTCTTATTTCAGAAGACTTACTGTGTATTTCTCAGGCCTGTACCGAGATCAGGATTAATTGTGCATTTCTTCTGATTGTATTGGTTGTATGAGAATAAACTTTAATTAAAAATATATATTTCTGAGAGAATCCCCTGAGGCAGCCCCAGGAGGGACCTTCACAGAATGCACACAGTGTCATAGGAAAGCATATCAGTGTATTGAATCATATTGGTTTATTAAGGAAGATTTAGTAGCTTTTGAAAGATGACTAGCTGCTTTTTAGAGGTACAGAAAAGCAAATAAAAATCTAGTATCTTCATTCAGGTATGCAAAGAGAGTTAATAAAATTGCTTTATAGAGAAGAAAAATAATTGCCAAACCTAAGATTAAAAAAGCACTATATTCAACAAAATGAGCAACATTTATAACTTATTGGGCCCATAGGTGGAAATGATTTTAAAAATGTCTCTGCCAACATTATTCTTTAAAAATAATTTTCATTCTCCTTCATATATTTCCACAAGGTACAAAAGATGATACAGATGTAGCATGAAAAATGATGGGATGAGATTCTATATCTGATTCAACAGAAGAAGAAAAATTGCAGTACTTACCACTCTAGCTCCATCAGACAGTTTTAAACTAATGTTATTACATGGTGTCAACAGCTGACAAAGGTTCCTTGTGTCCTCAGACTTCCTCCAGCCAACGTGGCCATCTCCTTCTCTCTGCCCTTCTCCAACCCTTAAATCTGAGAAAACAGCCAGTTTTCGCATTCTGCCCTGATCAGAAGCTATTAAGTCAGAGGTCTGACAGGTTGAAATGCCTTTTAAAGACAAAAGAGATCCTCACTGGAAATATCCCATGGCCACACACCCTGTTTCTATCACAAAATGAGTGCAACATCCCCAGAGACAGGTGCCACTTTAGGGGCATTAAATCCCTCTGAGATAACCTGAGTGGGACGTGATACATGGCAGCTCAGGCTGAAGAGACAAGAAAACTCACAGGTGACCTAGACCTTAGGATCCTGTCCCCCATTAGACATTTTTAGGATTTGCATGGAAACAAAGTGTTTTTATCTTTTACTATCTTATACTTCACTCTTAAATTACGTGTTTTGCTATAAACCAAATCCAGCTTGGAAGAGCTGGCACGTCATGCTAGAATAACTCTGCATGGAGGTTTCATAGATGCTTTAAACAGACATGGTGTGTATTCCCTAGGCTTTACCAGATGCTAGCACCAGATGCTAAAATCTTTATTGTTTGCAGGTTTCTGTCTCTAGAAAATGCAGAGTCTAAACAGCATTGATGGTTTTTAAGAATTTTGATGACTATTGATTTAGAAATATATCGTTACATTGGAATATTCTTTTGGTGTTTTTGTAAGCTGAAATATGTGTATAGCTATGTGTTTGTAACCAAGATGTGAGTATGTAAGAGAATATTTATGGGGAAAGGTAGTATTATTTAATAGGCAATCTGGTAGATTTGGAAAAAAAAATAAGCAAGGTTTCAGGCACACAAAATCTTATTCAGGCCTCAAATACATGTCATAAATTTTAACCTGTATATAAGTTGTATTGAGCTTAAGTTAATCATGTTAATAATTAGTACCCCTTGGTACTTGAAGACAGGAAAAGAGGTGTAAAAGTCATTAGTACTGCCAGGACAAAAAGCAAGAAAAGTAATAACCATCTGTGAAATAGCAAGGGACTAGATAGGAGTGAGAAAAATTGTCATGTGCCATAAAACCACCTTCCCCACTGAGTCCGTAATTTTAAGTGTCCACTTGAGTTATGAATTTCTGCTCCCCGACTCAGCTTTGAAGATATTTTTAAGTGTTTCATGGGGACCAGGGCAGAGAAGTCAAAGCTGGAGTGGCTATTCTATGAAAAAGAAACTTTCCCACTGACAACTGGGTCTTTCTGTCCTCTGACGATTGTCTGAAGTGTCCTCATTCCTGTACAGAGCAGGTACTTTTCAGACAGGTATGTGGCACATTGGCAGATAGCAGTAAATCTGCGGTGCAGGATCCCCAGCTGATGGTGTTGCTGGTGTGGGATGCAGTGACTGGATGAGGCTGCATCGTTCTGGAAGCATGTTGGCAAGTTTGACATTTGTTGGTCCTGTACTTTGGTCTGCAAAAATTTTGCTTCTGATGTTAAGCTTGACAAGTTAGAAGTGTTGGCTGATGACCAAGAAAGAGCGTAGAAGAAAGTTATTTTAAATGATGATCTTTTATTACAGGCATATTATTTATTGATTTTTCTAAAC
>JAUBOD010000824.1:2546143-2559029 GCA_032353885.1 Nothura maculosa | reverse complement strand
TGTGGATGTATCCCCTGTAAGATCCTCATCTTCCCTCTGTCTTTTAATGCCTCTCAAAATGTTTTTCATATTTGCTTATGCCATATTTTCCATAGTTTATCCTCATACAAGAGTTTTGATAACTCCTCTCACATCCTACTAGAATCTCTGTCAAAACTGATCAATAACAGGGATAGGGGAGTAAGAGAAATAGTGTTTCTCCAAGCTGAAATTATTTTGGATATAAAGCAGAAACTAGTCAAGGCATCCAAAATTCTTCAATTTGAAACCGAGAATCAATTGAATTGATTTCAATCCGAAATTGAGATAGCGAGAAAATGACAGCTCTACATAAACCGATGCCTAGGTGCAGAATAAAGGAATTGAATTGGAATGTGGGGTAGAGGGTAAGTCAAGGAGCCCTGGAAGCTGGCAGGCAGGGCAGCTCCTCACCCATGGGCCAGTTGTCGTACACGTGCTTGGCGATGTCGGCGGCCGAGTCGTTGGGCGAGAACAGGAACTCCTTGGTCTTGCCGCTCACCAGGATGAGGCGCAGGTTGATCTGCAAAGACAGGGCAATGTCAGGAAAACAGACACTGAAGACTTAAGGTATGAAGAGTCAAAGAGCACTAGGATGTATCTTCTGGAATGAAATGAGGGAAAAAGGAAAAATAGACCCAAAAAATCACATAGAACAAAAAAGATGTAAATTCTTCCTAGGGGGCACTTGCCACACATCTCCAAATTCATCTTCCTAAGCCAAAATTTGGTTGAAGTTGGCCTGTTGCTATAAGGCAAACAGTTATCTTCCCTACAGTTAAATAATATAATCACTTTATAAAAAAATCCTTGATTTCTTGTGTCTAATGAGCAGCAGCTTCAGCTATAATCTTCCCTTCTAACTAGAAGTTACTGCAATCCTTTCCCTATGCAGCATTAAAATATTCTGCATAGGATTTCATTATGATAGTGCAAGAAAGATGAAATTTTGGCTCGTCAAGCAGTGGCGAGTGGAGTTATAAATTCTGGGGGTAGCTGGAATGTAAGAGTGAGAAGTCAGAGTGCAACCACTGCAGTGTTCTGGTCTGCAAATCTGAATTTCATCAACTTTCAGGTCTCATCTGCTTGGAGACTTTTCCAAACGAGCCCCTGAAATTGCACCTCTCATGTTAAGCTGCCAGAGAGTTCATTCTTGCTGGAATTCAGGATTTTTTCCTTCTCTATATCAGATATAAAAGGAAAAAAAAATGACACTTGTGCCCAGCTTTCAGATTTCAGCCAGGATGAAGATGTCAACACCTCAGGTCCCAGCCTTGCTTCATTTCTCCATCCCCTGTTCCTGGAGCAGCTTGCCAGATGGATCATCTGTTCCCTTCTAAACCCTTTGGCTCCGGTTCCCACCGCCCACCTCTAACACCTAATAGAGGCATCTAAATTAGGATCCCCATCCTCCCGCACACGCTATCCATGTTAGTGGAGAGAAGGATGCCCTCCAAAAACCATTCCATCTTTATTTGCAGGTGGAAGGGCAAGAATGAATTATCATAGGATGGCAGCTTCCCCTCCCTGCCTCCCATTCAGCTCCTGTCAGAAAATAGACTCCATGGACACAGGCAGGAGCCCAAGCGGACGCCGTTCCTGGGGCAAAGTCCAGGGCCAATTCCACACTCCCACTGCCTGCATGGAACAAGGGAAAACCAAAATCCACAAATACCTCCAAGGGCAGAAACTACAGGAGTGCTGTTAAATCAAAGGAGTTTTTCAGTCAATTCAAAATACACCTGGTTAGAAGCATGAAGGCTGCATTTCCCTCGCTTTTTCTAGAATAATTAAGAATTACCTTCAAATCTTACCAAGATTTAGGGAAAAAAAACCCAACAGACTCAGTTCCACTATTTCTGTTTATTCCAAAAACCAGCTCTGATGAATGAGAACTTTCAAGCCTAAATATAGCAGGGGCCAGGCTGTGCCCACTTGTTGTCTTGCTCATATTGTCTTTCAGTTCACACAGCTTCTCCCCATGCTCCCGGAGCAGCTCTGCTTCCCCCAGGCTGCAGTTTGCACGTTCCCATTCCCAACCCTTCTCTCCCCTCACCAGGGATTATTTCTCCAGCACGCTGGCTGGTGTCTCAGCAGATGCTTGGGGAGCACCACAAGCAGCTTCCCTGCTCTCCTGGGAATATCCCTGCCAAGGCTCCCGAGAGGCCACAGCGGCGCTGCCCGGGTCGCTCCAAGCTGGAGGGAACCTGGAACTTCCAAGCTGGAACTCTTCCACTTCCATCACTTCTCATTTCCAGCCTCCAAGCTCAATTGGCATTTTGGCTTCAATGCCCTAAGGCAAAAGGTTCTGCATTTCATCCTCCTTACATTACCCTTCAAGAGAAAGGAAGGAGTTTAGGTTGAGATGGGTCAAACCTCACTCTGCCCCTCAGAAATACTTATAGGAGATCTCCCACGCTGGCTTCCTATGAAACCAGCCACAAATATATCTGGATCACATTCCCTTCCCTCTAAGTGAGCAGTACTTTTCCAGCTTCATGTGATCCACAAATCTGAGTAGTACAATCAGGTACCCTTGTCATCAAATAACTCAGATGAAAGAGAGATTGATGGTCCATAAGCAAGTCCAATAATTCTCTCTCTCTGATCCACCTTCCCTCTTTCTCAACCTGTCCATAACCTCTGTGAGCTCCTTATATTCTCACAGTTCCTCTAGTTTCTCTTATTTAAGCAACAGCCTATAAATGTGGCACCAGATGAAATGCTATGCTCATTTTCAGGTGAAACCATACAAATTTCTACTTAGAAAAATCAATTTTTTACCCAAAGCCTGTTTGCCATCATCTGCCTTTCATAAATGGCACATGTAATATTCTCTCCCATCTTCTCTATACCTCATTACCTTTAATTATCCTTTAAGCCTAAAGGCAACTCACTGCAACACTGACATCCTGCCAAAGGAAAACCAGGAGGTTTAGATGGCATCAAACACTGTTTGGGAATGTGCCATTCCCAACCTGGTTGGGAAACCTGGTTAAAAATAAACATGCAAACCCCAAATATCCATCCACGATGGCTGCTGGATGCTTTAGTGGATCCAATGTGGAGCCTTCCTCACCACTTGCCTTCCTGCCTCTCCTTCCCTGCCCTCCATTTACTCTATCCCTTGTCATTTCCTGATCCTCCACAGCTCAGTTTTATGCAGGTTATCCCAAGATTTATTTCCAATTATTGGTGTATAGTTTCTTTGTGGTGGGGATTATATATTTGGAGGAATAAAATACTTCCCTAGGCAATAAGCTTTTATGTTGTCAAAGTGCCAGTATCTAGAAGGGTCTCACTTGGAGCCCAGAATTGATGATATTGAAACAAGACAATAATAAAGAAGAAAATCATGGATAAATAACTGAAACCAATTTGGCTTCCCGCAAATTTGGTTAAGTCAAAATTCTGCTGTTAATATACAGTTAGTATCATTGTATATTATAATATATAATATAGAATTCAACAAAATCAATATAAGGAACAGGAAAAAGGCAGTGGGGGAGAATTGGTTCCTTCTCAATACAGATAAAACTTCAACACTGCCGAGTTATCAAGTTACTGCTGCAGAGTCTCTCATTCTTGCTACCAAATACACAAGATGATACTTGAAGAAAAAAAATCAGTAATTTGACAAGTTAACAAAAAAGTATGTGTAAAATGTGAGGGTTATTTCATTTTTAGAAAAACAAATATTAACAGAAGCCCAAAATAAACCCTTAAATCAGTGAAGCAGATGTTCCATCAAATGTAAGGAAACAGCTGCTCTAATGAGAGGTTAACATTTTTTCTTATTTTTAGTAGTGCATACCACGGCCACATTTACTTTGCATGTTTGTCTATTTTTAATATATCTATATATGCAGACACAAATATTTCAGTTTGGACTGGAAGGAATCTAACCCTTCAGCTGCACAAGCTGCTGTCTCAAGGGGTTTGAAGTCCAGAATCCCCAAATTTCCCTTAAATTTCAAGTCTAATGCTGAAGTTCCCCTCCAGAGGATGAGCAGCACTACTGGCTTTTACCTCTCTATTTCCTACTCTGTGAACCTGAGGGGTTAAGATTGCATTTTCAAGGAGAGGGTAGGAGATCTGGCAAACTGCTTTGGCAAAATACCACGGATGGATGTTGGTGTATAAAATGAAAAGAGTAAAAGTTAGAGGACGTGCATGTGCTTACTGGAGGAAAGAGCAGGAAACCCCACCTTGCTTATGATTCTCAGCCTTCTTAGTGTTATATATTACAGGTTATATCATATTTCATAACTTAAAGTTGCAATAAAATTGCATCTTTACCCTTTATAGAGCATATGCTTCCAGCTCTCACGTATTCTTGCAGAAGGAGCCTGGATTCTGCTACACTTCTTGTGATTCACACAACTGTGACGAGTTGGCTCCTCCACAGGGCTCAGAACAAGGACTGCCCTGGTCCCTTTCGCTTGGCTTGAGGCTTGGGGGCTGCTCGTTGTCTTGTTTGGTTTTCCTGCAGGGCTGCCAAAGGGAATTCCAGGCTTTTGCTACAGGGAGCAGAGTCAGGATCACACGCTTGCATTTCTGCATTGCAGCTTGGCCGGGCTTGTTACCCATGGAAAAGCAGAGCCAAATGGGATCTGTTGGACCACGGCCACCGTGTGCGGTTACATAATGGCATTTTCTGCTTGTGATGCCAAGCTGGCCTAACTCCTGGGCCTAACTCAACCTAAAGCCTGGGCCTCTCCACCCCAGCTTCCTACTCACAGCTCCTGTAACCACCCCAGCAGTCGCACCCCATACGCAACACGGAGCCATAGGGTCACGTGCACTATGAACAGCCCCTCCAATTACACATAAAAGACACTGGTAGCACTTGCTGAGTAATTGCAACTTAAAACAGGAAAAAAGGGTCATGTACAGGCAGTTGTGGAATAAGTTTCATTTTCTTTGGCATTGGCATATGCAGAGCTTTGTTTGCTCTATGAAATCCCTTAGTATCCCAGGGCTTCTAATTTCAGAGCTGACTGGATGAGAGGTTACCTAAATACCAAGAAATAAGTGTTACAACCTGCAGGATATTTCTGAAAATTTGAACAACTCCACATCTGTTCAAATAACCAAGTTATCCTGGTTATCAAATGCTCCCAGAGCAGCTTAAGACTCTTCTAAGTTACATATACAAGATGTCTTTTCTTTAGTGTTCTTCAATACAGATTGAAGCCTCACTTTCTATAATCCAATGTCAGCTTCCTAGTTCACATTCCAGAAATATGTATGTTCTTCAAAGACTCATCCATGTTTTGGAATGACTCTAGCCCAAACAGAAGCCTGCTCACCTCATACCTTGCAGCATCATGGAAAACATTAACTTAATGCCATCAGATTGACCTAAGAAGTCAAACAACTTCTCAATGACAATCTAAAGGAAAAGGCAGCACTAACACAGGTCAAGTCAGCAGGAACCTATGAGGTTCTTCAGAGTTCTCTCTTAGGTAGACACCATCTCACCTCATGTAGTCCCTTCTGGAAATATATGCAGCTGAATTGGACAAATTTCAGTTTTGAAGTCACTGTGAGGATCTGTGGGTTGGAACTTCCTTCTGACTCCCAGCATGAATTTATACATGGTCGAGTTACAGCTACCAATGTTGAACCTACCTTGTGCTTTAGCTACAGCAGCAGCTTTTCCCCTCCTAGGTGTTGATCCATCCCTCCTACATCTGCACTGCTGCCACACATGGAAGCTCTCCACTAAACAGGCCAAAGTTTCCTTCTCATTATCAACATTGTGTTCAAAGGGCTGAGCTCCAGGAACAGAGGTGGAAGGGCTGGACGTGGTTCCCCTGGAGGACAGCTGCTTGGTGGGCACCCATTAGCTGCCTCCTGCAGCCAGGGGGACCTTATGGAGAAGACAGGCTCTGCATCGAGGACACTGAGGTGCAAGGCTCCCAACTAGAAGCTAATGGTTTTGAAGGAAGGGAGAAAAATGGTCCTGTCCTGAGACCTGGGCAGGTCTCTCTCCCTGAAGGTTTTCCAAGTCCAAGGTTTGCCAAGGCCCTGAGAAAGCAGGTCTGAGCTCAAAGCCGGCCCTGCTTAAAAAAGGCCTAAAGTGTCTGAAAAAGTGTCTGAAAAGGTATTTGCAGGTGACTACAAGTGTCTCGTATTTCTTACCTTGCAATACTCTTCCCTAGCCAACCATAAACTTTCAGACTTGCCTGACAAAGCACCACATCTAGTCACCCATCATGTGTGGAGTGTTTTCATCTCAATAAAATTAATTTTGTTCCTATTAATCCAGTCCTTGAGACCACCCATACATCATCATGATCCTCTTCTGTACAGCTGGCGCCTCCTCATTTTTCCCTGTCAACACATTTATCAGCCTATTGACTTTGTTTGTGCCAGGGATATAAATGCAAATATCCCAGAGAGCTGATGCCCAAATTGAATCACAATTCCATTGGTCAGGACCTCCAGCCTGGCACTTCCATGCTCACCATTACGTCCCATCTTCTCCAAGTGGGTGATGTCCACAGATATCCCCCTTCCCAAGCTCATCCTTCGCCATGTGACAACACATGAGCTACCCATGGAAGCCCAGACAGATCTATGATGTTTAGTCCTTCCAAGGAAAATTACATAGGTTACCTAGATATCTAGAATTATCTGGATATCTAGATTATCTAAGAAAATTATGTGCTATAAACTAGCTTAAGTAACTATAAAGAAATCAAGGCATTATTTATATCACAGATCTCTGCCAACCTTTTCCAGCAGCTCTAGGATGCTCCATGTTACCAGGATCCCTTTCTCTGCCCTCATGAGAACAGGCACAACAGCCGCCATCCTTCATGCCACAGTCTCACTCCCTTGATGATATAAGTTCTTCCGATGTCTTTCCAGTGCAGAAATCATCCAAACTGCATAAATTTCTCCTTCTCAATATCCTTAGTGTGATAGTTACTCATCTCTTGATCCCAAAGTCTCTTTCCTGCAGCCTTTCCCTCATTTAGCACCATGTTCTTCATACTAACCCAATACACGGGGCTTACTTGGCATTTGCCCCCCTGAAATCCAAGGCTTCTATAGACATCCCTTTGTTTATTCTTCCATATATCATGGGATCTAGGATCACAGGTCACTTATGACCATCAGATCGAACGTCATTGTTCCCAAGGAGCTTCCCTAAGATTTCCAGAACTTCCCAGGAATTTACTGAGGATGTCGCTAGCACCACAATGCTCCTTCCTACCAAGGAACTGGCTGTTGAGGGGCCCAAGATGCAGCTTCACAAAGCAAGGAGAAAGCAGATGAGCAGGGCACATCTGTAGCCCCATGACACAAGCAGCCTTAGGAGAAGGAGAGAGCAGCTTCATTCCGGCCTCTATTCAAGGATCACTGAACATAAACTTAGGAATTACATCTGCAGACCGATTCTCCCCAGATGCTTTATGGGGAACACAAGAAATTATTAATCCTGCTGCTCCAGCAACGATGTGGTGGCTCTCGCAATCCCTTGGGATGCACAGGAGCTCTGTGCTACCTTTGCAATTACTTTATATCTATCATGAGTCTTCTTGGCAGAGAGGAGACTCCTGCAGGACACATATACACAGACAGCTACCTGTTAAAACAGAGCTCCAGTTTAACTGGCAACTAACTCCGGTTTAAGTGCAGAACTCAGGCCGAGCTGCCCCACTTGTGGCAGGAGGGCGAGTGAAACACGAAGCCCTAAAAATATTCCAGCATGTCCCAATCCCTTATCCACCTTACGGGAATTTGCAGCCACTTCCATGACATGCTCACTTTTAGATCATTATAAAGAGAAACAAATGAACTTTTAGGGACAAGTGCTTCCTCCAAACAAGCAACAGCTCAGGCAACTTTGCAGAGTTAATAGCAATCAGTGATTTTCAGAGACAAAATGGAAGCAAGAAAGGGAATAATTAGAAATGATGCATTATCAAATCTTATTTAGAGGAGGCAAAGGCAGATCCTGTGATCCCAGAACTGGGAGAGA
Organism: Nothura maculosa; assembly: GCA_032353885.1. NCBI lineage: Eukaryota > Metazoa > Chordata > Aves > Tinamiformes > Tinamidae > Nothura > Nothura maculosa. The sequence goes on along the minus strand of JAUBOD010000824.1, from coordinate 2,551,015 downwards.
GGCAGCTGTTCCCAGGGGAATAGGGACGCTCAGCGCTCCCTCCCACTCCGTCTCCTCCCTCCCTCCAGTTCCAGGGACGCACAAGCAACGGCTCTGGATTTACCCAATATCCAAGTCCAGGGTTGTCTTTTAAACAGAAATACCTAAGAAAGGTTGTTCCTCAAATTAAATCCCTATGTGTATTATTATAAATAACTAACGACAGAATACAAGGCATTGCAGCAGATTATAAATCCACTCTGAGGGCAAGAGGGGTTTGGGGTTTCTTTCTTTGGGTTGGGAGGGCTTTGTGTAGGGAGAGGAAAGGGAGGGGTATCATGGGCAGAAATAACCAAAAGCCTCCGGCCAGATTAAGAATTTTAACTTAAAAATCGATTCTAGGAAGACAGTCCAAATAGATGAACAAATATTCACTGAAAAGCACCGGTTCCATCAGTGAGAGATTTTTCAATAATTTGATCAGACTGCAGACACAACAAATGCCAACCACGAACACTCCAACCACGAACACTCCATTTCCCAGGATTCGGAGACAACAGAAGTGTTTCATTATCCGAGATAATCGGAGGACCCAAGCATCTCTTTTTCTCAATTTAAATGACCACATCTACTGCATTCCAAGCTCACACCTTAATGATGAGAGAGGGAATTCACCTGCCTCCCCTTGGCTGGTGGATGGAGATGAAGCCCCCCTTATGGGAGAGCTTGAGCAGGAGACCTGCTCTGCCTCTGTCCAGAGGCAGCTCCTCTTTCCTCAGCTTGGCATGGATATTGTTTCAAATCTCTTCTGAATCTTGCTTTGCAAAAGCAGTCTCATTTGCAACCTTTGCTATAAATTTATCAGTAAAGGCCAGCTAGGTAATATGCAAGTCTCTTGATGTTAAAAGTCCTTCAAAATAATTATACCAGAATAAAAACTTGTTCATTCTGCATATATAGAAGGTTATGACAGAATTGTCCAAGTCCCGTCATAATCTTAATGCACAAATTATACAGAACAGACAAATACCATTTGGAATTGGATTATAATACAAAAATGATAGATTCAGAATAACACACAATTTCAGTAGAGGGGCTAGGCTATCAGCATACCATACTGAGCTACTAAAATGTCATTTTAGAACAGAAAAGCAGGAATAAAAGTAATATTGCATCAAATAGCAATGCATATGTGCAAGGTTTGTCCTCAAGGACTAAAGGGTGTCCTGAGACTGCTGAGAGCAGAAGCTGCTCCCACTGGAACAAGAACTGGAATGTCCCCATTCCCACAGGACACTCTGTGGGGACTCTCATCTTCTGCACATGGAACGGGAGGTGAAGAGGCACCAAGGAGGCTTCTGCCTTCCTTGGCATGCAAACACTTCTGGTTTTCTTTCCAAAGTCAGAAATTACAGGGCACTTGCACACTATTCTAAACTTGTTATTTAAGATCATTCACCTCTTGTTTAATAGGAAAAACACAAGAGGATCCATCAACTTTGTGAATGCGCAGTCAGATGCCAGACATATCTGAGCATGAACTACTAGTGCTGAGGAAGAAATCCAACTGGAAGGAAGTGGCTCCTCAGGGCTGCTCATCCCAGCCCATGGGAGCAGACTGGGAGCCTCCAGCCACTCCTATTCCTCAGTCCCTTCTCTTCTCCCTGTCTTTAGCTTTGTGCATGACAACTACTTTGATCATCATCCTAAAATTCCCAGATGCAGCTGTTCCATGATTGCAAAGAAAAAAGAGAAATTCTTGACAGGCCAGGGAGAGAATATTCTGGGTACACTATGAGAAAACGGAGGCAGACAGCTGAGCTTCCTGATGGGAGATGAAAATGGGAAGAAACACACAGCAGAACTTGGACATATCAGACCTTTATAACCAGAGTAACCCTGTGATCCTACAGAGAGAGCTGAAAGGAACCCTTCGGTTTTAGGCTATAGGAAAACAAATGCTGGCTTCAATTCAAACAGTAATGAAGCTCGGCAGGAAAGAAACAACAAACATTAAAGAAAGTAAGAAATGCAACACATCAAGATGCACTGTTATTTGGAAGCAATCCAAAAATGCAACTGTAAGGAAACAGATTATTTTATTGGGATTGAAGTGTTTACTCAGTTCCTTGTGAGAGCAGGAAGATCCCTATCATGACAGTTTTCCCCCAAAATAAGTTAATCTTCTTGTGAAGCCTATTAATTTGTCACTGTTTGGATGCCCAAGATGGGGAGGTGACAAAAAATACAAAAATAATGTGATTTGGAGCAGAAAAAAAAATTGGAAGAGTGAAGGACCAATCTTCCTGATTCCCTTTTGATTTCTATTTTGGGTAATTCCTATTGCATGGGTTTCATGAAAGTTACTGCAGAATGCATAAAAATACTAACACTGTGAATCCATATAGAGATCACCAGCTGACACTAATAACATCTGCCATTTAAATCAGACACAGCTGGTAAAAATCGAGGCAAAAACCACTGTTATTCCCTAACCAAGAGAAATAAAGAGTAACTTGTTTCCCTGAAAGTCCAGTCAAGCACCATTCCCTCTTCTAAGCCATTAAACACGACACTATAGGCAGAGAAGATCTACAGCAGCAACGTCCCAGGAGAAATGCCCACGAGTGGGACCACGTTGGAACTCCCCACGTTCAAGTTATAGACAAGACTAACAAATCTCTCACCTTGAGAGTCTGTCTCTTAGTCTCTACTCAGCTGCTGAATTTTTCAACCCGTGAGAGCAACTATCAAAAATAAAATGGAAAAAAGTCCCCAATATTCCTAAAAACAGACAAAAAAAAGGCACGGAGGTGCACCTTGAAGGACAGAGATATTTCAGTTCGCTTAGGGTGGAAAGACCATTAAATTAATTTTTTATCATCAGCTACTGATTCTGACTCTCTCTGGGTTTCCTGTGCATCACAGCAGGCAGCCAGAATTTTGCCATTCTCAAGCACTTTCTAAAGCCCTGAGCTGTGGTAATTGCAGGTAGGAGACAGGACAGTGGGTATTTTTATCTCGGATGCAAAAGCTGGTTTAAATTTTAATCAGAATGTGCGTTTTAATGACCCTAGGCCCTGTGGACTCCAGTGCAGGCAAGCAGCTCCGAGATGAATGGGAGCACAACCCTTTCTAACTGTTTTCTTCCTAAAATAGCCCAGAGCAAACACTGCCTCGTGTGACAGGAGATCAAGGATGGTCACATTGATGCCAATTTATCTGGTAAAACCCCTCAAGAGCCAACAGCTCGACCTTGACTGTACTTCCACAACTGGGCAATGAGCATTCTTCACCATCAGATATTTTCCTCAAGTTCAACAAAATACCAAACATTTATGTACCTAAAACGTGGGTGTTTTCGCTCTGTTTAAGCATCACGGTTCCGACTCATCCACAAGCTAATCCTGCTGGAGTCAATTGAGTGGAGTTAATGAAAGGAGATCCCACCCAAGGCCTAATCCCAATATTTGCTGGGCGCTGCGTTCGCTGCTGAATGCTGAAAAGCACAGAGCTCATCCAGCCTTCTGAAATAATCTTCCAGGAAAAAATTCCAAATGTGTGTACATGCAACCGTCCTCTGAACTCATCCTGGCATCCAAGCACCTTCTAGGTATCAGACACCCTCTTTTCCAGCTGTTTACTGAGCTGCAATTATGACACAATAGCAGCATTGTAGGCAAACTGTTTTTTACCCATATTTAAGCGTATACACACAAGTCAGCAGTGCAAACCCAAGGAACAGCTGCATAAGAAGAGAATGGAAGTCCACATAGTTAAAACTATTCCATTCTTCTCAATACATATAGAAGACAAATGGTTACACGAAGCTGAAAGGAGGATCTAGCATTTAAAACAGAAATGTGTGTTTGTTGGACAAAAGAGCTATCAAGAAAACTATTGTCTTAAGCTACTGTGATCAGCTGAGAAGTCAATTTGCATCAACCTTGGACTGCTGATACTGTCACTTGGTGATGCCAGAGACGACTACGGCATCATCTGCTCTTCCATGTTAAAATCCTCACTCATTTAGGAGTTTGCCAAGGACGCTAACGAATTCCAATGTGCTCCTAACTGTATTTCATTGATTACTTCAACAGCAAAGGCTGTTTCCTTAAAATAAACAGCCTAGCAAATGGTACAAGGTAAGTGTTAAGTGAGCGCTGTGCTGGTGCTTATAGCACAAGTCAGGGCTCTGAGGAGATGCTAAGTGGACATTGTGCCAGATACTACTTAGAATCTAAATATTACCAGGTTACAAGAAAGTTAATGTCATCAGCTTTGAAATAACTTCCTAAAGTATTAGTTAATTGACAAGCAAGCATCATGGGGGCAGTTCAGTTCTGAATTAGTCTAAATAAACCCTAGCTTACATTTACAATAACTAATTCACCATAGGAGCCGTAAAAATATTGATGCCAGTGACACCATGAACCAAAATAAACCCCCTGCACTAAGCTCCTCTCTCAATCTGCAGACCTCTCACAGAAACATCAATTAAATATATGTAACAGTTACAGCCTAAATAAAAGGTAACTCAAGCTACCTCTGAGATGAAAGTTTTGAAACATTTAAATAAGCAAAGATCAGAGCCTACCCTTATTAAGCCTCAACAAGGGCTCGTTTCACCTCCACGGACAGTATTAGAGCTACAACACTGACAGCAAGCAAAGCTTCTCCCTTTATAAAACCCAAGGTATTTAGGACTTAAGAAGTGGAATTAGCTTTTTGTGCAAGTCCCTCCTGCCCAAGAGCGTCAGCGCAGTCCTCAGGGGCTCCTTGCACTGCAGGGAGGAGCCCGTTGTGGTCACTACCGGCTGCAAACTCGCCAAGCACAAAAGCCCCAGTGACACTTGCCCAAAACAGCCCAGCAAAGACAGCAGCATCACACAG
>JAUBOD010000824.1:2517411-2532764 GCA_032353885.1 Nothura maculosa | reverse complement strand
TTATCAATGGACTTTCCAGCCAGCACAGAGAACACCCCCGTGCTCAGGAAACATGGAGCTTGAGGGCTGTGTTGGGCCTCAAGCAGGAGAGCAGCAAGGCCCATCCCAACACTGCTCTGCACATTAAAAACACTCCCATCACTCAGAGCTTCACCAGGCTGGCTTCTCTGTATTCCCTATGGATCCACCTGCTTTCATACCTTGGTGTTACCTGCAGTGCTAATGCTACATCACTGAACCAAATTCTTAAAAAGATGAACTCCCTCATCCCTGTTTTATATACAAGGGGCTTAGCAGGAGATATTTCTTTGTTTTAAGTAACAAGGGCAATTCTCCCCTTCTGCCCCTTCAAAAAGCAGCATTTCCCAACCTTTTCATATTGCAAAGGGGGAAAAATGAAGGAAACTGCCTCTTAACAACACAGCTCTCTAACACTTATCAAAACCTTGTAGGATACTAAACATTACAGAGTTTAATACTTCACATTTTTCTCCTGATGCACTGAAGGTCTGCAAAGGAAAGCCCTAGCTGTTTGCTGTCACCTACAGCAGAACTAAGTATGAACAGCTAATTATGACAGATGCTTTAATGAGACACAGAAGCTCTTCAGAACAGATAAAAACCTCACACAAGCACCTGCAAATCCCACTGAAGTGGCTCCCATAGAAGGTGATCTGCTGGCTCCACAATGCCTAGCATAACTTCATTTTTTGGAAAACCACAATTCTTGACAGCCTACAGCCTTTTACAGACACTTGTAAAAACCTGGATTTCCTTACATCTTTCCTTAAACCTGGAGGAATTCTGTAATTTTTTAAAATATACACTAAATCTCTGGACTATTAACGAACTGAATGGCAGAACTGCAGGAGCAGAACTTCATTATATGAGCACAGCAACTGTGACCAGCTTAGGGGAGACAGCCATAACATTCCTCACTAAGCTTTTACTGCCATTTTTGCTTTAAACTGGTAAAACTCCACATGAAATTATTATTTCCCCTCTCAAGTTAAAAGCCTCACTCAATTTGCAAATCCAGCCAAAGTTTTCCCTATTATTTTCCCCTTGAATCCTCAGAGAAAACATTTTGCTCATCTGCTCTGCTACAGAATAACAGGAAGCACAACAGAATACGGGTTCTAAAGGAGTTTGGCTTTTCCAAAGCGACATGCTGATTAATGAAAGGGGGAGTTTCCCGTTCCATGGAATGAGAGCCAGGGTGAAGCTGTGCCCGCTGCCTGGCCCAGAGCCCTCAGCTCTGGCCTGGGCTCTGCAAGGGCAGAAACTGCAGCTCAGAGCAGCAGCTCCAAGGGCCAGCCTAAAAGGGCACGAGCACCAAGCTCAGAGTCTCATGTAGCCTTTGGAATCTGTGCTGCTTATCAGGGGTCCCTGCATCAGTTATCACTGCTCAGCTAGCCAGACCATAACGGATATCACTTTGTTCACATATACTCTGCAGCAGGATTGCTAAAACAAAAAAAAATCCAGTTTCAAAAATTTAAAAATTATGACATCAACAATGAGTAAATAAACACCTAGAAATTCTCTGTAGGAAAAAACATCCATTTGGGGCAACATTTTTGTATTACAAATTATTCTTAAACTTGCAAAAAATCTGGTCTTGTGAATGCTCCATGCCATGGAAGTCAGGTTCAACACAGGATCAGGTTACTAAAACTAGCAAAGTCCTGTATGTTTTCTAACTTAAAGCAAAGCAAAATACATTGCAACTGTAACTCCTCATTTTAATTAGATAAAATAATTAGCACGTATTATAGATAGGCCTCTTTTAATATTGTATTTACTAATTTAGAGAGTTGTGAGCACAGTTGAGAAATGAAAACATTATTAAACTCAACCCCCCCATAGCTATCACTGAGGATTATGCAGTTTTCCCAGGTAGGTGACCCTGATTGTACAAAAGTGAATGACTCCTAGATAAAAACCATAGGAAAGTAACTAGGTTGACCTATCTATTAATAAAGTGTGTTGGGCAATAAACTCTCTTCCCACAAAAAAGAATCCCTAAAAAATAGCATTATTTTGCACATTCTATTCCCATTTTTTTAACTACTCATCTAAAAATCATCAAATCAGCCTTTAGAAAAGAGAAAAGAAAGTTAAAAAAGTGTCTAGGCACAGGCTGGACAATGCCATTACTCTCCAAAGCCAGGAAAGCCAGATCTAGGTCAGAGCTTTATCCTGCAGATCATTTTCAGCTTAGTTTGAACAATAGAAGTCTTTAGAATAAACCGTCTACATTCAGCAATCATGATACAGCTTCTGTCTGTGGATGAGAGTATTAAAAATTGTCAAAGCCCATGTATGCGTGGCAGAACACGTGTGGGATCAAATAAATGCCCCACTGGCTGCGAGCTCTTTGCTTAAGCCTTTTAGGCACAAAACTGCATGTGCAACAACGAATCCTGCTCACAAGGGCTCTCAATGGAAACCAATCCTTGCCCTTAACAAGAAGAGAAGTATCTTCCAATTGGCCAGGTCAAGGATTATTTCCAGCATTCCTAATCTATCAGCTCCATTTCATAAATTTTTCATTGATTCCTCCCTAATGAAATAGGGCTGCTGGAAGCACCAGGGCATCCATTATCCTTGTCATATGGATGGCCACTATATTTAGACAGGTGCTATATAAAGATCACCCCATAATCGTGACCACCACTCACCATGTAGAGAAATATGACAGGTTTAGGCAAAGCCTAAATGCCAGCGAGCCTTGAACACAGGGAGAGCAGTCACCCTTGGCTGGAGATGCCCATGAAGCAGCAAGTCCTGTTGCTCTCTAGCTGCAAACACTGCAAGGATCCATGCATGGCAGTTTCTCTGTCATATCCTATTTAATGTCAAATAATCTTTGTTATTTAAATTACCTAGGCATGAGCTTTCAACTTGCTCAAATTCATTCTGTGCAGAAGATACAAAATATCTTGCAAATATTTCAGGTCAAAAGCTACATATGAGGCTTCAGGTAGCAAGCTTTCCTCTTTTAGTTTAACATGAGAAAATATATTTGAATTTCTTTACAAGAGTCCATTGCAAAAGCTTGCTAGTATCATTAAATCAATGTATTTTTTTCCTCTACAAGTGTGATTATTCACTTATGCATCAAAATTACAATGTACTTCTAGTGTAACGCTTAGAACTGACCATTAAAGCACTATTTTATAAAGAATATGAAACTAATTACAAAGCCAGTAGACAAAGCCCCTTCAAGGACTGCTGATAAAGCTCAAACTTAATCGAGCTGTGCACAATTTTCCATTTGTTTGATAACCTAAAATATCTCTACCTTCATTGTGATGCATTTCAATACCAAGTGTTTCAACAGACCGTGGGTCACACTGGACAGAGATCTGAAATTACCCAGTACTTACTTCACCAGACTAGATAGCTGTAGAACTATCTCAAGCTTCCAAATATAGTTCTAATTAAGGGAAATTCTGCTATACTAAAAAAAAAAAAAAAAATTAAAATACTGGTAAATTTGTTTTCTACAGTACTATTCACAATCTTACATATTAAAATCTTCTGTAGTAAATAACAAAACAGGCAGAACTCTGATTTACCACAAGTTCAAGATTTCAAGGATTTTAAAGCACTGCTTAATAAATTTAAGCCAGGAAAAGGCAAGCTACCAGACCAAGGACATGAAAAATGCTGCAAACACACTTGACTTCATGGGGATTCACCAAGCTCCAACCAGTTGACAGCCCAAGAGAGCTACCTAAACATTGGCATCTAGTGCTACCGTAGGTGGCGGAACATCCTCCCCTGGCGGCAGCTGCTCTCCCAGAGGAAGGTGTGGGAGCTCTCTCGGGATATCTTGGATCCTTTGCATGTGGGAAATGGCACCAACTGTCTCAATTCAGGCAAGCGAAGCAATCCTTGAAGCCTTACTGCTTTACAGCCTGGGCTGGACAACAGTGTGTCTTCTTCTGAAGGTGAGGTGGTGCTTACGGGGATGCATCTCGCTCACTGTGACCAGGAAAAGCAGCACACGTTACTTTTCCATCTCCATTTATGACTGAAAATAAAAGTATTAACCAAGGGGATGAACTCAGATGGGAGTTTCTGTGCTTGGTTGGGGCAAGGGATGATAAAAATCTTGGTCCTCTATCAGAAATTTGTGTTATCATCTGAGATGTTAAGAACTTGGCACGAGTGGACTTCATCACTAAGAGCAGATCCCTGCGGATCCTCCACGTGCAGCCAGCAGCTTCTAAGGGAGCCCCCACAGACAACTGTAAAACCACTGCCTTTATACTAAAGGCAGAACAAAAATGCAGGGCTACAGCAGTTTAAGATTCTCATTAAGTGATTCTGTATATGAACCTTCAGTCTCCTACAACAGAGCCACGGCTCTTCCTGAAAATTATACCACATTTTAGACCATACAGTTTTACAAGAAAATTGTTTGCCATAAAAAAACAGAAGTAACAAAAATTCTCAATTTGTTCAATCATAAGGTCTTCCTCCTTCTGTAGAAAAAAAAAATCTAGTAATGGAAGAACTGTAAAATTCTGCTAAAAAAAAAGAAAACCTATAGGATTCCCAAAATGATCTTTCCTCTTCTGCCTCTAATTTCATTTCCATGTCCTGAGGACAAGTAGGGGAAAAAAAAAAGAAAATCAACAGCAGCAAAACTATTTTCTTCTTCTTTGTTGCTGTCCCACAAAGACAAAGACAGGCTGGTAAGTAGCAGCAAAATCAACCATTAAAGGCAGGAAACTATTTACTTTTGTGCTACCTTATCTGGCATGAGAAAGCAGCCTTGATAACTCACTCTGGTAAGACTCAAACTCACCCAACAAAAAGGGAGCAAGCACCAAGTAAAAATCCTGATTATTCCCCACTCCTTGTTTGTGCTCCATCCGTAGAGCAAACTGTCTTCTACAGAGGAAAAAAACAAAAACAAAACCACAAAAGCACCATATATACAAAACTTCACAATTTCAAAGAGGTAATTTAATAGTAAAATAATCCACTCCACCAAATTCTTGAATGCGACAAAGTGATGTGCATTTATCTTTGTTTTCCCCTATCACTGTTCCAGGTTTGAATTGACAGCATGGTAGTCCAAAAGCAGAAACATGAAAACTGAGGGCTAAATGTGGTAATATGTGATATGAAAGTATTCACAATTTCAGTTTCTTTGAAACAGAGAAAACACTTCAGCAAAACTGTGCTACCCCCAAACAGTAATAACAGCTGAAAGAAACACTAGCATAATCCTACTAGGAAGACGCTATGAAAAGAAAGGGAAGCATTAGCCCCCAAACTTGCTTTTTATATCTTTTTAATATAGTTACAATCCTTCTCCAAATGCTCTTGGGAGCAGCTATGAATGTATAATATTTTCCTGACTCTTGCATCATTGAAATTTACTTTGTTCACAGCAGGTCTTCTGGAATGAACCTAACACCAGCAGGACAGTAAGCCAGCTTAATTGAAATGCTAGCACGAGCATGGACTAAGTCAACTCTGAACAAACAGGACTGAGGAGCATTAGAGACGGTGCTGAGAGGAGCTGTCCAGGGGAACCAACAACTTCTTTGTTTTCTGGAATACAGAGCTCCATCCAAAAAAGTTGCTGATTTCTTCACTCCAAATACAGTGCAGAAACTTGCATACTTTCGAGCTTTTTCAAGAAACTTTCTTTTTTCTTTCAAGAAACTTTCAAGTTTTCATCCCCTGCAGGGCTGCTACAGTTACCTTACATAAAAGATACTTACTGTGAATCTATAAAATATATTTACTATGAACATCTTCACTGTATACAGATATTTACTATGAAGCAGGTAAATTCCACTGTACAATTTTCCCAGCTTGGGATAAAAAACGAGCTCTTCTTCCACAGTCTTTGAAACATAAATGGATTTTCAGGAAATACTTTTGTTAACGAGATGAGTGGGAAGGTTTATGGGGAATTAGACAACTCTTCCAGGAGAGGCTGGAGTCATGTGAAAGGCACCAATCTGATCATAAAGCAACGACTAGGTGCTCAATAAAGAACAGGTCCTGTGAAGGGCAGAGGAAATCATTTTGGATGAAGAAACTATTAGACACAAAGAACAAACGAAAAGGATAAATGAAGCCTGCTGAACAGTCCTGATCCTGGTATTTCTGGATGTTTCTGCACCTCATTTTGCAAGTAGAACAGCTTCCTCCTAACATTAGTTCCCCGTGTGTGATATAAACAGTGCTACAGAGCACACTGTATGTTCCCCCTGGCAGAGGGCCCACGATAAGCTGTGTTTGCTCCAGGAGCACAAAAGGGTATTGAAAGGGACAACCTCAGCTTCCAAGGGTCCCATTCTTTGCCCTACTCCTTCCAGCTGACAAAGGGAGATGCAGGTGTGGTTCTTGCCTTGGGAACAACAAGGTCCCCGCCTACCAAAGCTTTATATCCCCCTTAAATCCTTCCTGCACCTTATCCAACTCCAGCCCCCCAGCAGACCGGCTCTCTCCTCTTCTGCCCTGCTCAGGGCACCTGCACTCTCGCTCTGACCCACCTCCTAGAAGGCTCCTCCTTTAGTGAGAGGAAAATAGTTCACGGGAGACCCCCGTCTCCAAGCCAAAGGAATTTTGCAAATATCCCTACTATCTTCGCTGGACCACACAGCACAAGCCTGCTTATAGTTTTGCTAGTTGCCCCTACTACACTGAATATCCAAAGCTTCCAAATAACTTCAAATATATACAATATAAAACAACAACAACAACAGCAAAATCACATGAAGACCAGATTCTTATGAAACTTTAGTGGCCTATGTGCTAAGCAGTCAGAAATCAGACACAGATGCAGTTGATTTTTTTCTAGTCATCTCCATATTAGTGATGAAAATGACACCCTCAAGACTTAAGGAGAATTTCTATATAACAAAGTGATCTCTGTCTCGGTGTCTGGCATATTGTATTTAAAACTTCACCCTTAAGCTTAGATGAAAATATTTTTTTTTGTATTTTGAGGGGAAAAAAAAAAAAGTTTCCCTTATTTTATACTTCATATTTAAAATGAACTACCATGGGCTTTAAACTCATAAAATATTTATCACATCTCCAAAGCATAAGTGTAGTCTTTAAGATAGCTTTTCCTGGAAATCTAGGGAATGAAGAACTAGAATAACTCAAAGAAAAGTTAGCACATTTGTTTAACAGGGAAAGGAACTTCTCTCTTTAACTGACTCCCACATGGGCACAAGGGCCAACCTGGATATCCCAAGCCCAGCAGGCAGCACAAGGCAGACCTCAGCCTGGATTTCCCTGGAGCAGAACACAGGGAGCAGCCGCGGCGCCCGCTGCGCGGCCACAGCTAATCCTGCCTCTCCCAGGAAGGGGCAGCAAAATCCAGGAAAATACAGTGACAGCTTTGGAAGCCCTCAGAAAAAGAGTTCCTCATATATCCCTCACTTCCTTGTATTGGAAGGCATATCATCGTTTAGAGAACAAATTTTTAATTATTCATATAAATATACAGTGATTTTATATTTTCATCACCACTTACATGCTGTAATGTTGCTATTGAAAGTTACTATTTTTGTGTGATTTTATGTTATGTCATGAATCAAAAGGGCTTAGGAAATAGATGCCTCTCCATTTTAAAAAATATAGTTTTTGAAAGTTTGGGTTTCCTGTTGAAGAGCTATAAAATGGTACAAAACATAAAGCACTAAAACACACAAGTCCAGTGAAGTCTGATTGCATTACAGATCGATGATGCTGTTTCAGAAATGAAAACTAAGCTTTCATTATCACACTTGTGAACTGTTACGCTTGTACAATTCATTGTACTGATTAAAAATTAAAATTACACTCATTCACAGCCAAAATGATATAAATATTCAGATCTGATATGCCCTAACATGTATTACATCAGCTACCACCACAGTACACTACTGTGTTAAGTTTACATTGATGTTCACGATACTCTCCAGAAAAATAAGAATTCAATAATAATAAAAACAGCACCTAGGAAGTTCAAGCTTTAAAAATTTACATGGGTTTCTAGTCAGTCAGAGATGACATTAAGGACTACTATTTTTAAAAGGATTACCATTTTAAAATAATTTTAATACTATAATTTAAAATAACTTTCCTAAGGTTTACTGGTGTATGCCACAAATATTCACATACACATTAGCATTAAATCAACCTTGAAAAACAAACTTAAATTTAAATCCCCCAAAACATGAGACTTGATTAACACTGAACTTCACTATTTTATCACTGTTTCAGTATTTCCCTGCATTAAAACTCTATGTCAGATTCCTGAGACAGTCTAAGTAGTCCATAATAGAAGCATCAGACACAGATCACAGAAATGTGGATTTCTGCCAGGCCACAAAGCGTTACCATATCAGAACTGCACTGAGGAGATACTCACCAATGCTGCAATATAGAACTTTAAAGCCTGAACATTTCTGAGATGAAGCACATTGTTCATGACAATCTCTAAAGGAAAAACACATTCAGCTTCCTTGTGTTTACTTTGAGATTAGCAATACACTTTTGTCAGGAGAATTTCTTATGCAACCTGCAAAACTGAATATTGCACAATCAAAACCACAAAACTCCCAGGAGAGCAGCTCAGGACACCCCTCTGATTCACTCTAACCCCTCAAAAGAAGAGAAGGTGGTTAAGTTCATTCCCATAAAAACTGCCCAGACACACAGATTAAACCCCAGACCCTCAGCTGCAGCTGGAAAGCTCTCCAGGACAAGCCCACCTTTGTTTTGAGCTGCAGTCCAGGCCATTCACATAAGTTAGTCTGACCTCTAGGCTGTGCCAGCTCTCAACAGAAACTGAAACCAGCACCGTGGGCAGACATGGACACAAACATGTCTAGAGCAGGACCTGAAGTTGTTGAATATGAAGCCCCACTTGGTACCTCTGCCCCACTAAGGCACAGATTTGGGTTTTGGTAGGGAGGTGGAACAAATTTGTCAAGCTCCCAGGCAGACTCCATATTTTTACTGAGTTCATTTATAGAGGATACATAAAACTCAAGCACTTTCTTACAGTTTCTGTCACTATAACAACAAAATTATGGAATAAGATTGCAACCAAGCTCTGCCACAAACTTTCCATTTACTTCTATACCAAAATTCCCACATAACTTTAAGTAAAAAATACATTTTATACACACGCACAAACACAAAACTGAGGTCCTGTCATTGGCAAGTTATTTTTAAGATTAGTGTACCAAAATTAGAAAAATAAAGTGATGACTGATATCAGTGTCACAACTACGTAACCTGCCTCAATTCTTTGTGCACACAAAGTATCAAGTTGCAGAAAAAATACTCTATAACTTTAATCAGATTTAACATACTCGCAGAGCCTCTCTGCAAGTTGAGAGGCCTTGGCAGGGATGGTCTATAAGTAACAAGAGAGTTGTCTTCTCTCAAGGTGCTGAATAAAATCCCGATTACTGACCAGAAAATGCACTGTATTTCCATAAAAACTAAGGGGCCCTCAGATGCAGCAATATTCAAGTACTGCAGCAGAATCATACTTCTGAGGCCCAAGAGATAGAGTTGAAGTTTTAGCTTCTTCTTTAAATGATGCTCTTCAAAATATTCAGGAGGTCTGTTTTTCTTGGCATTCTTAGAAAGGCTGTTTAGTATTTTTCTTTTCAAATAGTAAAAACCAAAACAAAACAAAAAGAACTCACAAACTTGCACATTATTGGAAAGCATAAAACTATTTGCAGGACCTCTACTATCACAACTTTAAAAAAAAATAAAAAAGAATTTTTTTTTGCACAAAGTTGATGCTTCATTCTTCATTACTTCTTTATTATCACCACTTGTAACAATTATAGTAAGCCCAAGAAGTTCAGTTTGTCTGGAGTTATATCCAACAAAAAATGTTCCTGTCAGTGCTTTAAGATGCTCTGAAACAGACGCATCCCAGAAGCTGGCAAAAATCAAAGGCATCATTTCTAGCACAGTTACAAGGTAATTTTTAATAATAACCGAATTTCAAAGACAAATTAGGCTTAAGCTGAAGTGCCAAGGGCTTGGAGTTTAGATTTGCCATAAGAAAAACAATATTAAAATCCTTCATTTAAGCATTAATTTTCCACAGCTTCTGAATTGAAAGGACTGAGCTCAGTCCTTTAGCAATGCACTAAGTTACACTTTAGGCAAGCAAAAGTGCTTGCTACTTCAGCAGGCTCAATTAATTGCTCAAAAAAGCCCTTAACATTGAAAAGCACTTCTTACTAGGGTTAGAATGAGAAGCACGAACTTGCTTATTACCAGCACAGTGCAAAGAAAGGTCTGAAAATAAGCTGTACTATCTCTTTTACATAAAGCCACAAGAATGATTAGTCACATTCCAGATATTTCTGGATTCCTGCAAACTAGAGCAGCACTCACTGGCTGAGGAAGAATTGAGCTCTCCATTTTACTCAGTTTTGCACTGGCTTATCTAGGGTCATCCCCAAACTTTACATGCCAAGTTTTACTCAGAAATAGGCAAAACTGAATCACTACAAACAAAAACAAATGATATAAACCAGGACCATATCTTTCAATGCTAACAGATACCATCTTCAAGAAGAACTCGGAGACAAAAAACGCTGTTCCTGGTCTCTTTGAATACATCATCAGTGAAGTGTTGCTTTTGACCACATTCAGAGAGCCTATTTTTCTACCCAGGAAAAGGGTGAAGGGCTTTGAATGGCTTAAAATAAAATGCTCACAGAGGAGAGCTGGAAAGTTTAGATATGGAAGGCGACCAGCTCAAGCTCCTGTGTGAAACACAGATTATCTGCCCCTTAGTGAGGCCCCAACTGGTTCCTATTCAGGTCGTGACTGAACAGCCACAGCCAGACTCTGAGCTCCTACTGCACGGGCTGCAGTTTTGCTACAGTCACATATTCCAGAGATTTTTAATCTCTCAGTCCTGCTAGAACCTGCCAACAACTCCTGCCAGCATTCCCAACAAGGGAAGAGGTAAATATCTTCAGCACACATTCCCTCCAGTATTTCATGGAATTAGACAACTGAAGTAGAGAGAAAAAAAGTTCAGATTAAAAAAAAATCCAGGAACAGAAGTGGAAGTTGGCAATGTGGCAATGTAAGTTTTCGGAAGCACAGAGACCCAATATCCAGCATACATATCAATCATTATCTCATGCAAAAGTTACAATTTCTCATCCCTTAAGTAAATGAAAGGGAGGACATATAAACATTGTTCAGAATATGTTCAATATGTTAGGATGCTGTGGAATTTCACCTTATTACATTACATCATCCTACACAGAGACGTCAGTCATTACTACAGTGATTTTTTTGGGGTTAGACACACAGCTAAGATTTTTTTTCTTTTAATCTGAGGAAGAAAATGCTAGGACAGCAAGTATAAATCATACTGAATGATACCCAAAATATCCATATACGACATGAGCTCTGACAAGCGTGTCTCCGGCCACTGCTGCAGACAACAGATAAGAAGCTTCTTCAGCTCATTCCCCAAAAAGCTGCAATATGCTACAAAAGTGGTTTGCTAGATAGGGAGTCAGAAACCATCACCTTCAAGCTCTTCTCTTCAAGAGAGATCCCACCAACTCCTTCTCCAGGAAGGGGGAAGAGGCCTCGAAGGTCAAGTACAATACTATCTCTTACAATCACAAAACAACAGTTTTTAAAAAAAAAAATCAAGATAAAAATGTTTCATATCATTTTTTTCTATCATAACAAAACTTCCATTGGGAGAGTTTTGAGGCAAAAGTAATTAGGCAGTCAGTCCTTTATCTTCTTTATGTACAAAAATAACTTGGAATATAATAATCTTCAAAACAAATAAAAATACCTACCAAAAGGAAAAGCAGCTTCAACAGAAGAAGGATTTCTTACATTTTCTCTCTATAAGTTAAATTACTATGAGCTAAAGTACTTTGTTTCTGCAAACCAAGGGCATTATAATAACATCAGGTTAATTATTCTTAAATGAAAATTGTTTAGACTGAGATTGGATAAAAGAAACAAGCAAACAAAAACCACTCAGCTGCTATGAAGCTAACTGCTCCTTGAGTCCCTCTTGCCTCAACCTTATCCTTGGGTTCCTATACACGAGACTATTGATCATTATCCACATTAAATCCCCTGAAAAAGGACATGAATATACACAATTTCACTAAGCAATGACACTAATGAGATATTTATTGAGGTGTGGATTTTGTTTCTGTTATTCCTATTTTATTAATTTTATTCCTCAGTCCTTATTTCCCTCTTAACATTCTCCTTATATGCAAGTGTTTTAGGTCATAAACTTCAAACTCTCTCATATCTGCTCAGTAGAAAACTTGCCATTTGAGTTTTATTTAAAATAATCTCTTGCAAACTATATATCTTCTACAAATTCAGCACAGGTATCCAATAGGTGGGCATAATAAGGTTGAAACCTCCAATTAATTACTAGCTTTGACCATTGTTTATCTAATGCCACCAAAAAAAGGGCATGCCAAAAGCACCACTCTGGAATAGCGACACTAAAGGAGTCCGAGACTTTGTATCCCAGAGGACATGTGAAGAACTCCCCAAAGGAAGCAAGGCCTCACAAAGCCTTCTGGGACCTAAATAAAATTCACTGACACAAGAAAGATCTCGATTGCAGACAACATAATAATTACATTTCAGTCAGATAGGCACCTTACTTGCCATTTAAGGTGCCTGAAGAGTTATAAGGAGAAGCATCGTAAGAACAGAGACTCAACCTCCTACATTCTTGTGGTAACTCTACTGAAAAATGTATATAAATATATACATAGCTTGTAATGAAACGACCAGGTTTTAAGTGAAGAGCAAGCCATTTTTCATTCGGTCAACTTAAAGTGTGAGTAACCTCACAAGTCCATAAACCTTCTAACATCCTTTTTATTATTACTAAATTGACTTGCAAAGAGGCCCACTGTTATTCACAGCCAAATTCTAGCTCTTACTGAATGGCAAAACTGATGAATTATTTGATGAAATTACACAAGTATTTACAGATGCTCCCTGCTGCCACCACAAGCACCAGTATTTATATGAAAAAGCAAATAAAATTAGGCAGTAACTTCTAAAAGCTGTTCCACACATGTCTAATCACAACTAAGTTAATGAAGCTACACAAGTCCAGAAGTGAATAGTAGCAAGTTTCATTCCAAAAGTGGGGTTTAACACTGAAGTAGTAACGTCCCACCAACACGTAAGAGCTGGGAATGTGGTGTGTCACCACGCAGTTCGTTAGAGGAATGCAGATGATGAAGAGTTATGTTCATTATTTTAAAAGTAACCAGCTAACCATGTCAACATCACATGTGCTGTATTTTGATGGAGGGAAGTAACTAAGTATGTCCGCTCAGATTTTGCCAGTAAAGCAAGTCACAAGCTAAGTGAAGATCTGATAACTGACTGTGGCAATCCATGTCAAGCAGGTCCTGGTTAATTCAAAGGAAGGACAGGGACACCCACTGCAGGTTGGCATATTGGAAAAAGTGCCAGCTGCAATATTTTTATTACTATCATGAGTTTATTTAATTAATCTAACAAAACAGCTTGAAACCCAATTATTGTAGAACTTTAGCAATTTATAGCAGAGTTAATAAATGGGAAGAGGCCTTTGTAATATTCCACCCAATCACAACTAAACCAACTGTACAGAAATGGGAAATGATTTTTTTTTTTGGTAAATGCAAATTACAGAGTAGGTGGATAAGAGAAATGCAAACTCCCAAATCCTATGGTAAATAAAAACATACATAAAAAAGCCTAGTAAGTGGTTCTCTTTAAAAAGCAATCAAATAACAATCCCATTGTCTTTCCTCAAACTCCCTTGAAATAGACTGGTGATAAGAGGAGAATCAAAATTATTTTAAGTGTTCTAGAAATTAACCTGTATTTCATAACTTAAGCTTCTAAACATACTTCAAACTTTCAGAGAGAAACGAGACCTATAATATATATATAAGTATATATATATACACACACACACACACACACACACATACGTATACACTGTATAATCCTGAAATAAATCAAAACAATCGTAGGACAGACAAAAACAAGCGTATCCATGAGGATAAATTAGCCTGAGATCTATAACATCTCCATTCCGATGTCTTTGTGATGACTCAATATTTAAAGATCACTGCAGAACACGCTGCTTCCTGATCTGAAGGAAGGGAGCATCTCGCTCGGCCTAGGCATCCCTGACAGCAGCATCCTGATTACATCATAACTGAAACAAAGGGGTTGAATTAAAAAATTGTATTTTACTATTATAGTTATACTCTAATGTAGTTATAAAATGGAGCCTGCAAACAGCGGGAGCCCGGGGCAGCCGCAGGAGTCCCAGGCAGCGGGATGTGGAAGCGCCGGAGGCGGCAGCGCCTGGGGCGGGAGCGGAGGGGAGCGCAGGGGTCCCAGGCAGCGGCTCCCCCAGGCAGTTTGAGCTACAGAGATCGGCATCCAGCCCTCCACGGATAAGCAAAGGTTTGCCCTGATACCATGGAAGAGCAGCATGGGGAGAGAAAGGGCTTCACCGTATTCTTAGGAGCACAGGAACTCTGAAGAGAAACATCAATTTTACATAAAATTGTGTTTGAAAATTACAATTTAAAGGATTCAAGTGTAGAGGCAACAGTTTCCTCACTGTTCTCTCCTTCTCCTGTTCTCTCTCATTTATAGTTTCTAAGAAAGATAAAAACCTGTAAGTTTAAAACTGTTTGGTTATCATCTATATCTTACGTTTCTGCTTTTGGGGGCTGAATTTAGTCATTTTGCCTGCAGTAGAAAAGCTGCAAGGGGAACAATGAAGGCAGGCAGCTAAATGATACCATTATTTCAATAGCCTGTTTGTCATACATATGCACCATTTACTTGTACATGGAGGGCTGAAACAAGGGCTATTCAGTTTTTCACGTTAATGCTTCTGCAGCAGGTTATAATCAGAAGATGTAATTGCTACCCAAGAGGGGGGAAAAAAGCCAAGGACAAGCCTGCAGCTGGCAAAATATTCTCTCTAAATGTGGGCATAAGTCTTTTGTTACAAGGGAAAAATAATGGAGGGGTAACCTAAGAAAAAAAGAGTAGTATCTATGCTGATTTGTTAAGTGATTTATGGAAATGTGCACAAGTCATGAAGGACCTGATGAACAGAAGGAGCAGCCAGCAGACCCACCGCTTCCCGGGCCCTCTCCCCATGCCTGGCTACATCTTTCCAGTGAAGTGTTGGGAGCGGGTGCCCAACGGAGGCTGAGCTCCAGTCGGCCCCAAGAAGCACAAGGAGTGCCCTTGAAAGCCGTCCAGGCTGCAGCGGGTGCACAAAGGACCTCACTGTGTCC
>JAUBOD010000824.1:2481196-2493733 GCA_032353885.1 Nothura maculosa | reverse complement strand
ACAACCCGCGATATTTCCGTTCCTCTGGTGGCAGAACAGCTCTCAGCGGAGATGGATACACTTGAGCTGACGTAGACATACCATCCTCGCTGCGCCAACCGTGGAATTTGCTGGGTCACGGGGGTCTCCCGCAGCAGCTGTATGTGGGGCGCCGCGTATCCGCAGGCCGGGATGTGATGGCAGGCTGCCTGCCACGTCGCTGGCACCAGTCAGCAGGACACAGCGAGACTCAAAGTGACAGAAGTGAGAGGAAGGCGGCCGTGGTCAGGCGGTGGCGGCTCCGTTCTCTGGAAGGCTCCTCGCTGGCAAGAGACAACCCCTTTGCTCGTATTTTAGATCTCTCCAAGAGAGATGGCACTCCAGGGAACATGCAGACCTCCATGTGGGGCAACGTTTGACCCACATTCAGCTGCTGTTTTCACAGTGCCCCTTAGTAAGACCCTGGCCTTGCCCGACACGAACCAGCCAGCCCTGGTTGGGTGCTCTTACTTGAACTCACTCATGTCTGTCCCTCCTTGGAGACCTGGCTGCGGGCACTTCCCAGGCCTCGTCCTTCTTCATCTCCTCCCCTCCATGCCAAGGAGATCAACCCATCTAACTGCTGGGGCACAGCCAGTGCCAGAGACGCATCTCAGACCACAGCCAACCCCCGAGATGGCCACTTTAGTTCTTCTGGCCGGGGGAAGTGATTGGTCCTCTTGGCTTTTATTTTTGTACACTAAAAAACTTCAAGTTTCTCCTTAAAACAGGGTCTCTATTTCCTTAGTAATGAAGTCTTGTTGACCCAGAACTAGTTCTTGGTGAGGTGTTTCACTTCTGTTGCTACTAAAAGTAGTTGTGTAGCATTGCCAGGATCAATGCAGAAATGTAGTCAGAGAGGTAACATGCAATATCAGGCTTCCTTGCTTGGTTTTCTCATGGGCAGGGGCTGATAATCCCCCAACTCTCTCATAATTACTGGTTAATTGGCCTCTGTGCAGTTTCTTACAGGTGGAGGTGGAAAAGCAGAGCCACTAATTCTAAAATATTTATCTTTCCAGGACAAGGAAATAGATTCTTCCCTATTTCTAGAGGCTTTTTACCACTTCTCCTTAAAATAAAATGTGCAAAAATTTTTGGTGGCCTGATTTCTCTTTGAACTCGTCCCTTCTTGAAGAAGTTATTTTAGCAAGTTATTTTAGCTTTTCTGCAGGATGAGCACTGCAAGGTGTTTGTTTGGGTGTAGGTATGGGCGTGCTTATTTTCAGAAGTAGTACTCTTTCCCTTGCTTAGTTTAGTTCAACGTATTTTGCATGTTGTGATCACTGGAGAAAGTGTTGAAGCACATTTTATGTTTCTGTTAAGTTTATCAGAACTACTCATCTACTCTGATAGACCCTCTCAACTCTTACTTCTTCTCTCCTGCCTTTCAAGGAGGGAGCTCTTGGGGAGGTTTCACTCACTGCTCGGAGACTTGGGATCTTGACTGACCATTGAGCCCGTAGTAGTTTCCAAAGGTGAAGATGGAGAACAGAGAAACCCTCTCCCCAGTAAATGTGTCCAATAGGCTGTGTGGGGCTGTGCTTCCATCTTTCCAGACCAAAATGTTCATGGGATTATTCTGAAAGAGCTGTAAATTATCACACTTGGGAATATCCTGCATCGTTGTAAATTTGTACTACCCTTTTGAGTAGAAGAAAACAAAACTAGATTTCTACTATATTTGTATTTTCCATTAGATTTGCATTTTCCACTAGATTTGCATCAGAGCCTGGTCCTGATAAATGTCTTTGATCAACTTAGTGCACATGAAGAGCACGTGATTTGCAGAGGGTGCTGAGCTCTTCTAAAATGCTGGATGTCTTGACCCCTCTCAACTGAGTATCCGAGAACTGGAAAAAACCTCAGCTGGATATCACCACATACTGTCTTACTCCTCTAGAAAGCAGGAGTCTCCTCTACAAGTCAGTGCAGAAAAAGAAACACTGAGAGAACATCCAAACTTGCATGACCTTCATACTCAGGGCAATGGCTTTCAGATGGCCCATGTCAAGCTAGATGAATCCTGTCTCAATAGTCAGAAGTTTCACTTGAAAATGTTGATTTGGTTTTAACCCAAGTACAATTGCTACGATCACCAAAAGCTCTATGGGAAGAAAAAATAGCTGTTAGATAATAAAAAAGAAAGAGAAATGTGATGAAAAGCTGAAGATAATTGGCTTTTTCTCAGTTGCGTAGTCACCCAGCACTGAGTGGTTGGCCTGCCAGTACTTTAATGAGAAGATCCCAAGAGAACTTTGCACTTACTATATATTAAACACCCCAGCCAAGAAAGTAAGAACTGTAGACGGGAACGCTTGAAGATAAAGTGCCTCTTAATGTGTTTTCCTGTTTAAACAAAACCATGTACTGACTAAACACAGCTAGGGAAGGAGGCAACAGCCCTTGGCAAGCAAGCCTATCTGCAGAGCGCTCCTCAGAGCGTGTTTACTCACTGGCTTTGAAAAGTGTACTGAGTATATTGACACTGCAGCGCAGTGTTCATCATGTGTCGTGTGAAACAAGAGGGAGGGCTGACGAGCTAATCACTGGTCCCAGAGTTACTTCAAGCCAGGACTTATTTATGTCTTTGCAAAGAGCTGGCGCGCAGAGGAGCTGGATGAATCTCCAGACAAGTTTAGAATGGAATTATATTCTGACAGAAATCACAGAGCCAATTGCAAAGCACAACAAAAGCACTGCGGGGGAAGAGGAGGGATCCCGAGCCTTGTCTGTGTGCTGGAAGACAGCATAGGCAGTAAGCAGGAGAAACAATATTTTCTATACATGTCCCATTAAACAATATCCAGATGTGAGTGCAGATGCAAACTGCATCTGCTCAAGGCAGGACAGACACTTTTCCTGTCTCCCTTCCAGGGTGGAGGCAAAAATTTTAATACCAGGCCTTAAGAGTCTCCTCCAAGACACGTATGTGATTCTACCTTTGGGAGAAATATAATGAAAGGCAGGCTGGCGTTCAGCGGTCTCCTTCCCGTCACTGAATTGATTAAAAATCCTACATTTGAAAAGAATAATCCATGTGGTACTTCTTTTATTTGCTTTTGGTTACATGCATGATCTCACCCTTTTCCTGAAACCATGAGGATCAAAAACTGGAATTTTAAGTGAAAACTGAGATGCTGAGCTAACCTCTGGACAAGGAATCTGCGCTGAGGTGTGGTGCAAGCCAGAGGATTTCCAGGATCACCGGGAGGCACCAGGGCCGTGTTTGCTGCGCACGAGTAACCTTGAGCACTCGCCCTAATGAAGCGCTTATCAATGTCAAAAACACTGTGACCGGCCTGCTCTTCTAATGAGCCAATGCAAAAATCCGCCCTGGAAATTTCTCCTGGCTCTTCGATAGGAAAGGCAGGATGCAGAGCCAGCTGGAAGCCTTGTCCAGAGCAGCAGCGCTCAGCAGTGGTGCAATGGGGCCCAATGGGCACAGGGCCACACGAGGCTCCGGTGGGAGCCGTTCAGCTGGAGGGCAGGATTTCCCCTTTGGGTGGTGAAGGGCAGGATTCCCCCTTTGGATGGTCCTGGTCTGAAGGCAGGAGGCTGCACTGTGGCCAGGTGGCCCAGGGCACGCTTGGGAACACGGCACCTCTGCATGTTGAGATGGGAATAAAGTCTTCTCAGCTCCTTTGGAAACCGTGTTAATGTCCAGCTCTAGGATCTGTCTGGTGGGCAGACTTAGATAGTTATTTCATGCCCCCCAACAAATCTTCCTGTTGCTTATAGACACCGAGCCATTAAAAATACTACATTTAGACTTTTTGGGTCAGAGCTTTTTGGCATTTTTCTTTAGGAATATTGATCTCAGGTTTCTTCCCCCACACCTAGGACAGAAAGAAAAAGCCAAAAGGAAAAATTATCAACCTGTATCACTGCAGCCTTTAACAAACACTCTAAATACTGGAATTCAAGATGAAATTATTCAGATGGGCAACACTGGATGAAAAACACAAAATATATTTTTGTCTTACTATTCTGTTACTCTGTGTGTGACCACACTTGCAAGGACAAATCCTGTCACTTTGATGAGGAGCCACGCTTTGAAGCCAGGACTTGATTTTTTTTTCTTTTTTTTTTTAAATAACTCCGCCTTTTTGCTTTGCTTCTTTCCATATTAAAGGGAATATTTTCAAACCAGGAACGCTCTCGTCTTCATTCAGCTCTCTTTCAAATCCAGGTCATTTTGGCTCAGTGTCTCTTCATGTAGTGCTAAGTGTCAGCCACAATTCAAGGGACAGAAGAAGAGAAATTCATTCAATTAAAATATAAAATAAAATCAACCTTGTTATGTAGGACAAATGACAAAGCCATGGAAAATTCTCTTTCTGTGGCTCTTAGGAATTTGTTAACCTTAAGGATTGTTACCTTAACAGAAAAAAAAACCATCATTTCCTGCTCTTACACAGATTTCATCTACAGTCTGTTGAGACTGTTTTTATTTCTATTCTTAAAATGTTTCCCCTTTTCTGTGTACGCTGCGAAAATTTCCATTATCTCTCTCTCAAAAAAGTAGCATCTCTATTAAAAGACAAGACAGGGTGCACCTGCAGAGGGAGGTGTGTGGCCCACAGGGGCTCTGCAAGCTCCCCTATAGGCAAAGGGGGGCAGTTGTTTAGCTGTGCCCAGTTCTGCCCGACAAGGGGTGACATTGGTGCCAATGTTGCCCATACTGTGCACGGCTGCTGCCTTCCTTGCCTCCCTCTTTGGCAGTGTGGGACACTGCTCTGCAACCAGACTGGCCTCCCAGGGTAACAAGCAAAAGGAAACCTCCTCCAAAATAATCTTCCAAGTCTTCCTAAAACAGGGATGACACTCGGTGCAGCATGCAGTTGTTCCTCCTTTCTGCAGAGTGAGTTACAGGAAAAAGAATTTTTTTTAAAAAAGTAAGTTCTCCTTTTTTCTTGCATATTCCAGCAGTACTTGAAGGCCATTTACCATTTTGGACCATTGTGGAGTCTCCTGCTCTGGAGGTCTTCAAAACCTGGATGCCACCCTGTGCCACATGCTCTAGGTGCTCCTGATGGAGCAGCGGAGTTGGACAAGATGATCTCTAGAGGTCCCTTCCAACCTCAACCATTCTGTGATCCTGTGATTTTATTAGGGCTTTAGAGGAATAGAGGAATCCTTTAGGGAACAGGAACCATCCCATTCCTGTTGGCTCTCCCCTCAAGGCAGCACACTGAGTGAAGGCACTTTTGATGCCACCTCAGGCAACCAGCCTTGTCACCACAGCACTTGCCTCCTGCGGGTGGAAGGAGATGGACAGATCCAATGGGATATTTCACATGGACTTGGAACCATGCTCTCGCCAGGGCACTCAGGAAGAGCAGGGAGCCCAGCGGGGCAGCGCGAGCTCAGTGCCAAGCACAGTGACACTGACAGCAGAGGCACCTCCTTTGCCTGGTCTCTGCTCCCTACCCAGCCTGAGGGCTCCCTCGCTGCTCCGAGCACATCATTTTTGCTAAACCTGATAAAATGTCTTTTCGAGGAATCTCTGTACTTATCGGCCCTTTTCCAAAGCTGCCTCCTTTGGCATATAGCAAATTAAATTCAGCGTCAGCCCTAGGACTGGTTCCCTCAGGGTCCTTTGAAAAATGCAGCTTTTATGTTATTCCTTGTAAAACCTAACAAGCTTATTTTGGTTGCAATTCTTTTTCCTGACTTAGCTTGTCTCAGAGCACAGTCTTTGCCATATCCCAGAGGAGAGGGCTTAAAGCAAAGTTGTAGCAGTACAATGCATACACACAACCCCTTCAGTTGGTTGTTCACAAGGTCTAGCTTAAAATCAGGAGCGTTCAGTAAAAAGTGCTGAATTCACTGTGCTGAATCTGGAGGCCTCCGCAGAATTTGGGTTAATAGTTTCAGAGGGAGATACAGAAAGCTATTAAGTGAGCTGCTCTAATAGGGAGCAATGATTTCAGGGGGGATGGAGCGATGGCTGCAATGGGAGTTGGGATCGGGAATGTTTCGGTGAGCCATGGAGTCATGGCCTCAGTAGGAGTTAGTTTAATCGTTGAGAAATGAATGGGAAAATGGTTTGGAGGAAAGAGGAAGGAGGCGATCCAGAGGAGGCTGGATACTGATCTCTAGAGGCTCTCCTGCTGCTCTGCAAATCTCCACCAATGTGTGTCTGGGGGAAAGAAGCAAGATTGCCCCTGACCCCTCAGGAAATCTAAGGACTGGGACCCTGCGCAGCTGTGCAGTCCCCACATCTCACCTCCAGGATCTCCTGCACCCCAGCACCAGTGTCATACATGCACCCAACACGAGTGTCACACTCAGAACAGGGGAGGTGAAGCAATTTGGTTGTCCTTGCTGCAAAAGGAGCAAAGACAAGAGAGAACATGGCCAAAGCCCAGAAACTAAAGTCAGCAGCAGAGAAGGGAGCAAGGACGGCTCAGCGAGAGTACAAACCATCTGAAGGATTTCCTGGATGAGTTTGTAATTCAGCCTACATGAGAAACACCTGAATATAATTCTAGGGAGAATCTGTCTAAAGTGTCACCGCAGGTGATTTTCCTACCTAGGGGAAGTTTGCTTGAACATGGAGATGTTCCAGAGCTTCTGCACCTAGAAACCACTATGCCTGGGATACCCTTGCCTCAGGATGCAAGCTCTGGTACAAGCTACCCAGCTTGGCTATGGTGGGCACAAAACCTGCCACATCTGCTGGGTGCAGGAGATGGAGAGGACGATGTAAGGAGTAGAATGACGCTGGCCTTGGTTCCTCTCCTTGGACTTGGAGAGCAGAGATACTGATGTGGAAATGCAGACCCACTTTCTCAGAATAAAATGAAAATAAAAGGGGCTCCGAGTTATTTTCTCAACTGTCAGTGGATATTTATAGAGGGGAAGGCATCTTCAGATGGTCACACTTGCTCCTCGCCCTGAATGAGGACTTGGACCATTTTGGATGGGAGGGCAATGTGGGCTGGGGAGGATGGGAAAAGCAGGGAGCTTCCTTGCCAACAGCTTTTCCCGTGTGAAATGACAGCCCTCACACTGAAATATTGAATCATTTCAAGATGCCTCAAACCATTTCAGGTCCAGCTCCAGAGATTTTCAGAGAAAAATAATGGTTAATGATGGATGCAAGTAGCTCACTTGATGAGGTGATGAAGAAAACATGAATTTCAGGTGGTTAAAAGGCCTCCAGGAGAAAGCCCAAGACACACAGCTAAACAGAACATGCAGCAAAGCCCAGAGAAAGCCAGAAACAATTACTGAGACAGGGGATACAGATAAAGAAATGAGATACTAACAGCTTTCAAATATCACAGCTGCAGAGCTCTCCTCATACAGATCAATAGTAAAGATAAAGAGAGAAAAAAAAAAAAGGGAAGAAGGCAGTAAAAGAGCCATATTCCCCAGTGAATACTTCCCGAGGCATCAGCTCTTTGGCTCTATTACCTGATACCAGCTCTCTCTTAAACTTGCTCTCCTTGCATGCAGTTTCAGCCGTTAGCTTTTGATGCCGGCTTCATTTTCTGGTATTTTATGTTATTTTTATTGCAGGAGCATGAGGTGAGAGGATGCCCGTTATGTGAGGCCATTGTGAGCGCAGGACATCAACAGCAGCAGAGAGGAGGGGAACTGTCCCCTTCTCTCAGAGACTGTCCCCTTCTCTCAGAAACTGTCCTGTGCCTGTGGATAAAACATCCTGGGAAAACGCAAGGATTGAAACCAGGCCTCCTCCTCATGGCCCTATTGCACTCTTACTTCCCCAGTGGGAGGAGCCCCATTTTTTCCTTCCTGTCTCTCAGTTGAGCAGCTCCACTCTCCTTTTAGATTTGTCTGTGTGTAAGGATCTGTGTGCATGTATGTGTGGGTGGGTACGTGCCATAAGCAGCTCCTCACATCAAGACCCATGCGGGTGACGAGCAGAGTACCCACGTCCCTCCATCGCAGTCCTCTCAGCCTCCCAACGCGCTGGCTCCGGCAGCCGGCCCACACAGGCCTCGGAGGCCGCCCGCCCTCCAAGAAAACACCCACACTCCAGGTCACTGTGCACTCGCTGCCTTTGATTGCTGGTGCTCTCTTGGTGCCTGGGGGAAAAGCAGCAGCCACGGGATTGTTAGACCACATGAGCAAGAGAGCATGGGCGAAGGGCTCGGGGCAGCACAGAGGTGTCTCTGTCCCTTGTAGCAGGATGGAGCTGGTGGGTACCCAGCAGAGCAGGGAGCCACCGGCCCTGGGACTGTCCTGTACCCCATCACAAGGGATGGAGTGGCCACCGCTCGTGCAGAAGCAGCAGGGAGTCCAAGGGCAGAGCCAGTGAAGGCACAAGTGGGTTTAAAACCAACCTGAGTGGTCACCAGCACGGCGGCCATCAGAGGGAGTCTGACAGGACCACATGGAAACACAACTGCAGTGGGAGGTGCAAGGCAGTCCCTTGATCAGACCAAGGCAGATTTACTCACAGGCCAAATCCAGACCTGAACATGTGTTTTGAGTAGCTCCTGTATTTTGAACTGCAGACCTGCTTGATGAAAAGGTTTTTTAATAGTGAGGCCAATAAACGCATGGCATGCCTGGTATATCTACACCTCTGTTACAAAGCACCTCATGCTGCAGCCACAAGCTTGGCTGGCTGCTGAGCTGCTTGTGCCCTCACTCAAACCCTGACCTAAGCAGCTTGCAGCCTCCATGGAGAGAGCAAATATTGCTTTGTGCTTGTTTGCTAGCACTTCAGCGGCGCCTGGGAATCCTCCGGCACCGCTCCTGCAGCACAGCGACACTTGGAGTCAGCAGAAACATAATCCCAGGGATGCAACTGCACATAAGCAGGAGCAGAGACTACAGCAGCAGGACCTCATTCCCTCTGCAGCAGTAGCCAGGTTTTAGAAAAGGCTGCGCTGAGCTCAGCTGAAGCTGTGGGCCAGCAGTGGCTCTGGAAATGCAGGTACAGCTGATGTTGAGTGCAGGCAATGCAGATGTTTCAGGTACAGCTGATGTCGAGTGCAGGCAATGCAGGTGTTTTTCATGCAGCTCCACCACATTGCACTTGTATTGGAGAGAAATGTTGCCGAAGTGCTAGGAGAGCTGGCATAGGGTAGCACACTCAGAGCAGCCCTGGTCCATATGGTCTCTGCAACAGACTCCTGCTTTTTTATCTTTACTACTGAGATTTTGCTAATTTTATAAACTGTCAAGATTGACGTTTCTCTGACCATTTATCAAAAGTGCTGCAGCAAAAATAGTAGCATTAAAAATGGATCGACCGTGTGACTCAAAACTTGAAGTCATTATGTGGGCTGCTTCTAACATTTCAGACTTACACTGTAATGTTGTGAGATTTATAAAGGAGCTCCATTTCAGGCTCCTGCTTTAATCCCTTCATGCAGTCAGTGCTGAATGATCACATATACTTCTCTGATGAGCTTTTTGTTTACACCAGCTCTCACTCATTCCCCAAAATCACTAAGTGAGGTTTTCAAAATCCTATCAGTCATGTCTCTAGGAACATAATTCACATTGAAATCCATTGTTTTCAGTTTAAGAATGAGCTGTGACACATGGTAATTAAAGCCATTTAAAAAAATATTTTCCAAGACACATTTAAATCCTCTAATAACATTTATTAATAATTTCTACTCCTCACAGAAAGAAAATGCCCTTTTCAACAGAATTTACCAGGGTTCAGGTTTATGTATGTGGCCCTTGTCCTACACATGCATTTACATGCAAAATAGTTGTCTATGTAATGGAGCACGTAACTGCGGCTTTCCAAAGAATTTCCATACACAGTTTGAATTACAATTTCAATACACAACAAAATTTCCATATACAGAAACAAAAGTAGAGTTTTAATTCCTGAGGACATGCTCGTAGTGAGTACGTCTCCTGTCTGCGTGTCCGAGCCTCCAGGCCCATGGTCGGAGGGGAGCAAACACGAGAGCAGACCAGGGTGCAAACCAGGCTGTGAGAGCCCCTGGCCCCGGTGCCTCGGTGCCTGTGCTTGGCTGGTCTCATCCTCTGAATTACTGAGGCTCCCATGGCTATGAGCCGAGCTTGGTCTGAACCCTCGGCCTTTGATCTGCTTTGCCTTTGAACCTCAGCCCGGGCCTGCACACGAGCCACGCTGCTCTGCTGTTAAAACACCAGCCCATGGGCTGACATCAACACAGAAGTTCCCCCATTTGCTCACGTCCAAAGGTTGAGACCTTCCAGGCTGTGTCTCCGACATCCTCACCCGCATCGTGGGGTTCATCCTGAAGACCAGGCCTGTTCCTCAGAAACACCAAGTGCAATCAGGGAGAGCGGCATGTCCCAAGCACCTGGGGAGGTCAGGCCACAACTTCTGTGTGGTTTGGAGGGCTGCTCTTCAGCAGCCTCTGTCTCACACGTTCTGGAGCATCTCCCAAAGTCATCGGCAGGTAAAAGCCCCAGCGCTTGCTCAGTGTCCCACAGCACCTCGTAGGATTAGATAGGCCTGTTACCACCATCGCTTCATACCCTCCACGTGCTATGAGAGAAAGTCCAGCATCACTGCTGCAGGTATTTAAACGTATGGCAACAGTGACTGCGCTGTGCCAGACCCACTGCTCTCCATGCAGCAATGTATCCAACTGGAGCAATATCTGACAGCAAGACACGTCAGAGCCATTTCCCCCTCAGTATCTCCTTGAAACCCCAATCCGACGTCAATTAAGGACATGGGGAGACTGGATTGCGGGGCCTTTGGTGCTCAACATGGACGGGGTCACTATTCCCTGCCACAACCCCGCACTGAAGTGTGTCAAAACACAACACGTAGGCATGTGGCAACATCAGCCATGGCCTGTGGCCAGCGCAGCTCACCCAATTACTACCTGCTGATGAGCAATTCAAGTCCCATTATGTGCTATCGCATTTATATTTACTACCAGGCTTCATCTTTCATGTCCGGTTTATACTTAGGCCTGGGTGTGAAATCCTTTCCCATGCTGCTGAGCACACATTCATTTCCTCTAACATTAGTGGTAGTCTCACATGGACAAGGACTTGCAAAGGTGAGCAGAGGGTTGCTTTAATATAGCTTTAATAATACCCGCAGTAATAATAAAGAGAAAGAGCATCTCTCCCACGCTGGAAAATGTGGCTAAGGGCCTTCTTTCTCCTCTTCTCGAATGCTTTGCTCTCACACAGGTCCTCATATTTCTCCAGAAACCAGGAACCCACCGTATGATCAAAGCTTTGCTTTGGGAGGACACCTTGCAAAGCAAGAGAAAGCTAATCCTGCCTCTGAAAAGAAGCCCCACTTCTTTAAACACTTTACAATGGTCTTCGATAAAATGTTTTAGCAGCTATTTCCTTGCTGTATAATTATTTGTGCCCTGATCTTGTGCTTTCAAAGCGAAAGGAACAAGCATATTATAAATGTAACTGCAGTGAGTATAATGCTAGCAAAATCATTTAAAAACAGCAGCAGTTATGTATATACCATGAGCCAAGCAGTTGGTATTATTAATAGTAAATAAGACCTTATATTGTTTTATTCTTCAGGACCTACAGGAAGAACAGTTTTTATGTAGCATAAGCTCATATCACAGCACGGTATAAAATGCAATGAGTATTTGTCAGGAAAGCAGCTGGCAGAGTTTTGTAGACACAAAGATGGTTCATTGATCAGGACAAAACAGTTCCTTTTTCACAAGATCACGGTTTGAGGATGGAGAGATGGAGGGCAGTGAAACCAGGGGCTGCTCTCACTCTCACTGTGTGTCACCAGCAGCAGTGTAAGGTCACAGCAGAGCAAAGGTCTTCTACAATTTGTGTCCATGTCCCGCTGTGAGGCCTGTTGAGCTACCCTTGGTTATAAACTACCCTTGTTGAGCTACCCTTGGTTATAAGCATGCACATACAGCCACTTACTGAACCAGAATCTGAAAGCACCACTTGAGAGCCAAGGGTTTCCAGCCCAGCTTCTCAGAAAAGCAGCTTTAACTCTGCAGTTTCCCTTGTTTCCTTTTAAAAAAAAACAAAAAGGTGGTGGGGGAAGGTGAAAGAAGGCTAAGTCAGATTTGTGTCTCATAGATTTCCATGGCAACTGCGTGGCATTGAATAACGACATTGGAAACAAGTGTCCCCAACCCTCTCATCAGCGCCAGCGCCCAACTAGCAGCCTGCAAGCAGAACTAGTGCTGCTGGGCAGCTGAAAATCTCCCTGGCCACTGCAAGAGCGGCACAGGAGCTAGAGAAGAGCCAGCAGAGAAGCCTCTGGGGCATTTTGCTGCTTCAGTTCAGGGCAGTCAGGCAGGAGTCACGATGTGCGGCGCGGAGCACATGACAGCAGCGCAGTCATATCCTCAGCTAGGCGAAGGAGCCCGTGTTGTCAGAAGGGTTTTAAGTGATTAATGACAAGCACTGCAGAGTGTGCCTCAGCTTTGGGATGCATCCCTGCAAGAAAGGGATGGGGATGATGGGAGATCTGCAAAGATGGAGGTTGAGCCTTCTCCTGCCTTCTTCACGTCTTGTCCTCCATGTGGCACGATAGGCAGAAAAGCCAGTGGCTGGGATACATTT
>JAUBOD010000824.1:2467112-2481096 GCA_032353885.1 Nothura maculosa | reverse complement strand
GCTTCAGCTTACACCCATTCCCCCTTGTCCTATCACTGGCCACCACCGAAAAAAGCTTGGCCCCCTCTTCCTTACAAAAGGAAGACATTTCTACTTATATCTTATAAGATCTCTGACTTGAAGGGGAGCTTCCCACCCACAGAGTGGGTTGGGTTCCTCTTCCTTCTTTCTCAAGTCATCCTCTTAGTTTTATTCTCAGCAAATACAGAAATGCTGCCTGAAAAGTCAAATATTTAATCAATTTTATCAGTGGCAGAATTTTCCCTTCAGATGCTATGACTGGTGTGTTATTGCTTGTTCAGAGCTTTATTAAAGAGGGTGAGGGCCAGCCACATGGGGAGTCACATAAGCAAGAGCATATTCGGCATGTGGAGGGAAAAGATTGTCCTCAGGTCCTCATGAGGCTGCATCTGAAGCATCGTGTGCACACTTGGACTTCCCTCTCTTCCCCCCCATGCAAGAGGGACGTCAACACATGGGTAAATCCATTGGATAGCTATTAAAAAGGTGAGGAGGCTGAAGCTTCTGGTCTGAACAGAAACTCCGAGGAGCTGAGAAGGGCAGTTTATGGGAGGATGACCTAATGTGGCCTTATGTTGCCTAAAGGGGATTACAGCAAAGACAGAGGCAAGCTCTTGCCAAAGATGCACAGTCAAATAACAAGAACAAACATCAGATTTTCAACAAGGGAAATTCCACTCAGATATAACGAAAATATGTCACAAAGAGCGTGGTCAAACACTGCCACAGGTTGCCCAAAGAGGAAGATTCTCTCTCTTCGGAGAGAATCAAAACCCAAGGCATGAGCAACCTGATCCAGCTTTGAAGTTATTCCTGCTTTGGGTTCCTTCTAACTGAAATTATTCTTTGATTCTGTAATTCCAACATTCTGTTGTTCACATAAAAATATTAGAAATGTAAAAAGGAGAGTGAATATATAGTTTCGATTTTATATCTAAGGGCAATAAAAATCAGGCAGCAGTCGAGTACAGCTCTGAAATGATTCAGTCTGGAGAGTCTGCTGGTAGTTTTGCCTGAGAGCAGCGCAAACTGAAAAATATAGCTAAATATTGTTTATTTTAAACCTACCACAAAATTTATTTTTTCTCATGAGTTTTCAAGGTCATCATCTTTTGCTTGGGTATTCTCAAGAAATGCAGGCGTAACATTACAAACATAGGGACTCATAAAAGGCCCAGGCACCTGCACTTCTTGATTTTCTTTTTCCGTGCTCTAGCCAACCAAGCCTAGGGCAACATCCCTACAGAGAAGACGTTTCTCTCCTGCTGCTTTTTACAAGCTCCCCTGACACTCTTTGTGCCTGAGGTCCTCTGGCTGCCATCACAGGACAGAAGCTCTTGCTGACAAATCACAGTGACCTTTATGCTCATTTTCTTGTTTTGAAATATCTCAGGAATCCAATTCAGATTCAAGTTCCTTTCTCTCCCCAAAGGCTATTGACTCTTAATTTAACCAGGAGGTAGTTTTGACACATCTGGCCCTGCATTACTGACTACTCTCATCCCTTTGAAACTCAAATGTTTCTCAGGCAGAGCATATGCCACCTCGGAGGGATAAAATATTCTTTCCCAGGTGGCCAATCTCAGGTCTCCACACTCATTAATTTCAGTTTGGTGCCTGCAAAATCACCCAGTGGGGCACATCTGACGCACATCAGGCCTGACTGCAAGCACACATTTTCGTCAAACTAGTCAGGGACATGAAACATAGCTCACTCCAGCAGCAGGTGGATAGCCCCAGTTTGACATATCGAGTTAACTTGTGAACTTTTTAAAATTAGGTTTCCCCCAGCGGAGTGTGTTTGTTCTAGATAAGCACTTTGTTTCACGAGGCCATGGCATTTGTGATTTGTTAGTCCTCAGGCTTCATCTACAATGTTTTCCAATTGCAAACTGAAGGAATCTTTTCATTTGAATGGTGTAATTTCATAACAGGCAACCACACCTGCCACAAATGCATACAGCTCATTACTGGCTTTTGAATGAGGCAGGCCAGAGAGCAATCAACTATTTAGGGTGATAAGGAGCTTGTCTCAAATTATTGCACACTGCCAGATGTCACACCAAGTTCAGCTGTTCATGTGCCACAGAGCCCTCTCATAAATCATCAGGAACAGCAATGCTGACAAAACAGCCCAGAAACAGCCTGAAGTAGCCACTAAAATGACTCACGCTCAGATCTGTTCCTCTCTATTCCTATAGCTTTTGTGCAAGAACAAATCCCTGTTGTGACCATTCTCTCCTGACTGAGCTCCACTGCCTGGAGTTTTCACCTCCTCTTTCTTCTCTTCCCCCAGCAAAAATGCTCTGACAAGGGCCCAAGGGCCAAAGCACAGCGGACTGCAGCAGTGAGATGTCTGTAAATAACATTTCATTGCTTCTGCCATGGATAATCCATGCCTCATCAACCTCATTCTGCAGTACTCTTACCAGAAAGGCAAGGACTCTAAGACCTACCTTATCCACTGGGAGCAGAGCAGTGGTTGGGAAGGATGCAAGGGAAGCCAGACCCATGTGCCTGTCATACTATTTCTATGTTAACATAGTTTTGGGGTTTTTTTTAACTAAATTTTATAATTGTTTCACCTTTGCTAAAGATTTCTTTGGTATTCACTGTAATAGTCTTACAGACCAGCTTTCAACTTCTGCCCAGCTGCCAGGATGACCCTTGTGAACTCTGAACAGTAATAAGGGAAGCAAATAGGGAGCCTGTAAGGCTATTAACAGTGACACTAGAGAACTGATTAGATAAAGTAGGGGTTTTACAGGCTAGAGTAGTACCTGTTGAGAAGGGAAGTCATTCCTCACTAAGTAGCTGCTGTACCTTTATTCAGAGTCTAAAAAGGAAGTACCTCAGAAATGTGAGGATGAATCTCCCGTGGATAGTCTGAAACTAATCTTTCAGGTATGGCACTTCTCCATTGCAGGAAAGGAGTTACTCCCTTGCACGTGATCATCAAAGGTGATGAGAGATTAGGAAGGAAGGGAGCTATCACAGTGACAAGATGTGTTCATGTGATGTGCTACAGCACTGATCCAGATAAGCATGCTAGCTCAGTAATGTAAAAATAGCAACATGATTGCTTGGACAAGTCAGATCATGATCGTGAATTTTGAAGAATAATTTTAATTACAAGTGATATCTCTGTACTGCTCAGGTCCTAGTCTTGTGCCTCCTCCTGCAAGTAATCATATGGTGCCCATCTCCTCACAGAGGGGAAAATGGGGATGAGGATGTTGTGGAGCTTTAGGAGGAGCACCACAAACACCATCCATTCATCCGTCAGTGACTTTTCCAGGTCACACATGGAAGGAACCCTGCAAAAGCATAGCAGAGGAAACCATGGGAGGTTCTGGCTGCCGGAAGACAACTGCTTGGGAAACGAGTTGGGTGACAGGGAATGTTGAAACAGTTAGGCCAGTTCATAGGCTTCCTCTGCCCGGGGCGTGCCCTGCCAGTCAAGAGGGAGAAGGCACAGGATGAATCACAGCGGGGTGGAAAACAAGGCCCTGCTTCTTCCTCGCACTAAGGGCCCTTTATTGCCTCTCTGCTGGTGTAGAGAGGCCTCCAAGTGGGGATAAGCCATACATGTGCTAAATGGCTTGAATTCAACTACCTTCTTCAGCTCAAAAACATTGCAAGTGCCTCCCCCACCCCTATCCTACAATGGGGGCAATGGGGGCTCCACAGATCCAGATGTGCCTACTGAAGACCTCTACTCATTTGCAGAAGGCACAGACTTCCTTCCTTCCTTGCTGCAAGCTAAGGACTGTTATATAAAGAGAGCCTGGCAGCCCAGTGTGCCCAAGCTGGGAGCTATTTCTGCTCTGACTTGGCTGAAACGGGCTGGAAATGCAGGAGGACAGCACTGGCCCTCCAGCACTCACAGACGTGAGTGGTAGTGCCTAGTTTGGGTAGGGACCACTGATGGCTGTGAGGACCAATGGGAGCCACCTGGCGTGTTCATAAGGCCACCTCAGCAGAGACTCGTAGACAGCTCTTTCATGATTGCATTGCAAAGGGGGCATCTCAGAGGGTTTTATCCACAAAACAGAAAGAACGGAGACTCTTTTTGCCTCATTAGCTCTGGAGATGAACTCATGCCCCAGGGAGCAACCAGAAAAGCTGTGGGAGGCTCCAAGCATGTGAGTCTTCAGCACCATCATGGGCTTTCCCCCTCTACACACAGGACTGGGGGATTTTCTTTCATCCTGTGCTCTGAGGAGGATGTGTCTTTAAAGAAGACAATTTGCACACATCCTCTTTCTTTTACTATTTTTACCCCTGCCAAATCAAGAACAAAGCCAGCACAAAGGGAACACAACCCACATCTACCTGAAGTGATCCACCAGGAAAAAACATATGAGGGATCTACAGGCAGCACTTGATATATATAGACCCAGTTCCAGGAGGGTTTCTAATATAGGCAGATGCCAGCCCCTGGGACAAGGTGACCAGCTTTAGTGAATCTGCTTCCTTCAGATGCATTCAAGGATAGATGTACAGTCAAGCAGCATTGCAGATGGATCAGCAGGGGATGGTGTGCATTTGCTCCCAGCTCAACCCTGCCGTTGTAAGGTCTTGATCCAACGTCCACTGGATCATTGGAGCCACCAGACGGAGCTCTGTGGTGGGGGACCACTGGAGGTAATGCCAGTGTAACCAAGGTCACAGATTTCCTCGCATTTATCAAGGTGGTGCCAGTAGCTAAGACTGGAGGATGTGGCTCCTCAGACCCCCTTTCTCCCTTAACCCGTTTCCTGGTGGGAGAGAGACATTAACACCAAGAGAGCCTAAGATGGAGCTGCCAAACCAAGAGGGACAGACGTGAGCAGAACCCTGTGCAGCAGCAGCTCCTCTTTCCTGAACTGGGGAGCTCAGGGCAGGGAGTCGTCACGCTTTCAGTCTACCTGGAGACCTTCTCAATCCTCCCTCATTCCCGAAGTGGAGCTGTGCTTACAGCAGCTTACAGTGATTGCTCCTCGGGGGCTCAGGCTGATCCCAACCTCTCTCTCCTACAGCAGACTCATCTAATGCACATTTCTATGCCACAGTTCTTGTAAGACAAACTGAAATTGAATTTGTCGTCTCTTCTGCCTGAAAATATTCCTTCCTAGGAAATTCACCCCCCTGCAATGCAGTATCAAGAGGCCAGAGCAGGGTCATGTAGGTCTCACCCTAGGTGTTTTTTAGGAGGATTGCAGAGTCCAGATGTCAAGTAACTCTCCAAAACCCTACAGCATAGAAAATATGCTTTTAGCCCATCTGCTTGGTATATTTGAGCATTGCTGCAGCATCTGATGAGACTTTATTGATCATTAGGCAGGTAATGAAGAGTAAAATTGTCCACCTTTTTCCCTCCCTCACCCGCCTTTCACACAATATGCTCAGGGAACAGACATAATATTTCCATTATTTGCCAACTTACTTGTCTTGAGCGCATATGCCAAGTGATTATGGCACACAGGAAAACAGCAATAAGGAAATAGTATATATAACAAACTGCACTTAAAAAAAACCCTGCAGTTGTTTTTTTAAATGGGAATTATCAAGCTTACTCATCACCTAATTTTAAAATGTAAAGAGAATGAAATAGCTCAAATGATTCATCTCTTCAACCAGCACAAATGATGCATCTTCTCCCTCCTAGACCTTGGTTCTGGAGCTAGGCTGGTTGTGGTTACTTCCCAAAATGATACTGTTTGAAAAGTGATAGCAAGCTGGAGCTGGAGTAGAGGAGGAGCTGTCGACATAGGGGAGAAGTTTGGCCAGATGCCTACACATTTTTAATATCTGCCTATGGGATTACAGCCCAAACTCCAGAAGACGAGAGAGGGCCTCTCCTTCCTAGGAGACTATTTCCTAGTTCAGTCTTCCTCTTTAGAGGCCTTTTGCTCAAGCAGAGGACTTAATGATGGCTGAAACATAAGAAATTTCCTTGCAAGTACTTGTAGAAGCAACAAGGGACACCCCTCGGAGAGACAGGTTTTACTCCAGGCTTGTTTTTGTGACTGTAAATCAGCAGGGGGATTACAGGCTTGCACAACCCTAAGCCAGTGTGAGATACAAATCAGGGCACAGAAGTGCAATAATTGAATGCAAACAAGCACCAGAGTTCAGTAAAACATCAACACGTAAGGAAAAATCCTAAATGCAACAGGAAAAGGACTGTGCTTGGACGTGGGTGTGTTTGTGTGCACACAGGCAAATAGACAATAACCTCAAGGGACTTGTTTCCACGGCAGAACAGGCAGCAACCTGAATCACAGAATCACAGAATGGTTGAGGTTGGAAGGGACCTCTAGAGATCATCCAGTCCAACGCCCCTGCTCCAGCAGGGACACCCAGACGCTTTACGCCAGGACTAGTTTAAACTCAAATGAAATCGTCCGTCACCCTGCTTCATGTAGAGATCAAAGGATAGGATACTATTCAAGCTTTCTTGGATCAAAGATACTTTAAAAAGAAGACAAGTAGCTATTTCTGACCCCTTTTCCCACCCAGATCTGAGATCAAGGATCATGCTGAGCCTGCAGGCAGCAGGGCTGGCAAGGCAGTTTTGCCCCTGAGGGAGTTTTTAGCACATGACGCTCTTCTTAGGCATTCATGTGCAGGAACAGGAGGCCCAAATGATAGTATCAGCAGAGATAAGAGCAAAGAAACTGTTATCCTAACAGCTTCGAGGCCAGGAGAAGACACGACAGAGCAAGCCCCACACGTGTGGGCCCGAAGCACCGCAGTGGAAACACACTTGATGGTTCTGCAGGAACTCTTCACACGCAGCTCCACAATATGGGTTGTCTTCCCGTGTTCATTCCGGAGCAGCACTGGAACCATCCCGGCCTGCTCGGGGCGCCCAGGCCTGAGGCCGGCTCACGGCCTGTGGCGTTTCGCCATGGCAACCGAGGCGGGAGAAGACAGTGGGGCAGAGGCCTTGGCCATTAATCCCTCATGGAGAGGGCAGCGCCGTTGGGCTGGATCCAACGTGCGGTGCCCGCTCCGATGAGCAGGCTGGCGGCGGAGGCAGGAGCTGCCGCACAGCGGGGAGCTTTGCACAAAGCGAGGTAAATTCAGGCCTGCGCTGAGTACTTGCGGCTGGAAGATTTATTGCGCTGCCTGACAGCTGTGCCCACGGAGAGGAATGATACGCTATCCCTGGAAAGATGACTGCCTGCTTTGAGCAAAACCTGCGCCCAGCTCATCCTTTCTGGCTTGTTCCAGATTTGCCTGAGGAACCTGTCAGAGAAAAATGAGTTTGCTGTCAAATGCCCTGGCTGAGGTGTTTTTTCCCCGCTCAGTTCTGCTGTGCTTGCTGCACGGTCCTGGTCGCAGACCTCTGCAGGATGACCTTGCTGCCCACTCCTCTCATGGTCTCTGCAGTTGGGGGTCTCCAGCCTGGTCCCTCCAGCATAAAGCAACCCTGCACCAGAGGGATGTACCCGGCACCAGGCTCTGCTCTTCCAGCCTGATTTCCTAGGGAGGAAAGTCTGACACAGGCACTCTGCAGGTGTGAGAAGCACACACATGTGTGAGAATCTTCTCATGCCCTTCTGCTCCTCTCTATAACAGCTTTGGACCTTATGGACCTATATTTGGCTAAAATTGGACCAATTTCTGCCAAAGTTGTCAGTGGGGCAAAGATAACCCAAGTGTGTACTCATCCTTTGAGCACAGTCCTCTGACTGAAGGAGGGATGTCCCTTGCACGAGAGGAACTCTGCAGGGTGAAATCACACCCATGGGATATTACAAAAGCAAGGTGAGAGCATTCCCCAATGAAGAGGGCAAATGCAAGGGAAGCATCAAGGGAGGCAAGGGAAGCATTACCAGCTCATGCACCAGCCTCTGCAGTCTGCCTGCCTCAGACCTACCCAGCCACAGACAAACACGTGGGGTGAAAAGGGAAGTTGCATCCACAGACATCTCTGCTGCTTTGAATTGACCTTATAATGAACTCATCCATGTGCAGAGGGTCAGGACAAGGGCTGTGAAACCCTTAAATCCTTTTTAAGCTTGACGTAAGCAGCACGTGGGCCTTGATCCAGGAGGCAACCTCATCGCTTCTGAGCAAACCTCCTTTGCATCCATGGAGAGCAAGCACTCATGGCATGCTGTTTCTTTTGAAGCACAGCCCTGTAGATTAAAAGGTTCTGCCTTTAGGAAGTCATCCAATGTTTGCTTCTAAACCGGCTTTCTAAAGCTGACGAGAGTTTTCCTCTGGAGAGTGTTTAGTTGCATTCTTCTGGCAGATCTGCCAACTCCTTTCATAAGGAGATTGTCCAGCTGAGAGGCACAGAAGCATGGGGGTGCAAGGCTCCTATCTCACACCTCAAACCAGGAGGCAAAGCTGGTTTCCTCCTGCTTTGGAGCTCAGATCCGAGCTCTGCTCCTTCCAGACAGCTCTGCTGAGTTCCTCCTGGCTGTATCTCACTGCATGGTTTTGAGGCCCTGTTCCCGATCCTGTGAAGCAGAGATGAGCAGAGGCTGGTCACAAGTCCACTTCAGGGACTGCTTCCCAGGCCTGCAAATGAGGATGCAGGAGTGCTATCCCCAGCACAAAGCACCAGGGACAGGTCAGGAGCAGCAGACACTGACCCTGGGGACACACCAGGGTCTCATCTGTGGGATAACCTAATGCATTCATGGAAAAGCAGATGTTCTTGCTGCTTGCTATGTGCTGGTCCTCCTCCCTTCCCAACAGTGGCCTTCCGTGGGCCAACATGTAGTAAAGATGTGGATCTGGCTCTCCCCATGCTCCCAGAAGCAGGACAGGGTTATGGATCCTACTTGATAGGGCTGCTTAACCTATGAATATCTGAGCATGTCTTCTTCTTTTGCCTCCAACCTGCCCAAGGTTGCATATAGGTTGCATAGGTTGGGATTTGTTTTCTGTTCCTCAGCACCCTCTTTCAAAAGCATCCATTTTCTGAGGTCTCCGGCGTGGCTCCAAGTCCTTCCTGGTGACCAGTGAAGGTGCAGACTACAATATGCCTGTGCAAATTGCCTAGCATCTCATCTAGGTGAGATAACCTAATGCATTCATGGAAAAGGCCTGGTTTTCCCTGATAAATGTGTTGATAATTGAACATCCCAAACATGCTGTGCTCACAGTCTGCTTCAAGGCCAGCAATTAAGCCAGTTTCTCAGGCACATCTAGGAGGGAGCCAGGAGAGCTGTCAGCTCAGTGAATGATTTAATAAACCAGCAATATCACAAAAAATGTTGGATCCAGGCTGGAGCAATCTGGCACACCAGCCTCCCTGGTTTGTGCTAGCCCAGGACAACTGGAAGGCCCCACAAAGCCATATGCCCTAGCAACAGCAGCGGAGCCACCATCTGCCACCTTGCTGGCCAGCTTATCTATGACTAGGGGGCATGGGTCCAAAAGGAACATTTTTATTTCCCAGTTTAGGGAGGATTACCTCTGTTTGGAAGAGGGTCTTCCAGGGCTGTCAGTCTTTATCTGACCTCATTCTAAGGGACAGATGTTTTTCTTCTATCACTCATTCACTGTCAAGGCTCCTGGCAATTGCTACCACTGTGTTTTTCAGATTTTAGCTTCTGTAATACAGCAGCAGTCCCTGGCTGAGCCACCCTGTTTAATTAGTTACTAAAATGGAGGTGCTTTTTTCATCTCCTACCATGCTGGAATAAGCCCACTAACAATAGATATAACTCAAGCAAGTTGCATTACGTTGAGCACATTAAGCGGCTTGGCAAGTCGACATGTCTCCGTTGAGTTTGCCAGGAATTCTACTCGTTCCAGCATTTGCTTTGGGGCGTTTGCAGCTGCCAGAGGCAAAGTCCCTCTGTGGCTGCGCCCAAGAGCTCGGCGTTGCGTCACGCTCCGGAGGCACCCAGGAAGCTCCAGGACGGACAGGGAGCCCTCGGCCATGCAGGCAGCCGCGGAATGACAGGATTCCCATCCGACCTGTCCCATGAGGAAGGGATACAGCGCCTCTCCGCCTGCATGCGGCGGAGGCTGTGGTATCTTGGCCGTGAAACCCTGATTAATTGCTGGGGGTGCCTCGTGGAAGGGTTTCCTGTTTATACTGCTGGATTCCTCATGTTGGTATCATGCCTTTTCCAAATGTGCATCCTCGTACAAGCCTGCAGGAGCTGGGCAGGGAGAGGGAAATGATGTGCGTGGATGAGCAAGGAAAGCATCCCAGAGGAGATGGTGCCTGTCAGAGAG
Source organism: Nothura maculosa (assembly GCA_032353885.1). Classification (NCBI taxonomy): domain Eukaryota; kingdom Metazoa; phylum Chordata; class Aves; order Tinamiformes; family Tinamidae; genus Nothura; species Nothura maculosa. Next base: position 2,470,881 of record JAUBOD010000824.1, on the reverse strand, counting down.
GAGAAAGAGGAGGAAAGCACCATAATGTGGGGTACAGGGACAGGCCCCCAGCTTCCCTCCCCGCTAGTGCCACAGATGGTGGTGAGAGCCCCTTAGTGCGGTCAGACACGTAATGCAGTTTGTTTTGGCACAGCGTGAGCTGGAGCAAGGCACTGGGGCACCCACGGTGAGAACACGTCTGAGCTCCGGCTCTGCTATCGGCATTATCAGCTCGGGGCTTTACATGAGAACAGTTTTGGCTCCTGCCGTAGAGCAAATACCTTAATGGATAGATGCAGGCAGATAGTGACAGTTCCCAGATTGTTCCCGTGGTCTGGTTTTCGTCCCCATGCTGTGCAGGGTTTGCTGCCTGACCCCTCGTGGCAACAGGCACAAATTGCCCTCGTGGCACCGTGTGCCTTTCTGCTGTGTCCCACACGGCGCTGAGCAGGGATTTCTGAGTGCAGCTTGCACCAAGGGATCGGCTGAATGTATCTGCCAAAATCAAATCAGCATTTTGGTGGATGCTGCAAATGTCACTACTGCACAATGGGAGAGGCCAAAACAATTAAGTGGAGCAGTATCTTGTTTTCTTGGCTTTGCCCCAGCCTGTTAACTTACCTGGCCTCTGAACAGGACCAGTAAGGTGTCTCTCCTGGAAGACCCGAAATACATTTCCATATTTTATGAATAGATTCCGTATTCTGTATAGGTTCACGGGAGCAGGGAGGAGTGCAGCACCAAGGCACCGCTTTCAGCCTCCCCTTTGGTCCTTCCCCAGAGGCTCGGCCCAGGTTTCCTTCCCAGCAATGCCAGGTTTGGATCCATAGCAGCTCCCACCATTTGCTTTCACCACCCAGTGTGGCCTGGTTCCGAACTGCGGCTCAGGAGCCCTCTCCCAAAAATCGCAGCCGGAGGAGCCGAGGAGCTTGCAGGAAGCTGCCAGTCTCTGTCACCTCCCTTCATCTCCACCTGCTTTAGTCCCTTCCTGAGTTTTGTGCCTAGTCACAGCAGCAGAGCACATTGCTTCTGCTCCCCCAGGGAATAGTGGGAGAACATCCCACGTTCAGGGTGCAAAGCTGAGGAGCAGGAGCGACAGCAGCAGCCTGACGCTGTCCTCTGCCCGGCAAGGGCAGCTTCACAGGCCTGGGTTTTCCTCCTGGCAACTAATGCAGGATGGAGACATGAAATATCCCCAGCCCACGGAGTGCATCCGGGGAGCAATCCCCCAGGATTTCCGCACACCACACAGGCCAGTCACTGCTCCACCTGGGCTGGCCAATGCGGAGAAATCCGAGGTGGGCAGCCAAATTCCTGTCTGTCCAGACAACGTTTCCTGGTGGAAAATGCGGACAGCAAGGGAGAAGCAGACATCTGTGGTCCTCCCTGCAGCCATGCACAAACCACGTGGGCCCCTCTCCATCCCATCGTGTGAGCATGGATGGGGCCTGGAGAACCACCCCAGCATGAATCCAGCCAAGTGCTCAGGCCACCTCTGCAGGGAAGGACAGAGATTTTCTGTTCTTGGTTCTTCCCATACCAGGGCTTACTGCCTGGCACTGCTGGGCAGAAACCTTCTGCATTAGCCAGAGAAAGGGGTCTGAAACCCACTGCAGACCTCAAGGACCTTTCCCCGCTGTTGAGGCAAACACCATCATCATCATATTTACCTTTACAAAATGTCTTTCCTCACGCCCACCCACAGCTGTAAAACAGGTTATGGACAAGTGGCTTCTTGGGTGTCTGGGTCACCCTGGCTGTTTGGGATCAGATAGAGGCTTTTAAGGCTTGGTGCAAGACTTATATACCGAAAAATTTGTTCAAGATGTAAAACTCCACCCTTCAGCCCAAGTATCCAGTGTTACCACTACTAATGTGCACAGTGGGTGGTAACTGGAATCTTGGGATTTAAGGATTAGCTGTTGGGAGGCCCTGGAGAATAGCTGAGGGTTTGCTGTTAAAAAACGGAAAACTACCAGAAGAGATATTTACTTTTCGGATCCAAGCATCTCCGACCACCAGGCAAATAAAAAGTGCCTCGTGGCTACACAGGACTCCTCTGATATTGCCTGATTAAGTATGTGCATGTGTGGCTGAGAGGCGCCACTGCCAGAACTAGGCCCAAAACTGAGTGGCTGTGTCCCTGCTACACCACGTGCAGCCAGATACAGGCCTGGGAATGTAAAGCTGAGCTCCTTGCACGCGTAGCTGAGGGTGCTCTGAAAGGTTTCACGCCTTTCTTACTGCAGCGGTGAAAGTGAGGAGATGGGGTGATGGCCTTTCAGGGGGTCATTGCCACCATGTCCTCCAGGGAGGTTGGTGGGGGCTGTCATGTCCCAAATTTACCAGGAGACCGGGATGGTGCCATGTCCTCTCCTTGTTCCCCACAGTAGGGATGAGGGTTTGAGCCCTGCCTGCCACGCCGGGCCGCGCACATGGACACTCATACGTGGACATGAGCAGCAGGAGGATCCCTGTCTGATGGCCCAAGAGACTGGGCTACTAAGTGACCTTACATCCCCATAAAGCCATCCTTACACATGGTCCATCTGGACACGGACTATGCTAAGCCATGCCAAGGGGGAGCTCCCCTCCCCTTCCTCCTTGGAGAAGGGAATTCTGGAGTGAGGGGGCTCAGGCTACTTCTACATTTGAACATGGATTTCCCAAGCATGAGGATCTGTGAGGATCACGCGCAGCTGCCTCCAAGGGAGCCGTGAAAACGGCCCTGAGCCACAACTGCTTCCTCTTTCAGGCACTGCTGGGATCCGGGCGAGGAAACCCCCCTGAATTTCATTTCCCATTCTGATCCAAATTCTGTTTACATCAGATTTCCTCCAGTGAGCTCTGCTCAGAGCCCAAGCGCCGGCAGGGCAGGAGGGTGCGGGGGGACGGGGCACAAGCGCCCGCTGCGGCGCTGCCTGGGCAGCAGCTGAGGCCAAGCGCCTCCTTTCCTGTTTGATCCGCAAGCAGCGCGGGCAGCACCCGGGATCGCCTCCCACTGCTCTCACTCCCGTGTCAGGCGCTTGCTCTGCACTGCAGCCTCATGCACTGGCCTTGCAAAGATGTAGGTGGATAAATGTACATTACAGTTCCCAGCAGGGCAGGCACAGGGACATTCAGAGCACCTAGGAGCCATTTGTGACACCTGAGTTTAACTTGTGTGTATCTAGGGTCAGGTAGGATGAATTCCCGCTGGATATTATCTCCTTATTGAGACACAGTCATTCTACTCAAACTTGGCATCCTTCAGGGCTTGGGGCATGTGGGCAGCCACCCCAAGACCTCTGTCATCTTAACACAGTCGATTACTGTCATGTCTGGTCTCAATCCAGGCCCAGCGATGTCTCAATGCTTGCAAATAAAGAACGGGTGCCAATTTCTACATCCATCTGAAAGTTAAATTCATGGAAAGGCTCCATAGCCCAGAGTCTGCTGCTGTTAGTGCCAGCTCAGCGCGGTGCTGGCTCACTCAGAAGGACGTGCTGGCACTGGAAGAGATGCAGACCAGCGGTCACACAGCTGCATTCACTCAGCATGCGCGGTGCAGAGCCCCTATCAGCTTTATGTTCTTCATGCCAGCCTCACGCCGGCTGGATTAGGACACACACAACCAGATCTGTCACACGGGTAGAGCTGCCCTCGCTCTTGATAACAGCCCCAGCCTCGCAAACTCTTGAGCACACTGGAAATGACGGAGCAAGCTCATGCTGAATGTTTTGCATCAGGTGGGCCACAGCACTTTTGACTCAGGGAGAAGACCCCTCACATTGGTTTGATGTATTATTGC
>JAUBOD010000824.1:2445469-2463024 GCA_032353885.1 Nothura maculosa | reverse complement strand
CCTGGCTGCATCAGGGCATCTTTGCGTATGATGAGGGCAACGTCCTTTGGTGGTTGGGACAGGAAGGGCATAATTTTGCATCAGTTACTAATTCTGGTATCAATTTGTAGCCTATGAGGAAGGGAACATCTTCTGCTGGCTGAGGAGGCGTTCGTAACGCATGGCTGCAACCCTTAGCAGAGGAGAAACCCATCGCACGTGATGGTGCCTGACAGCAACAGCACTGAATACAAATTTAAACCAGCAGATGTGCCTCAGGGCGGTCTGAAGCCTGTGTTTTTGGGGTGGTTTGGAGCTGTTTTGCTCCATATTGCAGTGTCCTTGCAGCAGATCAAGGTCAGGAGCTGGTGTGAGTGGGGCCACCCGCGACCACCCCAGCATGTGCTCAGGCAGCAAGAAAAGGGAACTCACCCGGGAGAAAATGTGCAGAGTCATTAAAGCGAGGAGCTTTTCATCACCCTAGTCAGACCAGTCGCAGCCTGACTAACAGGAGGCTAAGCCTATATTTATTGCAATTTATATAAATCAACAAGATCTCATGAAAGACAAACAACTAGCCTAATTGCTCTAGGGACAAATTCCTCCTGACATACACATCTGATAGCATCAATTACCTCGCAAATAGACTGATTCAAATGCTGTAGGTGTTTTCAGAGGTGAAAAATGCTGTGGGAGGAGGCCGGTGCTGAGGCTGAATACACATCAGCAAAGCACGGGCCTGGAAGGGACCACATCCATCACAGACGCCCGTCCCCACACTCGTGGGCAGCAAAGATCACAGGGCATCCCGTTCTCTTGTTCCCTGCACACTGTAGTTCCAAAAGCCTTCCAGCATTTTATAGCAAACCTCAGACCTGTAGTAAAAACTAAATAAAAAGCTGGACTGTTCCGCAGGCAGAGCAGGATAGAAAAAATACACTGCCATGTCAAGAGCCCCTACAATAGCAGACAATGTGTTGAATAAAACCCATTTCAAAATGCATGGGGCCCTCTTCTCTATGACCCTCTTCATGTAAACTGTTCTCTATCTATCAGTGTGCTTGGAGTTCAGGTGCAGGCAGACTCACATTCATTAGCAGGTCAGCAGGAGGCCACAAAGTGCCGGAGGACAGTGAATTTCTTCCCAGCGATGATCCTACACCAATTATATTCATTGTCGTTTATGGAGCGAACCTCCTTGCTGGGGCAAAGCCACCATGGGAGCTCAGCCACACCAGGGCCTTGCAGGCAGAGTGACCCCCAAGCAACTGCAGTGTGGGCCCCACAGGAGATCCATGGGAAATACTGGGTACATCCGCATCCAAGAGGGCTCCCTCAGTCATTACATGCAATTTTTCTTTTTTGGTGGTTGTGGCTTTCCAGTTCAAAGTGTCTGGGTGTTTTTCACAGTTTGGCACCACGGGTGTGTTTTACGTGCCTTGCATTCCTTGGGGTGCAGCAGAAAGGCTTGGGCGAGCGTTTGAGGGCTGGAACACAGCGCTGGAAAACTGTCAGGGAGAGAGGAAGCCAAGCACGGGATAGCTCTGCTCCTGCCTGGAGCAGGCTTGGAAGGGAACTTTGCCATCAACTGTGCCCACTCTCTCCTTGCGGGGAGTTAGGTGTTTGGATGGGCAAAGTAGCATTTGTGCCATGCAGACCGTGAAGGGACTGAGATCCAGATGAAATTCAGACAAAATTGTTGGCATAAAGGAGCAAGTGTTGACATACCCTCAAAACCAAACTCTTTAAACTGTTGCTTGGCCTCCCATCAATCCCAGAGGTTGTGTTACAAAATCTGCATTAGCTTCCAGCATTTGCTTTCACCTCAGAGATCACAAGTCTTAAATAAGCACAGAAGAGCCACAGAACAGACAGCTTGTCCAGGGATGGTTTAACCACCCAGAAGGTAGGTATAGATGCTAGATATCTTTAGTGTAAGGGAAAAGAAAGAAAAAACCACCCAGCTCATACCATCACCAAATTCATTTTGCTTAGGGCGTTCCTCTTATAGTCCCATGAGTATAGGAGTATATTCACAAGGCCCAAAGTCCCCCCAGTGACCTTGCATCTTGTTCACATTCCCCTGCTTGGTGCCTTTGGGGCTGCTCTTTAAAGGTCTACAAAGGCACTTTGCAAGGGCAGTGCCTATACTGGCCATAGTCCTGGATGAAACTGGAGCCACCTGAGTATCAGCCCTTCTGTAGGGCCAGTGGGGACTTAATTTTAGGGACGGAGAATCTCTGCCTCTCAGTGAGTATCTCATTTTTACCCAAGCTAGCAAGAAAGGAAGTGTAAAAAAAAGAGGAGGAAGAGTTGGACAGGAATTAAGAAAACATTTTCAAAGTAAGAACAGAATGAGGAAGAAACTGAAAAGTAAATAAAATAACTAGAAAAAAGAACTAGGGGAAATATTTAGCAGAAAAAGAAATATGATAGAGCCTGAAAAAAGAGACAAAATCCCTTACATAGTAAAAAGGAAAACACATTTACAAAAGCACTTCTGTGTCTGTGAGAATTAGCTGCCAAAATGAATACATCTCCTGTACTCCTGCAGTCAGAAACGCTGCAGAAAACCACATAACTAGGAGGAATAGCTGTAACTAAGGGAGGGACATCCGTGAGCTGGGAAGGACCTGCAATTTCCATCTTTTCCCTGGGACCTGAAAAGCCGAGAGCCAGCCCCAGGTAAAACATCAGGAAACAGATCACGGGGCGTATGGAGCTAATTGGTCCTGATTCCAAAGGACTAAAAATAAACCTTGGGAAAGACCTCCGCAAGCGACGTGTCTCCAGAGGCCGCTGACTCAGCCAGAAGCAGCACGACACAGACAAGTGGGGAGGCAAGAGCGTCCTGAGCAGAAATCTCATTACAGCTGCTTAGCTATTCTTACTACCCTGCCTTCTATTTACTGCCCCTCGGGCTTAAGCAAAGAACATTAAGAATGAAATTAAGAGACTAAAAATGTAGCCTGAAAAAAAGTCTCCCTGACACAGGCAGATGCCCAGGGAGCCCGAGGGGGCAGAGCAGCCGTGGGCACCTTCCTGCAGCAGCCGCTTCCGCGGGAGCAGAAAAGCCCTCAGGGCTGCTCTGGGATGCAGGACCTCAGCCACAGCACAGTGCTGGTCCCACCTTCCTCATGGCAGGGGTAAAGCTGAGCAGCCCCCTGGCAAGATGTGTTCCCATGCCACGTGTCCCCAGGCTGGAGCAAGTATCAGATGTGAGCTCCTCAGTGCTCCTGACAACTCTACCCCATGTCCCTTCCTTGGAGTGTCTGAGGGAAGGGACAGGTCTGAAGCACTTTTCCTGGCTGCCTTGGCCATTCAGTCGCTGTTCTTGCAACTCTGGCAAGGAGAGATGTCCAGCAGGAGCCCAGGAGAAGAAATCCACGCTCGGATCACAAGGTCTCCATGCAGAGCAGTAGAGTCGCTGCTGACCTTCCAGGCTTGTGCCGTGTCCTTTGTGGGAAGGAGACACCAAGGTCTTACTCCATAGTCAAAACTCCTGTTCCTCTCTGGATGGAGAGGTCCAGGACTCCAGCACAAGGTGCCCACGTGCATGAGCTGCCCTCAGCTTCCCTCCTCATCCCCTGCATCCAGAAAGTCGGGTCACAGAGGCACAGACCCCAGTCAGGAGCAGCTGTATCGCAGCGCTTAGCAGTGAAACTCTGGCATATGTTGGTCCAACCAGTAGCTTATTCTTTGTGCTCTAAAGCTTCTTCTGGCCTTCTTCAAAAAAAAAAAAAAACATTAAAATAAATCAAAAATGCTGAGGTTCTTGCCCCAGTGATGCAGAACCAACCCCTCCTTATGCTCCCATCCCCATTGCTTTCTTCTCCAGCAACAAAAACTTCACTAACAGGAGAAAATACCAAGAGCTAGCACCCAGCCTGCCGGTGCAATTAGAGGCTGTCATGTGCTATCTGTCCTCTAATTTGCTGCATTGGCATAGACATCTGTGTTGGTAATTATGCCCATAGTGGGCTCTGCAGCATTACACATAGCCGCTAGCATGAGCAGAGAGCCAAAGAGCTCTGCAACAGTGCAGCTGGGTGACAAATGTGGCACCGTTAGAAAATGTCACACAGTGTGTATCAGTGCCTCCCTATGGAGGACTGGGGGGAAATGACTGCAAATATCCACTTTGATGAACAAGAGTCACATATCAAATGTATAAATAATAGCAGCTTTGTTCACTTTTTCATCGCTTCTGCTATTGCAGTGTTGCCCTCTGGGCAGAAGTGGTGTCGGAGGCGTGTGGTTTTATCTTGGAGACGGGAAGTGTGGGTAGGAGGAAGGCTCCTTTCTGAAATCCACGTTAGCAGAGCAGCGGTTGCTACTGGCCTTAGCTGGAGACACATCCTACCCAGAGAACTAGTATTAAAATCTCAGATAGCTGCAACCTAGGGAAGGCAGAGATCCTGTGAGCTTTGAAAAGCAGATTGCATCCCAGTTCCCCTGCAGACCGTCCTTCAGTCATGCATTTAAGCTCCTGCTCAACTTTCGTTACATGCTCAAGCTCCCACAAGGCAAGAACAAAGCATCTGCCCTTCTTGATCACGCCAAGACCTCCATAACCTGCTGCTTCATTTCTGCCACTGGCCACCAGCCCTGACGAGCAGAAAAGGAGCTGCCAGGGATTCATTGGCTATGCGATGGGAATACGTTTTTCTAGGAAAAACCATTGTACCCTAAAGACTTGTTATTAGCAGCAAAGGATGTCGAGAGGCCTCTTCTGACCACATCTGTGCCTCAGGTCTTTGGGCTCCACTTCCAGGCATCTCCTGCAGGTGCTTTCCTCAATATGAAATGAATATTTTGTGAAATAGTTGCAAAACATTACTAGAAGGGCAGGGGAACAGAACTCTGATCCCGTAAAATGCAAAAATGGGACACCAAGGCCCGGAGGTTCGTGAGTGGCAGCAGAAATAGAGCTCTGTCCTAGGCCCTGTGCTGACTTGCTGTCTTCACGTCTGACCCCAGACAAAACACTAGTTTTATCTGTGCCTTTTGCCATCTGTAAACCCAGGATAATACTTCTATTCTCTGGAAAGAGATCCTCCCCTAACAGTGTCCTGCTAACTACAATGCAGTACAGTGATTTACAAAAGGGCAAGAACCTCATTTTTGTCCCTTATTCAATTTTTAAAAATAATTAGTTACCTCTAGGCACTTTTAATTAAAACATGGCGGTATTATTGCTTTTGTTTAAAATATTTACATTGAACCAATCCATTTCACTGTCCTGAAAACAGAAACTGTCGCTGCCTTTGATATCCCCATCTTGAACTATCTTGGGCAAGTTCTCTGACTTATAGATTGCTTATTTTTATGTACTTATTGTATATACTTCAGTGGTCACTAGTATTTCTGATCTTTATGATCTTTTTTTTTCATGCCCAGAAATGACACCACAGAACACATGCAAATTGCAGTTGTCCAGGCAAATTATCATCAGTCACATTCAACTAGGAAGTGAGATGGTGATGGCTTAGCTTTAAATCATCCATTTGGTTCCAAGGTGAGCAATAGGAATAAGGCTCCTTTTCTTCCACTTTAGCACCCCAGATTGCATCCAGAGCTCGCCCAGGGATTCCCTTTGGGCATGGTAGCAGTTTGCAAGGGATATTTGTGAGACACTAGCTCCTCTTGTTGAATGGAGAGCACAGAAGCCGAGATCAGTGTCCTCTGTGTGCGCTGGAGGTTCTGCTCACCACATACCCATGCTGAGGTTTTTCTGTCACACTGAGATGCCAAGGTCAGAAAACACCTGACCTTGTGTGGTAGGGGATGGCTGAGGGGAATTCATACCTTCTGCTTGCTCTTTCGGTTGTCTACATACAGTCGTTGACCGCTGATTGCACCTGCGCAAGACCACAGCTTCTCCTTTGTGACAATAGATCTGTTTTTAAAAATTAACACTTAAAATGTGCTCTCATTCTTTTCTAAGCAGCTATGGCTCAGGGGTCCTCCGCCAGGAGCAGAAATGGCTGGAGTTGTCACGGGGAGATCAGGAAACCCTCAAACCATAAACAGTGTCCAGGGGAAGGAGACGACCTCAGCATGTGAACAACCCTCTCCATTTCCCTCCCTTCTCCAAGCAGTGCAGATGCCTTGGCTCCAGTTTCATATTCTAGTTCGTTTTCCAGCTGGTAACTGAGCTGGGGGAAGCTGCCAGGCAGTAGGAATGCCTTCTTTTCGAACAGTCCCACTTGTGGACTTCTAGGGAGGACTGACCCTTTCCCAAAGCGGGCCATCATTGCAGAGGGGGACACCAGTGGACTTTATTTCCTCAGTTCTGAGCGTGTGGACAGTCGTGCGGAGTCGCAACAGCAGAGGGCAGCTGCACCCTGCCTAACGCAGCGCCGGCTGCTGCAGGCCGTGCTAGGCCGGGCTTGTGCGTGTGGAAACCACGCGGAGCGTGAGGGCAGGCACCGGCCCCTGCACCATCGCAAGGCCATGGCCAGGGCAGAGCCCTTGTCTTTGGAGCAATTTTCTGTCTGGGCAGCTGGATGAGCCGCTGCGGGGATGGGGAGGGTGCCCATGGCTGCGGATGATGCTCTGCAAGCAGCAGATAGATTGTGGGGCTCAGTGCGGCCCACGGGCTGCTCCCTGGGCAGCGTCAGCTGCATAAAACTGTACTGCTTGTGCTGAAAATGAGGCCAACTCTGCTCACCTTGCCCTGCTGCATCAGCTGCTGCCACCCCCGTCCCTGCCCCAGTGCCAGCGCTGGCATGAAAGCCAAGAAGGGAAACCTGGCAGCATCTCCTCACACATCACAGAGCAGCAAGGAAGGGCCTGACCTTGTTAAAAGGGTGTTTCCTGCAAGTCATTCTTTCAGTAAATAGACTAGAGGAAGCCTGGCTTTAGCAGAAACAGGAATGGTGAAGGTCAGTGATAGAAAATTTTAGCCCAGAAGTGATCAGAATGATTTGTCTCCTTTCTCTTGCAGCCTGGGCAATTTGTTAGGTGATTAGCACCCTCAGGTGGAAAATGAGCGCAGACTTAAAGCCCCTGCTGATGTCTGTGCTGTCTTCCCAAACACAGAACTGGTCACATAACCCCAAGAGCCCATCCTCTGACTACAGGTAGTTTCTGTCTCTCTCCTAAAGTCAGTCTCAGAATTTAAATCTTGGCTTCTAGAACAGGTTATCTGCATTGCGAGATACCTCCCACAAGGCTTGGGCTCCAGGAGAAATCAGATGGCGAACACAGACCACAGCAAACACAGATATTTTCATCGTCAACATATGTTGTGACTCCCTCAGCCCTTGCAAAAACTGAAGGAGACTGCACCGATTTTCCACAGCTCAGCACTCTGAAAAGTCAGCAGGGAAGGGGCTCCTTGAAGCATGAACAAACTGAGAAAAATAATTAACGATGACAATTAATTTGGCAACCTCAGTTGCTGTTTTGCACAATGAGGATAGAAAAGCAACGGTATTATTTTGCATTGTTTCTCTGCTACGTTCATAAGAAAACATGGGTGGAGGAGAAGCTGCCAGGCTCAGGGATAAGAGGAGAGCAGATCGTTTAGGGGTCAGTGTCATGTGTGTCAATAGTTAGAAACATGTCACATAGATGCTCCGGGTTTTGGCCATGGCAGGAGAGTTTGGCCATGTGCAAACCAAGAATGCATCACAGCCCGGGGAGGCATCCTGAAGCTGGAACGCTTCCCCATCACCTCCTCTGACACCCACAAGATTTTCCCTAATACAGACCAATATGAAGCTTAAAATCCAGGCTATGTGCTTCTGCAGCATTACCTATCTCACAGTACTTGGAAAATGCTGAGAAGTGAGGACCTTCATTTCATGGTTGCAGCCAGCCCAGTGCAGATCTCTAATGCTGCCGTCCTGCTGCTAACAGGGGCGCAGGGGCAGCCCTCCTGTTGATCCCTGTTTGCACTAAGCTGTCCTTTGCTGACTGCAGCTGCAGGGAGTCACTGCAGCAATCCCTCTAATTAACCATTGGGCACACATAGCAGGGCTGTCAGGAAAATGCTACCCCTGTTAGGAAGACAGCGATGGCCAAGTTTACCAAGGCCCTCTGAAACGCACTCATTGCAACGGTGCAGGCAGCCCTTACCCTGGGCCAAGAGGCCTTATCCAGACACATATTTGCTCTGGGAGGTTTATTGCACAGATGGGTGTTTGTGCAGATACCATAAAACTGGAACCCCTGGGACATGGCTATAGACTTGTCTGCATATCCACCTCCGCACCTCGTCTGCCTGGCCAAGCTGAGCCCCAAGGCAGATAGATACACTTTATGGTATGCCACGCGCTGATCATCCTGACCAAGGAACTTGCCAGGGTGTTCTGAGCCTCCCTCCTACCTCTGTTTGCTTCATTTTCCTTCCACTAGAGGAGAGGGAGGTGGGAATGGTGCCAACCCATGACATTCAGAACTGCAGTTAGGAGTTACATTACTTCCTTGGACCAGGAGCTGGAGTTGTCTTCCAGGTCTCATGGTTTAGTCCTGCCCGTCAAGAGCCTCCCCTCATATTCTGGACCTGAGCATGCACTGGTGTGAAGTCGGATTTCTCTGGTCTCCCACTCTGAAACCAGCCTCTTGGCTCAGTCTGTAACCAAAAAAACGAACCACAACCCTGCCTCAAATGCCCCCATCTCCCCTGGCATCGTCCAGTTCCCGCTGTTTGGCTGCAGCCTCTGGAATGGCTGGCACGCACATTTCCCACCCGCTGGCTCCAGGATCCTGATAGGCCTCTTTATCTCAGGCTGATTCCTAGAGCAACAGGCTCTGGGGATGAATGTTTATCCCTACAAACTATGGTCCCACGGGCCTTTCATGTGGGGTAAGTGCCTGGCTGTGAGTGACACAACTGCATGTTGAGTGACATAACTGCATTTTGAGTGATGTAACTGCATGTTGAGTGATGTAGCTGCATGTGGCACCACCATGCTGCGCTTGTCGGGGATCCTGGAGTCACACGGGGAGGATTCGAGTCCCGAGCCAGGACACAACTGGCTCTGTGGCCATGGGGCTGGGACAGAGCTTTGTGGGCTCCGCAGGGTCCACAGCCTCAAGCCAGGCTGCAGGCAGCTGTACAGCCCTTGTGGATCTCTGTCCACTTTGGAGACTGGAAAGACACCCACAGAAAACTTTCTTTTTTCTTTTTTTTATCAAGTAGTCCTGGAATATGGTCAGCAATTTGGCTGAAAACTCCCTGTGTGCTTTCCAGTGGTGTCCTGGATGCTGCAAAGAGCAGATCTGCGTCCCAGCTGGGAATGGGCAAGACACAGTGGCACATAGAGATCAGCTGAAGGGTGGTTATTTCCTCCTCGAGGTCAGGGGGAGCTCTTAGGCCTTACGGAGGCTCCTTCTACACTCCTCAAACTCACAAAAAAACCACGCACTGGTAAAGAAACCCAGGGCTGCGGCGTGAGCATGACCAAGCCTTGCTGCACCCCGACGTGCTGATGGCATCGGGCACAAACACTCCCTCCAAACTTGCGTTGCTGCGGCTCCTTGTCCTTGAGGTTCTGTGTGTGCGAGTTCCATAACGCCCCAAGTCAGAGACCTTCGCGTTTTTATAGGGGCTCTATTCATAAAGCACCAAGCTGTTTCCACACGGACGTCATCGCCCATGGGCTGAGCAGAGAATGAGTTTCCATGAGTCATTAAACCCTTTCCCCTGGAGAAGCCGCGTACTCTCGCTCACATGCCGGAGGTGCCTGCGTCTCCGGCAGAAGGTGGGAAAAGGAAGTTTTTAGCTCTCAAGTGTAAAATGAATGTTCGATAAATAGAATCATTTTTCAGACAAGCAAATGCGGTGCTCAAGTCGCCGGCGCCCTTGGGCTGTTTACTTGACTGTGCAGCTGGCGGCGCCTTGTAGGGAGCAGCTCCTGAGCTATGTTCTGCATGCGGTGGGTTTGTCCTCCTCCTCCTGCCTCCTTCTCTGTTAAATAAACATGAGGCAGAGGTTGGTGCTGTGGGAAGGCTTCGCACGGAGGCAGCCCGAGCACAGTCCTTGTTGCACATGTACCCTGAGACCATCTGAACAGCGAGCTGTGGTGCAGCTGCAGGTGAGGTTTATTGCTGCTGTAGTTTGTCCCTTGGAGACCCGGGGGACAAGTCCTTGGATGCTGTCCTGCAGGGGAAGGATGGGGCAATTAATTGCCCCAAATCAATTAAGGCATTCAGAGGCTCCTCCTCTCCCAGGTCTGTTCTTTCTCCTCTCCTTTTCTCTCTTCAGGACCAATGAGTGGGCAGGGAATATGCCAATCTGTAGTGCTTTCCAAGAATAATCCTGCGTGTTGGATTAAAGCCCCAACCCAACCTGTGCAGTGACTTTGAATTCAGGCATTTTGAAGGGCTTTGAAGCCATGGCCTGACCCGGCTGCTCAAGGTTACCTGTGGGTCCATGTGTTTCACAGGGGAAGGGCAGTGTGCTGAGGAGGCCCACGCTCAATCACATAATGTGAACACTCTGCTGGGAGCCAGTTCTGCCCAACTCAAAGGCATCTCCTCATTTGGTGTAAGGTCCGAGCTCTGCTCCTTGCCCCAGTTCCTCTCAGCATCCCCAGCGATCGGGTCAGCCCAGCAGTCAGCTCCTCCCTTTCATCTCTTCTGCAAATAACACGAGCAATCATCATGGTTTTATGATGTTATATGTCACACAGCCAAGGAAAAAAGGCACATAGCGTGGATAGAAATTTGGAATATTCCTTTAAATATGCTGTCAGTCCTACAGTGGTAGTCATTAGCTATGCCCATCCTAGCAAATGAAGGCAGCCTGTTCAGCCTGTGCCAGGTAGGGCTCTTCCAAATGATTCCTGGGATTAATATGGGCCCAGGACCCACTCCAATCCATAGCTGGAGTGCAGCCAACTTGCCTTGAGGGATGGAGAGTTTAATCTCATGGTTATGGGGCACCCCAGCTGAGCTGGCCACGCAGCCAGAGATCAGCCCAGGACACACTGCAGTCATAACACAGCTACAACCACCCCCAGCAAACATATGTGTGAGGTTTGGCACGCCGTGTTTGTGGGAATCTTTACAGAGAATAAATGTGTGGGAGATTTCTCCTCCTCCCTTCTGCAACCCATAGCTCTGGTGTGGTAAACTGAGGCAGCAGCACCTCCCCAAGCTCACGTTGCCTTGCATAAGAGGCTGGGAATGACACACTGGCTTCATCTCTGTGCTTCATGGCGGGGTTAATTGGTTTGTCTGTGTTGGCAAGACCATCTTTCCCAAGCGGACCTGGAAGGGTGGCTTTGGATGTCAACCGGAGCAGCGTTGCATCCCGTCCTCCCGCACCGTTGAGTGCCAGGCAGCCCATCCATACCCGTCGTGCAGTGTGGGCATCCTGTGGGTCCCTGCTGGGGCTGGGGCACCTCGCTGTGTGCCTCTCTCTGGAGCAGGGCTTCATGAGGACTGTTTCACAAGCAGCCACCCCAGCGAAGCCTCCTTGACCGCCTGTCCCAAAGGTGAAGGTCTGTGGCCCAGGTGCCCAGTTCAACAGGTCCCATTCCCCCTGGGCAAATCTACCCCTCGCTTTGGTATCTACGACCCAAAACAGCAGGGAATCAACAGCCCTTTAACCTTTCTCCACGCAAGCCACCTTGGCATGATCACCCACGTGTGAGCTTCAGCGAGGACATAATGAGGATATCTTGGCAAGGAAAACCTGTATTCGATTGTTTTGCATTTAATTATGCTCTGTTGGCGTAGCTCTTTGGTAAGTGTCCCTCTCCTCCGCTGAATCACACCTCTCCAACCAGTGATTCACACCTTGTTCTTCCTTTCCCTCCACTCCGAGCAACCATATCCTGCCTAGTTTGAAACATCATTAGCTTCATTTAAGAGGCTATTTTATGAGGAAGACTGATCTATGCCAAAGCTAACACAGGAGAAGAATCTGTTTACTCTTTATGAAGTGTTATTGCAATTCCAAAAAACGCATACCAAAACCATAATGTTTTATACAAGAAAGAGACACGATCCAGCAGCAATAAACCCTCTTTACAGTCAGGGTACTCTCTAGATAACCTGCTTCACGTCAGGTGGCTTGATGGCAGTATAGCAGGTTACTTTCCTGTAGCTCCTTGCATACGTAATGCCTGTTTGCAGGGCTGAAAATCCCTCAAGGGGTCTGGACAGTATTTCAGGAGAGATGGAACTGGCCTCATTTTGGGTAGAAAGAGCCTGTCATTCCCCTCCCCAGAGCTGCTAAGGACACGTATCCTTTAAGCTTAGAGCCCGATCCAGGCAGAGAGCGATCCCGCAAGCACCTGATGTTACTGTCGTGCACAGCTCGCCGTGCCAGAACAGCGTGTTTTGTGGTGTCAGCATCCTTGTTCAGTAACCTACACACACACACAGTGTCTTCATGGAAAAACAGACCAGAATAGCTCTTACAGGCAAAGCTGTTCCGAGACGGATGTCTGAATAAAGGTCTCATTCCAGAATAAAAGGGATTTTCGTCCAAAACTTATTTACTCAGAATTGAATCCCTTTCTTTTAGACTAGTGAGTCCACATGGGAGTTTCTCAGGAATAGGTTATTCTATTAGCTGCTCATGTCCCTGTTCAGAGAGGTGCCAAGAAATTTCATACTATATTAAAATTCATATTGGAGCAAGGCAAAATAAAACATCCTGACATCTGGCATTTAAACCCTATGACTTCTGGTGACCTGTTCCTAAGCAGTGCCTATCATTTGTGGCTATGGTTTTGGGCTAATAACTTCCTCCTATCTGCGCATATTTGACTGTTGGTTTCCAAGAGGGAGCAGCAGCTTCCCTGGGCAGCAGCAGCTGCAGAATTACAGCACAACAGGTCCGTGAGCTCCCGTTTAACCCATCGCCTTCAATACCGATAGCAATCCCTCAATTCAACTGTCTGCAGGATCCACGCTGTGCAGCCTGCATCTTCTGCATGTAGGGAGAGCCATGGGGCAGGTGGGAGAGGAGGTTAAGGAGACACAGGGAGAGGAGGTGACTTCCCTTGGTAACTGCAAATCCAGAAACTTCACAGCTCAGAGCTCTGAAGCCTCCAATAATGAGGACAGGGCAGCAATATCCCTCATGGCAGGAGCCTCAGAGGCGCTTCCATAAGCCGCAGCATCTGACCCATCTGCTCATCGGGGCAAGGGACAGCACTGTGACCTCGAGCTGCTCCTGCAACCCTGGGGGGATTTGTAATTCTGTCCATCTGGGACAGGGGAATGAAGCACAGCGGGAGCGAGCAGGAAGGAAAGGTGGGATATGTCCTGCATGCCACCCCTGGGCATGGAGCGAGCATGGTGCAGCTCTCCATGGTGGGCAGCTCTCCGTGAGCTCTCTGTGTCCCAGGAGGGCTGGCTCCTTGCCTGCTGTGCAATTGCCACAGCTGAAAAAAAGGGATGATTGCAAGTAAAGGCACTTCACCAGCACCTGCAGCTTCCCACCTTCCTCCTTCCAGGATCGCGAGCGCAGGTGAAGGCGGGAGGTCTGTGGGACTTGGTGGGCAGACTTGTCTCTGGAGAGCCTGGTCCAGCAGAGACTCGGGGAACCCTGGAGGTTCCCCCTAGGGCCTGTTGCACAGGAGCATCCCCCTTGACATGACAATGCAGGTGGCCTCAGGGAAGGCAGGAGGGAGGGGAAAACCTTCCTTCCTCCCTGAGGATGGTTCCTGCCTGCAGGGGAAACCTGGACGTTACCACCAAGGGACCCAGAAGAAGCTAAAAAGCTGTTGATTTGTATCAGACTCTGCAAAATGCACTCTAATTAGGAGGAAGATGTGATGGAGAGGGAAGGGACAGATTCTGACTGGCCACTTTATGCCCTGGCACTGCAAAATCTTGGGAAAATGTCGAGGCTTGTGGATAATACCCATTTTCTCGAGCTTCACAACTGCTGGGCTCCTTATCTAATTTACTATCACATTAAATATAAAACACCAACTTACTGTTTTATAATCTCTCCCGGGGGCAGCTAAACTGTTGTAACATCCTGGCAGATCTGCTGCGCATGCTGGAGGTTATTCCCACGTCGCCGGCGATGTCACGGCGAGAGCTCTCCCAGCTACAAATACAGCAGCAGCAGCAGCAGCAGCAACAGCCATTTAGAGGAATCAGGCTCCCACCTGCACGCTGACACCCGAGTCCCTGCCCTTCTCCGAGCTGCTATGGGCACAATGGGTTCCCACTGGAGCCCATCCCAGCCAACAGCAGCTTGGTGGCATCCGAGACACGTGCTGCTGCTGGTGTTTTAATGACAGCTTTTCCATGGGACGGGGTCCTCTGGCAGCAGCCGGCATCTCTGGGCATCCATGGCCAATGGGGCAATGGCACGTCCTGCTGTCATGTTCATCTTTACCCACCTGGGGCAAAATCCTCCTGGTTTTGCTCGTCTTTGGACGCTCCAGGTGCCATTGGGTGTCCGGCTCTGGCATGGGACTTTTCAAACAACTGCAAAATAGCCCTGGCATTGGAAAGAGTCTGGGTTAGCTGCAGGTACGTATTTTACTTGGAGGGGAGAAATGGAGGCATTTGCGAGGACTACATCTGCAGTCAACCTCTGTCTGTACGGCTAAATAACCACTCGGACCCCTGCCATGGGGCATCACCTGCCTCGTGTCCATGCCTCAGTGCCAGCCTCGGAGAGCAGGTCTATCCTGAAGAGAGCACCTGGGTCTAACATGGCCATGCCTGCAGGATCAGGTCCAGACCTTGAGCTGGACCCATCGCTCTCTGTCTGGCGATAGCGATGCAGCCCCTTTGGATAGATGTGCTCCACAAGCCCCTCTAGATGGATGTGCTCCACCAGCCCCTCTGGATGGATGTGCTCCACCAGCCCCTCTGGATGGATGTGCTCCACCAGCCTCTTTGGATGGATGTGCTCCACCAGCCCCTCTGGATGGATGTGCTCCACCAGCCCCTCTGGATGGATGTGCTCCACCAGCCCCTCTGGATAGATGTTCCATCAGCATTGCGAGGAGCTACAGGGTGGTGGGACCACAGGACACTCAGGAGACTGTCTGGAGCAGCTCCGCATCTACCCTAAGCACCTCTAGACTTTCTCCCAGCTTCTTCCACCACTGCAACACCCTGCACACAGGCTGCAGACAGGGCAGTCCCTGCCGGTGCATTTGGCCAAGGTTGCATGTACTATCATCTAATATGTGGCTGGTGAAGCACTGGTGGGGCTCAGGGGTTCTTGTGGCCCAGAATGGTGCCCACAAGTCCATCTAAATAGACACTGAAAAGGCTGGAAGAAGAGGATACCTATCACTACCTCAGGTAATGGGAACTATGGCACCACTCTTACAATGCAGAGTGCACTAGGTATTTATTTAGTACCTGAAACTACAAACAGCAGAGAGTTGAGCTGAAGGACGAAGGACGTTTATTCCCCAAAGCTTCTGATTCACTGCAAAAATCTATACAAGTAACTGGCCTGATCTTGGTCCTCAAGGGCTGAAAATTTGTGCTGTCTGGTGACAGGGACTATAACATGGGATTTAAGCAACAACCACTGCTCCCAAGGAGTAAGATGGGTAAAACACACTAATGTGACCATCAGCACCATGAGGAAGAGATGCAGCAACAGATGAAGAGAAAGAAATGAATGCAATGAACGAAAATGCTCTCCAGGAGCAATGTGCATGTACATCCTGCTTCTCTACTGTTCCGTAGTTTGCCAGGGCACAGCAAGGCCGAGAGGCCCTAGGCTGGATTTTACTTCTATATCTACACTTCGGTCTTGCTTGGACAGCTCTGCAGTAATGATCTCCTTGTGGCCTCTTTTCCCTCACTACTCATTCCAGTGAAATGTAGCAAAGTTTCCCATGTCTTAGCAAACTCCAATTTGTTCAGTGGTGTTCACGAGAACTTCAGGAATTTTCCTTTTTTTCCTCCCATTCCACTTCCAAATACCAGGTGCTACTTAATGTCCATCCTTTCATAGGTCTAGTCATTTTAGATGCTGAATTGATGGAGATGAGCAAGTAACAGGTAGTTATTAAGTCCATTCAGTTTCTATGGCAGCAAAAAGATTTTCCAGGAGGCTCCAATTTGGAGATGCCACCTCTAGAGCAGTTCCCAGGCTCTGCTGATGGACAGGTCCCTTCCAGCCTTTTCATCTACGTGCCTTTGGCTTCAGGACCTGTCAGACTTCCAGGCACAGCTAGCGATGGTGCTGGCTGACAGCTTGTCTGGAATATGATATATGCAGTTCTCCAGTCTAGCCTTGCAGCTTGAGAGACTGGCACAGAGCAGAGGCCACAGGACTGAAGTGCTACTGAGCAGCAATTTGGGGGGAGCATGTGAAGGAACAGCAGATAACACTTGTGCCATTAAAAGCAGTCTCAGGTAGAAGGCACTGCCTGAATCTCTACGAGCAAATGGCAGGAAGGCTGTCATATTACAAAGATGTGAGAACCTCAACGAGAGATGAAATGCTGCCTTTCTTCCTGACATTATGCCGGGCTGAAAGTGCATAATCACATATTTAAAAACCAAGGGGAGCTTTGCCTTGAAATGGTGCAACTGTTCTGTATGTAAAATTTGGACAAGCTGGAGTTGGCTTCCCCATTAATGTCATCTTGCAATGAATTAAAGCATATTGGGTGTCAGGGCTACCGGTGGGGCTGCTTTGTTAGCAGAGCCGTGTGAGAGACAACCTCCCCTGGAAGCAGCCTACTGCTGTTCTCTCTGCCACCTGGGGTGTCCTCCAAGCTGCTATTCTGAGACTTCTACTGATAGAAAACATATCTGCTCAGATTTGTACTGAAATACCTTTCCCTAAGATAGCTTTTCTAGATGGAGCACAGTGTTCTCAGTTTTATTCTCAGCCCTATTGAAATTATAAGCCAAATTAATTGTTTTCTTGACCAAAACACAAGCTGTCTTTGAGAACTGAATAGTGATGTGCTCTTCTTCTGTCAAAGGTAACAAAAAATCTTTCTGGAGTGTCATAAGGCTGGCCCTGGAGCACATAACATGGACGGTGCCATTGGAGATGAGGAAGGAGCCTCTGATAGCACAAGAGAGAGTGTCAACAAACAAACTGCAAACTGCTATTTTGAGCAGATGTGAGGGTGTAGGGGAGGTGTCTGGAACTGGAGAAAGTTGGAAGGAATTGGAAGAGAACAAGAAGCATGGATGCCTTCAACAGCATGGCCACTGCTAGTCAAGTTGCTTTTCCACCCAAGGTGGCTGCTCTTCTGAGCAGAGGGGAACTCTTTGGTTCTGCTGGAGCAAAACAGGACACTGAAAGAGGAGTTGGAGAGGATACTGGTACTTTGTGTCAAAAGTAACCTCTAAAGTCAGCTTCTTGTCATCAACAACAAAAATGATTACTGCCATGGGTCTAGCCTAAGTTGGTTCCCCCTCTGATGCCCTGGCTAATGTCTCACTCTCCCATCTGTAAGGAAAGACAGTACACTGTCATCAACACCATCAATTCCCCAACCTTTCATCAACACCATTAACTCACCATCCTTACACACAGGCCTTAGGATGAGCATGCCAAGGAGCTGTTCCTCTTTGCACTGATGACAAGGCAAGTCTGGCAAGACAGTCCAGGACTGATACCCTGCCTCTGAGAGCTGGTGTAAGGTGATGAAAGCCAC
>JAUBOD010000824.1:2416678-2429699 GCA_032353885.1 Nothura maculosa | reverse complement strand
TTCTCTGGAGATCTTCCCAACCCGCCTGGCTGCCACCCTGTGCCCTGTGCTCTGGGTGTCCCTGCTGGAGCAGGGGGTGGGACTGGATGATCCCTAGAGGTCCCTTCCAATCTCAACCAGTCTGTGATTCTGTGCTAGAAGCCCCTGGCAGGAACACTTACCAAAGCAGCTATTTACCACAGAAGGTGTGTGGCTCACATCGTTCTTAGCTTCCCCACTCCCCAATCACTACATTAATTCAACGTAATGAACGCGTTGATACCAAAACCCATTTAACCATATGGTAAATGTGCAGAGATAATTAAAACTATAAAACTGAAAGCCTTTTACAATGATTCATAGAGATGAAACCTTGTGTCTTCAGTGCGGGAAAGGGCAAGGTGGCAGGGGAACTGTGCTCAGATTTTGTTTTTCTTAAGCAGTCTGAATTTTACATCTCCCTCTGCCCCTTGGATTCTGGCCCTCTCCACACCACGGAGCTCACTAAGGGAGCCAGCAACGGCTCCTCTCTCCCCTTCCCTTTCTCCCCTCTGCTCGTGGCACAGCAGCCTTCCCCTCTCCTCACACTTCGGGCTCCTCACAGTGGGTTGAGGCTGAGCCCTTGGCTGCTGGCAGAGGCACCATGGAGTTGACAAAGTCACACTGCGGAACAGACTCACTTGTGCTTTGGGTTCTCATCTAGACCACGCGATGATACGTGAGGGAAACTAAAACTTCACTTCCCAAATTCCTACCCGCACCAGCGGAATTCCTGGGCCCCCGGCTTCCCTCCACAAGCTGCCCCAGAGTCAGAGCCGCAGCAAATCCATCTACTTGGGAGCAGCTTCTGACCAGGCTCAACTTCTCATGTAAATGGGAACAGAAAGTTTGATTCTTTTCTTCATGCCAGAATTTCCCATGGAGCAGGGAATGAGCCTACTGCAGGGTGGATCTGATCCCTGGGACAGTGTCTGTGGTTAACGCAACCTTATGGAGACATAAACTCAGTAATTCTGTTACAGACACTGTCTGTATCACCTTTGCACCTAGAAGCATCAGAGAGAAATCAAAACCCTGCTGCTTCAACATACAATCTATAGGAGCCCCAAAGAAATCTCTTATGAGAAGTTCCTTTGTACCAGGAAATTCTGACTCCTAAACATATGGGATTAAAAGCAAATCCAAACCAGTTTTGTGCTAGATAAGCAACATGCAATAAATGCAAAGGTAACAGATGAGATTTGCCTTTTTTTTCTCTCTCTTAAGACCTGAGCAAACTCAGTTCACATCTTTGAAGACTGCATTAGACTGCTCAACATGACAGGAATGGTTCTGGGCCTCCCTCACAGCCACTGCCAGCACAGCCTCATCTTTTATGGCTTAAACTGGTTTATGCAGTTTTAAAGCTGCACATGCAGCTTTATTTGAAAATGAAGGTGAACAAGATACCTGCAAACATTAGTGATGTCAGCACCAGAATAGCCTTCAATTTTCTCAGCAATTTCTTCAAGGCTGATATCAGGATCCAGTTCTACTTCCCGGAGGTTGATCTTCAGTAGCTCTGCTCTCCCTTTTGCTACAACATAAATAAATGTTCCAAGACTTAAAAGAGTAGCATTAAAGAAAAAGATAAAAATACAACTTCGATTTTCAATTAAAAATACAAAAGGGTTTAATGTAGAAAAGTGCCATAATAAATCACAGTAAAGTAGGGCAAAGCATATGGATAAAGCAGCATATTTTAAACAGTGCAACCTAGAGACATTTTCAAAGGTCATACATCATTAAAACCTTGTGTTATGTGACAGGTGACAAAGCATTTGGTCACCCACTACACAAGGGCACAAAGGCACCATCCTGCTTCTTCTCAGAACCCTTGGCATTCACTTGCAGTTCAACTGCTTGGCTGGTATTATTCCCACAGCTTCATTAGAAGCACAAAGAGGATTCCATTAACAGAGCTGTAGACAACACAAAACCCTTAAGAACAGGCTGAACTTCAAGCGTGCATCTAAGTGCTTTACCCATTTGGAGCCAAGAAAGCTGCTGGACCCTGGCAGGAGGCAGAGATATGAATACAGCAAACACAGTAATACCCTTGCAATAGCAACATTCTCACCTGCCCTTTGCAAAGCAGCTGCCATAGGCACCTAGGAATAACCAGACGTGTGGAGGGACCCCTGTGCAGCCAGTTAACCCTTCTCCTTTGCAGGGCACGTGCCCATGTGCCCAGGACAGCCCGGGTTTGTGCCACAGAACTCACGTGTGACAGCTCAGGCCTCGGTGTCACTGTGGGCAGGGGGGCCAGGGGCTCGGTGCTGGGCTGGCTTTTGCACCAAAGGCAACGTGCTCCAGCTCAGCAGCTTTATCTCCACAGCGAGCAATTGCTATGACTTACAGGGACAGCTACAGAGAAAGCAGCAGTAAGAAAAGCTAAAAGTCTTAAAGAAACATCTATACTCATGTTTTATTTATTAGTGTCCCTAATTAAAAAAAGAGGGGCAAAAAGCCACAGCAAGCATGTCCAAGTCTGCCTTTTTTTAGTGCTCTGCAGAGCTGTCAGTAACAGACTGCTAGCAGTCACATACAGCTGCCACTGGCTATAAAATGGAGATTTATGATCTACAGAGCAGCTCAGGATACACATGGCAAACCCGCACAGAGCCTCCTCTCTACTGCAGAACGTTTTCATTTGTGTTAAACTTTTCCCGGTAGGATCAGCAAGCCCTTGCACTGGTTTGGAAATGATGCACTGCAGGATATAGAGTCACACCAAATGCAGGTGTTTGCAGGTGTATATAGAACATAGCATAACATAAAATTCTTCAATTAAAATGTTTGGCCACATCAAATTACACAGCATAATTATCAATAGATCATTTACATTTTCATGGAACAGCTCATGTCCAGAATAAATGGAATAGAAAATAAGACTTGAAATAGAACAGAACATATTTGAAATGTGGCCCAGGGTACAATATACTGTGTCAAACCCCAATCTTGTTTAATTAGAAACAAGTGCAAAAACTGATAGGATTTTCAACTAATTGGTCATAAAGACAGGCATCCTGTGAAGAGCTGTAGCTGCCTGTAGCTGCAAAGACAAGCTGCAGAACTACTCAAGTGTCCTTATTCCTGCTCAGCTCAATCCCAACGGCTGTCACCAGGAACACGCATCTTGTTAACCCGAGTGCTCACGCAGGGAGGGGAGGCGGTCACCGCACCAGGCAGACACAGAGCGAGGCAAACTCCAAGTGATGGGAATCTCCAAATTAATAGGACAGATAAAGGACAGGCAGGAAAGACGGTGGGAGCTGAGACGTCTTAGGGCAGGAGAGTGATCAGCCTGAGTGACTGCGAGCCCAGGCAGCAAGGCCAGTGAGCCCTGATTTACAGGAAACCAAGCCTGCCAGGGAAAAATTCATGGATCCCCTTCTCTGCCTTCATCTGCAAGGGCAGGGAGTGCATTCGCAGCACTGCCTAACGTGTCCAAAGGCTGCCTTTGATGATCACTCAAGGACTGACTGTTAAACATTTAAAATAATGCCAGGCTCATTAAAACTAACTCTCCTTCAGAATGTGAGAACCCATCAATGGGCTTGCAATGAAAAACTGCAGCTCTTTGTTTTCAAGCCCCCGAGCAAGTATTTGCTTTTTCTCTTGCTCCCTTTAAAGTGATCCAGCCAAATAATTAACCCCTGAAACTCTCTGTTCATCACAGAAACATCAAAATTCATTCCAAACTCAGCAATCCTGGAACAGCCTTAAGCTAGTCTTGGAAAGCCTCTCGTAAAGGAAAACAGCGAACATACCTGTGGGCAGAGGGATATAAATCCTCTTCTCCAGTCTCCTTCGGAGAGCTTCATCAATATCCCAGGGAAAATTGGTAGCTGCCAACACCATCACCATTTTGGAAGGGTCGTCATTTTCCAGAGCACCACCCACCCCTGGAAGAAACCAGTTGAGAGAAATCTCACCCCACTAGGCTTCTACATGGAGAGGTTTGCTAAGAAGCACAGGACAAACCCTGCAGAAGCTTGAACAAAGCCTGGCAGCACTTCCCAAAAGTCTCCTAGCAGAGGAGTGACAGGACCCTCATTGCCATGGAAAAGGGGATATCTGGGTATAACAGGCAAGGGAAGTCTCTTTTTGTTAGTATTAATAATGCAGTCGTATGTGATGTGTACTTACTAGTCCCACCAATAGCAGAACAAAAATGCTACTTCTGTTCAATCTGGCCACAGAAGAAATACAAGCAACTCCTTGGCCTCCCAAAGGACTGCAAAGAAATAATCATTTGGGGACAAAAGTTGCCTGTCCTGAGCTCAGTGCAATGAACATGCACACCTGAGGACATTATAAATGGTGGTGAGATAATAACTACAGCACAGAGATGGTTAGCAAAGCAGTGAACCATCCAATGCTCCTTAGACAGTGCTGCTCACCCTGTGCACTGCACACAATGGGCTTAACAGGGTGCTCGGAGCTGCAGGATGTGGCAAAACCAGGTCTGTCAGGGGCAACCCTGAGCAGGAGACTGTGGGAATGGCATGGGTTTAAACTACATCAGAAACAAAGGCTTGAATTCAATCGCACAAACCTTCGTTAGCTGCTTCTCCTCGAGTGAGCTGTCTCCTAAAAATGAACTTTTAATTTTCCACTTTATTAAAAAAAAAAGAAAACAGAACACTGTTTTCATTTATTTGCTTTTGAACATTCTGAAAATGTGCCACTCAAACTCCATCTTCTCTTTCCTCTACAAACCAAGCTGGTATTTTTCAGTTTGCTCAAATGCTGGTGTTCCCTCCGGGAAAGCAACAGCATCCCGCCCTCCGGAACGCCGATCCGAGCACTAGTTACCATCCATCTGCACAAGCAGCTCTGACTTGACTCTGCGACTCGCCTCGTGCTCGTCCGAAGTGCCTCTGCGGCTGCAGATGGAATCGATCTCATCAATGAAGATCGTTGTTGGAGCGTAAAATCTCGCCTTCATCCAGATGAAAACAGCATTATTGGGAGTGCAGCAGCAAGCAGGGGCCCGCACGAGACCACAACCGATCGGAAGAAATAAAGAAACCTAAAGAAAACAGCCTCTCTCTTCTGCCCTCTCCCTGTTACAGGAAAGTAATTTAAAGTGTTGATTTGTCAAACAGTTTGGCATCCTCAAGCACCACTCTAAAGGTACTTAAGTGCTTAAACACCACTTTAAATGGTACCCCATGTGTCAGAAGTCTTTCAGTGCTCCTTTCCTTAAGCAACTTTCCTTTTCTTAAGCAACTTTTCAGTGTTCCTTGAGCAACTAGTCTTGCAAAGAAGAGAAGGAACACAATCAAAATACAGGCAGTTTTTAATCCCCAAATTCTTGTGCTGATGAAGGGAAAGCACAGAGAAAAGAAGGAGCTCGTCCTATCTCTGAAAAGACTGGTTTTCACTGAGTCTATGGGAGAAGTTAAATGAAGACCATGGCAAGGTGAAGGACCCCTCAGCACATGTCTGTAGGACATGTCTTCATATACCCACAATGAACAGTACCCAATAATTCCCTGCGAAGCTTTGGCACTCACCAAAATAGCTACAGAACTGAAATCTATTTTGCTTCTAGAATAACAGTTCCCCAACTCCTCCAACTTCAAATCTACTTTTTATGGGTTTGTTATCCCAAACAGTGAGAACTGAATCCTGATCAAGTTCATGACTACATGGAACTGCTGCAATTCCACCTATAGCCTGAGAAATTTTATCCTGAACAACATTCCTTCCTTTATCCCAAGGACATAGCAAGAGACCGACTGTAAATTGTTCCCTAGCCAAGGGGTGTCAGTGCAAGGAACTCCAGCATGAGCTGGAGCTTTGGGGAATGGGCAGCAAGGCCCCTTCTCTTGGTGCTTCAGAGACCCCATCCCCAAGGACCTACCATTTCAAACAGGAGCCGGACGAGCTTTTCAGACTCTCCCCTGTACTTAGAGGTCAGAGTAGAGGAAGACACATTGAAGAATGTTGTTCCACATTCAGTAGCAACAGCTTTTGCTAGCATGGTTTTGCCAGTGCCGGGAGGACCAACCATGAGCACACCCTGAACGGCAAAGACAGAAGAAGTGAGTGATAAAAGCAGAAATTTGTGTCTGCAATCAGCTGCAGTAGATCTTAATGGTCTGAGAGCTGTTTAAATGCTTAAAATACAATTATCATGAATGGAAGACAAAAGAACTGTGTTTTATGAGAACAACATGGAAGTGTCTCTCCTCTTAAGTACTTCTAAGGCCATATTACTGCATCTTAGCACCCTTAGCACCTCTTGGGATTAAATACCGTCCCTACCCCTCTGCCAGAACATGGCTGCTTTTTCTGTTTGACAGCTGAGGGACCGGGGCTCACGTGAATTACAGCTCAAGCCCACAAACCCCTCAGTGATGACTCCAAAACTTTGAGCTACAAAACTGACCTGCACTCACTGAGTGCCAGGCAGACCCATCAGCGTGTCCTTCTGCCCATGGCCTTGGAGTCTATGGGAAAGTCTCTGGGAAGGAGTCCATGGGAAGGAGCACAGAGGGCTCCCAGTGCAGCACACATTTACTCACCGCCCTGCAAGCAGGTTTTCTCACTAGCCACGCAGTGCCCTCAGGACCCTTGTTAAGATTATAGCATTAAGACTTGCTAATCACCCTGATTGCACTGAAAGATCAAAGTTTTCAAGTGAGCTGCTGCACCAGCTCCTGAGTATGTGGGCTCCTGTCATGAGGTTGCTGCTGACTCTCAGAAGAAAAGTGACTCGATATTATTTCCAAACACAGTTATCTTTCTGAGTAATCTCTCCAACCCTGCAGCAGGGAATAGGGCACTAGAATAGGGCCCTGTGGTTCTGAACGCAGCACTAGGAATATGTGGTTCTCAAGCAGCTTTGCTTTTCTTTGACTGCAGAATCTTATTCCATGCCAATAAGAGTTCTCCAAAGTAAAGTTGCACTGTGCTGCAAGGGTAATCAAATTAGCTGGAATTAGAATTGCACATCATAATGTGCTTTGCAATTAATATCTTACATAAAATGCCACAGCAATAAAATACGTGTTAAGCGCAAGTCACAGTGCAAATTAGGTTTCATCTCTTCCTCACCAAAAATTACTTCAAAAAGCCCCAAGAATGACATGGAAGAGATCTATAAAAACAAATCAACCGGGAACACAATTATTCAAAAATGTACTATTGAAAAGCAATAGCCTCAGTGCTCCGTTTTCCATTAACACTTAATACCTTTCCTGCCATTTAACACTTTCCTGATGCAAGCTCCACAGACATTCATGGGTAAATTAAGTCAGAAACGTGGGCTCTCCATCCGCAGAGCTCACGCCCCCGTGTCCCTCCTCGGGCTGAACCAGCTTTCCTGAACTCCAGAGCCACAAACATAAAATGTAAATTTCCCTCCCATGAATGTTCACACATACACTGTGGTTTGAGCTGCTGCAGAGCCTACCAGAGTGGTCTAGCAAGCACAAAATGTGTATTCAAATTTGCTTAGTTCATAGTTCAGAATAAGTTTCCCCTCAATCCAAATCACACTTGACCCTGCCCAAACTCTATCAGCCTTTTTTAGGCAATGCTTCAGGCCTGCATTTTTGTGGCGGGCTGGATTCTGCCTCCTGCTGGGCTCCCTGCTCAGTGCTGTGGGTGCTGCAAGGTGCTTTGCAGCTCCCGTGTCACTGCTAAGTGCGTGCCACCCCACACGTGCCACTGGTGACACTATGGATGGGCTTTATCCAAGTGCAAGGCAGCCGCTCCAGGGGCGCAGCCAGAGCAAAGAGAAGCTCTCTGGGGATAAAGCAGATAGAAACAGCAGCTAAAAAAGAGACAGAAAAGGTAAACTGGAATTCCCAACAAAACTACATGTGCGTGGCTGTAAAAACAAACACATCCCATCAAACTGCTCTTTCCTCTTTGCAATGGAGGAGGCTGCTGCTTACTCACTGGTTAAAATCCTTGAGGAACACAAAGCCTCCTTTCTTCCTGCTCTAGGGCTCTGCTAATCCGGACTGCTCCCACAGGGAGCCGAAAGGCCCAGCTGGGAGTGAGTGTTTGGATGCCGGCGCTGCGGGGCTGCTGCCTGTTGTTGTAGCAATCACTGGCAGAGCAGTGGGAAGCCCAGCAAGCGGCCAGGCCTTCCTGGCACAAAAAGCAGCTCGGGAGGAAGCCCATGGACACTGGGAAAGGCCTGGCTGCAAGGCCTGGCTGCAGGAGGCAGCTCTCGTGTGGAGGCAGGACAAGAGGCAGCTCCTTGGTGCCAGGCATGGCCTCTGCAGCAGGAATGGGCTGCAAGGGCTGCCTGGGGAGCTGTTCTAACGGGACACTGAGCATCCAAAGGCAGATTTGGCTGCCGTGTCCCTGAATGCTTGTCCTGAATGCCCAGGCTCAACCAGTGCCTGCTGCTACACTGATTACTGCGAGAAACAGCCTTCCCTCCTAAGCTCCTCGTGCTTGTAGCACCGTCAGAGGTCAACAACAGGGAAAATACACGTGCTCTGTGTGACAAATAAACTGAGGAGAGTTACAGCTTCACAAGTCACCAGGAAAAAGGCTAACAATGAAGGCTCTGCATGGACTCCACGGGAATCAATCCACATTTCAGACTGAAGGCATGAAATAATCTTGAGGATTTTTATTTTTTTAGCTCTCTGTCTGCAACGAGCTATTTTCCAGGTGTGACCCTGGCCAGTAGGGAAGCACAATCCCATGCACAGAGGAGGAGACCTCGACTCCTCAGCGCTGGCACTGCCACCATGGGCCCACAGAGGTGCCCTGGGGCCAGGCGACATCTCCATCCTCTCCTCAGGAGGACACGGCAGCTCCTCGTTCCCTTGCAGGCCTTGGAGGACAGCTAGGACATGACTGCTGTAGCCTGGGAAGAGGGTTTGGATGAGCAGCCTCTTTCCTGGGGGAAATGGAGATAGATTCAGCCAGGCAATTTGCTATGTGCACTGGGAGTGTGGTTAAGCTTAAGGGTAACTCAAGCCCAGAGCTGCTCGCCACAGGCCAGGAAGGTCTGAATCCCAAACACCTTCCAGGCTTAACCTGTGCAGTGTCCTGGCCTCCCAGCTCCATCTGCTTGCCTGGAACTTGCCGGAGTTTCCAGTGGGAGCCTCTCTCCAGCGGGAATCCCGCGTCTTTCAGCTCCCACCCATTCCAATTTCCATTCTTTACATGAGCCCCAGGGATGAGCCTTCCCTCATCAGATCCTGCAGGGCTTTGTTCTGTAAATAAGTGCAATTATGTGGATCCCGGACCGCCTCCAGCTGCAGTGGACAACCCTAAAGGCCAATCCCACGGATAAGCAAGAGGACTATAAGGATCGAGCTGGAAAATAAAGGGCAGGGAGTTATAAACACAAGGAATGATGCATGCTCTTGAACCAGGCCTTTAAACTGCAGGAACAACTCACTTACGCAGTGTCCCTCACATGTCATTACTTCACTGGGTCAGAATGACAGACAATGTGCAACAAGGAGTCTCTTTTCCTCAGTTCACTCCTAAATCCTTCTCAGTAGCCAGGAAGCCCTTATGCTGTGAGTAGTTATTCTGAAAACAAGGGTCAGTCCATGCCACAACAAAAGCAAGACAACTTTGCTTTCTGTCCACAGAAATGCTCAGCAATTTCCTCCTTCCTTTAAGCTCTGGGTAAGGTGTAGACTGAGCTCTGATCTCTGGCTTCTCATCCTCACCGTTCCCTCACTTGTAGCTCACTCTCCCATGTCATTTTCTTCCCATTCCAACAGGGAGTGGAACTTTTCCTTGCCTCTTCCAGCCTACAGTTTGCAGGCTGCATTAGAGACAGCTGGCATGTGCAAATTAAATAACCCAAAGACTGTTTTCTTAGTGAAGTGGTAAAGAGGGGCCTCGTAACCCAAAACAGAGCTTTCCAATAAGCATTTCTGCTTCTATCAATATATAATACACACTTGCTCATACATACAGGTTGACTATATAGAGAGTATTGACATCAATGAGCAAAGACTGAGCAAATAGGAGAACTATTATTTACTGTAAATCCTGCACACGCTTCCAGCTGTTTATTTCAGGACATCTTGCATGAATCCCTATGGCAGGATTTCATGAGCACAATTCCAAATTGTCCACAATTCCTCCCATTTGTCTTGTTACCATTTTGATATAGACATTCATACACACTGCAACAGCAGGCCTGCTACAACGTGCCAATTACCAAAACACCAAATAAATTCCCACCTTCCAAGGTCTTCTGATCCCTTTGAAAAAATCAGGCATCCACATTGGAAGAACAACAGCTTCTCTTAATAATTTCTTGGCTTCTTCCAAATCTGCAATGTCATCCCTGTGCAAAGCAAACAAATTTATATAATATTATCATACAGGAATATTTCTTCTGCTTTTAAACAGTGAAAAACAGAGAATCTTTTCCTTCAATAGCATTTTTAGCATGTCAGTATGGGCCTCATGAGAGTACTCCAACCATCTTGTGACCTAAAATTGAATCCACTCATGAAAGGTAGGGAAAAAATGGCTTTCAACTCTAGTTACCCTGAGCTGCTTAATTCAAATTTGTTCTGGACAATGTGAACATCTGAGTGGTATCTTTGAAGTTCTCTGGAGTGTACCTGCATTTCAGCAGCATTTATAATGGTTCCATAATGTGAGTTAGCAAGAAAAGTCTAGTTGTAATTAAATTAATAAACAGGTAAAACCCAAAGACCTTGTTTTACTCCTGTATAGAGACCATGACGGCTCCATATTTTAACAGTCAGGAGAAAGATCATTCCTCCCTTTCTCCACACCACCAAAACCAGTTCAATGGAAAAAATCCTCATACCAATGAATGCTTGGATTCCTTGACACAATGTCCCTTTCAAGAGCTTCGACCAAGTCTTTGTCGTAACCTGCTCCATCAAATTTGGGCATTTCCCCATCACCAGCACCTTCCTGTGTTATTTTCTTTCCCTAGAAGTGAAAGGTACACAGACTGGTAAGGACATTTTTCCTTCAGCATAGTAGCACACAGCAGTACTCCCTGCTGCAAGCACAGAAAGGTACCAAGGTTTTACACACAGCTCGGGCTGTCTCAGCACCACTGCAGCCAGCACAGGCAGCACTGTCAACCCTGCGCCCCATAAAGACTCCCCAAACATCTCTGGTTATTTCCACCACAGCAGCACAATATTTTCTTCACAGATGCAGCTCACAGCGATAAAATCCCACCAGAGCTTATTAAACATCGTAGTGGGTTGCTTGGTTTGTTTTGAATTAGCAAATGAGGCTTTAGTGATGCTAAACCACTGCTCTGACTGCTGACACCCCTCTGAATGCAGAGACACAGAGGCAGCCCGTGGCACCGCTTCCCACAGCCCGGAATGTGGGCTGAGGTTGAGAGCATCCCAAGGGTATGTGGGTTTGAGCAGGATCATGTCTGGTGTCTCGCCAGGGTTACACGAGTGGGACTCCATCATCACCAAGGCAGGATATGAAAGCTGGTACATCCATGGCCTTTGATGGAGGGAAACCAAGAGGATTCTTTCCCACTGTTTAACATGAAGGCCTTCCACCCACCACCTTCTCAACTGCAATCTCTTAATTGCCCTTCTCTCACTCCCAGTCCAGCCCCTCACACAGCTAAAATACTTCTAACGGGTCATATTGATTTAAGGGGTGCCCTAGAAGCCTTAAAGCAGGTGCCAGTCACCCAAGCTGCTCTGAACTGCAGCAGCTTCTGCCTCAGGCTGGGGTCCATTCAGCGACAAGACCAAGTCCCACCTCCGGCCCAAACGGCCTAATACTGCCACAGGTAGGCTGAGCTTACAGGGCCCAAAGACCATTTTCCCTCTAAAGAATTATGGTTCATTGTCCCAGGCCGACACTTCAGGGAAGGGAAGGCCCTTCCCCTCCCAGGGCAGGCCGGGCCTGGCAAAGCGGCTGCTCGGCCTTAGCTGAACCGGGGAGCTGTCCTGGGCCTCACAACACGGCTCCTAAGGACTGTGAGCAGCCAGTGAAGGAATCCCAGCTGGATGAACAAGAGCAGCCTAGGGAAAGGAGGGCTGCAAGGCACCTGAACACACACAAAACCTCACAGGGCACAGGGGTGGATGCTGCACCCTTCCCATTTGCCGTTAGTCTACAAGGCCTGGGAGGAAATGGCTTATTTTCCTATGGTTTTTATTCCTTGCTTCCGAGTGAACTCGGTGTTGCGCAGTATTCCCAGGTTGGTTTTTGCAATGGAAATTAAGCTGAGAGTTCTGTTTAGACAAAAAGCTGATGTCAAAAAATGTAATGGCCTGGTGCAAAAAAGGAAACTGAGAGAAAAACCCTGTAGAGTTTGGAAGCTTTCAGAAGAGAGAAAATGGAATTCAAATGTAACTCATAAAAAGAAAGAAAAGGTCAAAATAAAATCATAGGTATTTGCTGCCTTTCCTTGTTGCCCATTTCTCTCCTATCCATCTGCAATGAATTGGTTTTCCTAATGGAATAATTTTTTGTGCACTTAAAAAAAATTGTTTGGGTATTTTTCCCCAGGATGAAAGAGGGCTGGGGCAGGCTTTGGAAAGCAGTGACAGTCAGGGTGGATTTTGAACATTTAGGAGCTTCCACACATCACAAAACCAGTATCGGTGGCACCAGATGGGTCCAACCTGCCATCCTCTGGCAGCAGGAGAGTGAGCAGAGCTACCAGGGAAAAGGCACCACCTGGCTGGAGGCTGCTGGACTGAGCTCCACAGCCTGGGGATGCACGAGCATCATGCCAACCCTCAGCGCTCTTCCTGCTATCGCCTCCTAAGCAGCCTTAAATAGGGCGCCTGTGATGGCTTCTCTCTATGCACTTACAGCCAGAGGCGTAAGGGGAGGGAGAGACTGCTCCGTGCCTGGAGGAGAGAAGGTTGATCTTATCAACCTGTACAAATACCTCAGGGGACAATGTAAGGAGGAACTCTTCTCAGTGGAGGAATGGGTGTAAATTGAAACCCAGGCAGTTCCATCTCCATGTGAGGAAGAACTTCTTCCCTGTGAGGGTGCCAGAGCCCTGGCACAGGCT
>JAUBOD010000824.1:2351023-2373098 GCA_032353885.1 Nothura maculosa | reverse complement strand
CTGATAATGAGGACTGGAGGATGAAATTCCACTATCCCCAGCTGATCCCCTGGTTCCAAATGAGCTGGAGGGAGAGACAATTAACTTTCTTTAGGATAACACAGCTACTCACTCTGCCATAATGTATTGTAAAGTACCTTTAAGCAAAACAGAGATCCTATTTATAGAAGCTACAGGGCAAAAAGCCCTAAGACCCTTTTTTGCAACCCATGTATTGCAGAAATGGAGGACAAATGCTAGCACATTGGTTTTTGTATTTGTTTGAATGCCCCCTCTCTTTGCTGGGAAGAGACTTGCTATGCAAACTATAAGCACAAGTAGTCTTCTCTAAGAAAAAAAAAAAAAAGAAAAAAAAGAAGAATTCTACCTGAAAATGCATGGAGAGCCCAAATTTTTCTGTTATTAGACTAAAAATTAGAGTAAGGCAGCAAGTCCCTAGAAAAGTCTTGGATGCTGTAATCCCTCTTGTGTGGGCATGGAAATAACCTGGAAGGGAAAAAATGCTTCTCATTGTCTGAGTGAACTTGAAACCAGGAGCAAAGCCTGTGCGAGTGCCCCAGTATCCAGTTAATTCTGCAGCCAGGGAAGGGATGAAGTCTTTGATGGACAAGTTCTTGTCCTGGGGACTAATCCATGAGTGCCAATGTAGCTTCAAGACTCCAATTCTGACAGTGAAGAAGCCTAACAGTGGCTTGTACAAGGTCTGCATGCCATATATGAAATAAATGAAGACTTACATCTGATGATTCCCTATACTCTCCTCTCAACATTATTAGAGATTCTTTTTTTGCAGCATTGGAGCTTAAAGATGCCTTTTTCTGAATACAGCTAGAACTTACCAGCCAAACTATGTTCACTTTGAGCAGTAAAACCCCACAACAGGAAGAAAGGCTTAAATGTGCTGGACTGGATGCCGCAGGGATTCAAAACCAGTCTGACGCTGTTTGGAACCTCCCTGGCTGAAGACTTAACTAACTGGCAGAATTTAAATCAAGAAGCTTAATGCAGTATGCTGATGACCTACTAATCGGTGCCCCAACTCAGGAATGATGTGTAGAATTTACTATAAGCCTGCCAAATTACGTGGGAATGGCTGGATGTTGAATATCCCAGGAAAAAGCACAGCTAGCTCAAAGAAAAGTGAGATATTTAGTATTTAATATCTCTAAAGGTCAGAGAGAATTGGGACCAGAAAGGAAAGAAGTCATATGCAGAATAGCAGACCCCAAAACACAAAAATAAAAAAACCCACAACTGAGAGGATTTTGGAGGGGATTCTGCCAGATCTGTTTCCCTAGCTACGGGCTAATGGTGAATCCCCTTTATGAGGCCACAAAAGGACTAGAAAATATCCTGGAATGAACAACTGAATGCCACAAAGGATTCGATGACATAAAAGAATCCCTCTAATGTCCAACCTGGCTTTAGGACTTCTAAACTTAGAAAACCATGTGAACTGTTGGCCTGTGACTGAGGGGGAGTGGCTGCAGTGTTGATGACCCAAATGTTGGTCATCTGGAAAGGCCAATAGCTTCCTTTTCTGAGCAACTGGGTGAAACTAGTAAGGAGTGGCAGTCCTGTCTCAAAGAAGTAGCAGCAATCCCACTCTTCATTCAAGAAGCAAGAAAACTCACCCTGGGACAACTCCAAATGGTGTTTGTAACCCATGCACTCTTGACAATAATGGAGGTAAAGGGAAACTACTCTTTGTCCCCAAGTCAAGTGGCTAAATATCAGCCCTTTTTGGGTAGATGAAGCTGATGCTCAATTGCCCTTAACTAACGCTTTGGGCCCAGCTACACTCCTACCTACAGAAGGAATGGAAGACATCCATCATAGTGGTCACAGCGTGACCATCATTGAACACCCATACTCTCGCAGACTGACCTAAAAGATGAGCCAATTGCTAATGAATGACCTTGAATTCTTTGCAGCAGCAGCAGTTTTGTGGATAATGGACAGTGCAGAGCAGGATATGCAGCAGTAACTCTCTGGGACACAATCGAAGCAGAGCCACCGCCTGCCAACACTTCGGCACTGAAGGCCGAACTGATTGCCCTGACCTGAGCCTTAAAATTGGCTGCAGAGAAAACACTCCGTGTATACATGGACTCCAAGTGTGTCTTTGGAGTTCTGCACACTCACAAACCCATCCAGGAGGTGTTAGAATTATTAACAACAAGTAGGGGACCAATTAGACATGGTCCAGAAATCCTTCAGCTATTGGAAGCAGTGCAGAAAGCCAAGGCCATAGCAGCAATGCACTGTAAAGCTCACCAAAAAGGAGGCCAAGGTATAACTAGAGGAAACTGGAGAGCTGATGGGGATGCCAAGGAAGCAGCAATGGAAATATCAAAGGACTTCCAAGGAGCTTTGATTCCCTATCTAAAAACTCTTAATATCTCTCCTGATTATACAGCTAAAAAAAATGCAACTGGCAGAAAAAAGAAAAGGATGAAAGACAAGAAGATGGATGGTAGAAAACACCTGATAACCAAATATTAATCCCTGAAACAGTGGAAAAGCACATAATGAAAGACTAACATGAAGAAGGCATATGTTTTGGCCTAGATGCAATGATAAATAGCTTAAAACACTCTGTAATACAACCTACAATGAAAACTATCACTAACTAAGTAGCTGGAAAGATCCCCACATGCTGTGCTAATAATCCCAAGATTTAATCAAGCCTCCAACAAGAGATACAAAAAGGGGACTGTAACCTGGAGAATATTGGCAAGTGGACTTCTCTCAACTCCCTAGGCAAGGACCCTATCGATGTCTTGTAGTAACTGTTGAAACTTTAATGAAGGGTTCAAAGTTTTACCATACTGAACCAACAATGCCAAGACATGAAGGCCTTACTGAAAGAAATAATCCCTTGATTTGGGATACCATGGGCACTGCTTTGTATCTGAAATAGTCCAAGAACCAACTATACTACAAGGAATTTGATGGATTTGCACATCTCTTTGAGCCTACTGTCAGGTAGAGAAGCAGAACGAATGAATTGAACTTTTAAAAGACACTTATCTGAAATCTGTCAGAAGACTCAGTTAAAATGACCCAAAGTCCTACCCATAGCCTTACTCAGAAGCAGAATAGCTCCTAGAATTAAAAATATGTAATATTCTTTCTGAATTGCTCTATGGTAAACCATATGCTGTAAATAAGTTGGTAATAGATGGAAGTCAAATGTCTGTAAGGGAGAAAAATTGGGCACAGCAACACTCACTATTCCTGTTTGCTGCATTATCTTCTCTCCATGGATGTGTTCAAGAGCACTTACCCATTCATTTAGATGTCCCAGTATCTCCATTTTGCCCTGGACACCAACTGTTGGTATTTACCTGGACAGATGAACCTTTAAAAGAGAAATGCAAAGGAGCACACACCACTCTATTGAACAGCCACACAGTGGAGAAAGCAGGAGGAGTCGAACCCTTGATCCACTGCACCCACATAAAAGCAGCACCAATTGAGGAAGAAGATCAAGATCCAGCCTTAATGAAAAGACTAGCAGAACTCCCATGACAAGTTGAACCAAATGGGGCCTGAAACTGTTATTTAAGTGAAACAGATTAATCCTCTTTTGTCCTTGCTCTTAACTGTGGGAGTAGGTGGTAACTGCATAAGTGCATTCCTCACTCGCAAGTGGGACTGCAGTATCTGGACACATTTGTTGAAAAATACAATGAATAGCACCCATTTTTGCCTAGGAGGTGGAATGTCAGTGGATGATGGATGGACTTCCTGTGCAATAGGAATATTCATCCCTGTGAGTGCATTACAAAATTATACTTTTCTGAAAGGTCTGGGTAATTTTAATAACTCCTTCTCTCAGATGCACAACTAGGGCAACATAACCTGGAAAAAAAATATGAGAGGTTTAAGAATTAAAATTCCCTGCAGAAAGATGCATGAATTTCATAAACTTCATTAAAAAAGCATGAATTGCAAAAATCTCACCTAAAACTTGTATCACCTGAAATGTACTGCTCCAGAAGCAGGTCCTTTCTACAGGCCCATGTTCAGTTGCTGCTGGGTTGGTTCCTATTGCGTGGTTGTGAAGCAGTCTCTTACATTCCAGCAAACATGATGGGCGGCCCTTGCACTATAGGCCAACTAACCTTGTTTATGCCTCCAAAGTAAGACCTAAGAAAAGACTTTTGCAGGAAGAAAAGAGAAATTGAGTGAATATTCTCAAATTGTAATTCAGAAGTAACTCTTTTTAGTGCATTAGGATAATATCAGCAGCCTTCTTTATCCCAGTGACAGCAGTGGGACAGCAGCTATGGATTGCCAAGTACTAAAAAGCCTTACATGCATGTTAGTGAAAAATGTAAATCTAGCTTCACAAGCATTAGCAGCCTTGAACACAGAAGTAACTCAAACAGGGGACAGAACCCAGCGAAGAATTTAAAGAAATGCACTATTTCGATTTATCAGGTATTTTGTATTTACTCAAAAGAATTGAACAATTGCGTGAATTAGCCCAAGATATAAAACAAAGCCCAGCTGTTGATTTTTCATGGCTAACCTCATGGCTGCCCATGTTTATGATGTTTGTGCTTTTACTTGTCATACATGTTGCTGTATGTTTGAATGGCTATTTCTCTTGTCCATTGCAACACTACTTAATCAACCAAAATAGATAATGCTAACATGAAAACATGCCAATAATGTTAGTGAAAATACTGAATATTTTCTTGAGTTAGCCAAAGTCCAAAAAGTTGAAAATTGTGAAATTTTAAAGCAAGGTTTCTCGTCTCAAAGGCATCTCCTGATTCTGCACAGAATTAAATCAAGACCTTGTGCAGATCCCACCTCGGTGCACGTGTTGACCTGTGATACCAGCACACTGGCACTATGGGGTAAGAGGCTGCAGTGTCCCCCACCAGACCTCGTGGTGCTGAACTGCATCCTGAGGACTCCCTCAGGACGAAGAAGAGTGAAAATGTGCTCGTCCCATACAGTTATCAGCCTCAGAAATGATGTTTTTCAGAGCAATATACTAACCTTGGCAGAAGGGGAAAAGAGGGAATGATTTTCCTGGGAAAAAAAGTAGAGCACTGAACGGATGTTCACTTGAATACGCTGAAAATAAGAGAGCAAGTGATGCTGACTGTCAGAGCCCTTCACAGTCATTTTACTTTGCACTGAATGATCTTGAAGGTCTTGTAGAACGATTGTACAAAGAAGGCAGCGAGTTTTTTCAGCTCACAGGGCAACTGGAGGAGAAGTCCAGAATACGTGGAGATGGGAACTGCATATGGCCTTGCTACTGAACCTGTTTTCTGTGCTAGTGGCCCAGGGAACCCGTTGAACTAGCCTGGAACAGTAAAGGCTCTAAACCAAACTCATTATTTATACCCTGCCATCATCTAGGCAGACACGTCTATCCCAGCCTTTTCAGATACGGAGAGTTGCTGCATTTCCCAGTCATGAGAAGGACTCCTCAGCCGCACGGTCCAAATGTTCTGAAGTGAAACATGGTGCATTATATTAACTCGGTTCAGACAATCAGCTTTAAACATCTGAATCTCATTTCTTGATGTTAATTCCTCTTGCTCAATCTTTATTTCAGCTGTGTGGAATTCTCAGACCCTCCTGACCCCGACTTATCGTTTCCTGATGTTTTATTGCTCAGTCGCTGGGGTCTCAGGGAGGCTGACGGTTCTGAAATGTGCACACCTTTGTACTCACGGCCAGTATGTCAGATCAAGCTTTTCACATGCTCTGTATATATCCCTGCCTCCAATTGCTGTGTCCGCTGCAGGTCACCATTCTGCTGCTTATTTGCATGCCCCATCAATACAGTCCTCCTTAAAATGTGTTTATTATTTAAGGCTTTTCAAGCTCAGCCTCTGCATAGTACAAAATTTGATTTGAGCTTACGTCCGCTCCTGTCACTCACATACAGGTTCCATCTGTTCCCCTTTTTTCTCCCTTTGCTGCTTGCCACATCCAGACCACATGCTGCTTATACATTGTACAATAGACATTTCGGCACACACACTTCTGAAAATGTGGCTCTTAGTGCTTTATTGTTCACATGTGTCTTGTTGCTTAAGGCAAGTTTTATCAGTAATGATTCTGTTGTTTACTGACACATAGAATAAAATAGGGCACTGTTAAAATGTGACTGGAGGAGAGGAGAAGGGCCTTTGATACCCCAATTACACAGTTTCTGCCAGCCTTCTGATCGTTCCCCCATGCCACCACTTCCCCAAATTCCGTAATTGCCTGGGGATACGACCAGATCCTAACATCATTTCCAGCAATGTAAGGACTGCTCCACTCTGTGTGAGGCAGCTCCATGCTGGCAAGGATTTGCTGGAGCAAATCTAGATTATAAACCATGTCTGGCGAGGAGAGATGGCACCTCCTGGCTCCAGAGGAGTCTTTCCTCCAAGGCAGCTCTAATTTCCCCTCTAGGTCTTCTTTGCACTTGCACAATAGCATGTCTACATAACGGCTAAATTCTTCCATTTGGGAAAAAATACCCTCCAGTAACTAGTCCTGGAACTGAGCCTAGTGCTGGAGAGAGCTTCCTCCTGCAGGAATGGATCCGACCTCCAGCACCACCCCAGCCTGCAGACGGGAGCACGTGCCCAGGTGAGCAGTGACACTAGCACGAGCACGGGCAGATCCCCTGGGAGCCATTTCAGCTCCTTCGCTCCAAGGCTGCAAGGAGCCCCAAGTATCTGCAAAGAGACCGCAGGGAGTGCAGCTCCCAGGAGCGTTCCTGGCTCTCTGCGCAGGGGATGGCACAGAGCCCATCACACTGGATCGTTGCCACCTGGGGATTTCCCACACCAGGAAAATCCCTAGCTGCCCCAAATCTCTGGCTTCCCACTCAAGGAAGCTAAAGACCAGGCTATGGGATTGATAACACCTGCTATGGAGCAGAGCAAAGGCTACAGAGATCCCATATGATAGGAACTGATCCAGTTTCTATCTGAGACATGTTTGGATTAAAGCTTTCCCTTACCAAGACAGCACCTTCTGACCTGGAGACACTCCCCTATACCCTTCCCAAGAAGCAAGGCAAGCAGCCACAGGGCTCAGCAGATGCCCATGCCATGCAATGGAAATGCTGCTCGCTTGGCACCCCATCTCTTGGGAATGGTGGAAGGGACACCCTGGAGACCTTGCATGAAGACATGCTGGAGAGCTGATGCTGAAAACCACCTCCAGGAGCCTAAAAAGATGCTAAGAAGATGTAATGAGCACAGAAACATAAAACCTGTCCCATGCCGAGCTCCCACCATCATCCATAGACTGCAGCCACAGCTTGAGGGGTCCTTGGCTCCTATCCCAACCTGCTCAGTAAGTTGGACCAGAAAAGATAAGGCTCCCTTTCCTTCCCACCCTGGAAGGAGGTGGACAGGAAGAGCCAGCTTCTGTTTGCACTCGTCCTTTGAGGATACAAACATGCCCAAAACACCTGCTGCATTCAGACTGCCACTGGATTCATCTGCTAAGGCCTCGCTCTGCCTTCCTCTCCAGGCCATGAACAGTCTGCACCCAACAGAGGCAGGAACTGAAGTGTGCAAAGGCTTTGGAATTGCTCAGGGGAAAGGCCCGGCAGTTTCTTTATGTTTTATATATCACTCTGCACCAGTTGGAGGCCACTGATGGGCCAGAGGCACGAAAGATATAAGAGAATGAAGCAGCCTTGGCAAACTCTCATAGATTTAAAGGAGGCAGGCAGGTACAGAGATAGGGCAAGTGCTTTGACCGGTTATTAATGAGACCAAAGGTTTTAAGTGACTTTTGAATATGGGAAAGAAATCAGTATCCGTGGTTTTCAGAGCGCTAAAAGCAGAAGTGGTTGCTGGAGTCTGAACAGGAATCCAAGGCTGAGCTCTCAACTTCCTCCCTACAGGACCAGCCGCTATTCACTTGATTTACAGGCTCCCTAGCAGAGAGGTCTTACTTTACAGAATCTTGCCTTTATTTTTTTGAAGCAAATTGCTTGGTGAGCAGGGCAGCTAATGAAACCCGGTTTCCTGTGGGTCTGCGCCCCTCGGTGCGTAATCCCTCCCTGCTCCTCCCACGCTCAGCCCTAGGCTCCGCTCTCCCTGCCCCACACGTGAGCCCCCCGGGCGCAGGCAGGTCCGTATGGGGAGCAGCAGCCCATATGTGGTCGCCCAACGCACACTCTGTAGCCAGGTGGCCGCTGCCTGCGCTGCTCTCATTTCCGTCTCTACCCCTTGCCCAGTCTTCCATTTACATGGAGCGTCCAGGAAATGAGCAGCCTTGGGAACTTCTGCTTCTCTGTCACGTATGAAACGAGCTAAATGTTATTGATGGAGCTGGACGGACAGATTGATGAAAAAAAAAATCCAATTTTATTGGCTTTGGATGTGCACGCAGGACTTAAGTCTGAGTTCTGGAATTAATTTCTCTTGCTCTTTTTTGTAAGTTTTTCCCCAGCTATTTTTAACCTGGATGGGTTCTGTGATCCGTTTCGCACACAGCACTGGGAGCAGCAAGGGGAGCAGGGCTGAGGGCTGTGGAGAAGGGAAGGGAGGGCAGGGGCTGCCCGTGTTGGTGCTGCTGCTGCTGCAAGCCCAGGCTGCAGCCCTGGCCCCTTCGCCTCCCACATCTGTGAGGTGGGAATGACGGCCCCACGTGGCCCCTCAGAAAGGTTGGGAGGATAAATATACTCACACTCTGAAACAGGGAAAAATAATTTAAAAGAGATAGAGAAATCGAGGCATCTT
The DNA here is from genome assembly GCA_032353885.1 of Nothura maculosa. Lineage (NCBI taxonomy): Eukaryota > Metazoa > Chordata > Aves > Tinamiformes > Tinamidae > Nothura > Nothura maculosa. Next base: position 2,364,366 of record JAUBOD010000824.1, on the reverse strand, counting down.
GTAAAGAAACATCAGAAAAATGGCCATTTTGAATAAATAACTTTTTCTGCTACAGTTCAACAACTCATACTGCCCTAATGTTAATGTGCACATCTCAAGACATCCCTCTGTGTAGGTCTCTTATGAAGAATCATTTCCCGTGGAAACCCAGTGACTGTAGAGGATAGACACCAATTCACAGCATCGGTTTCTAGGCACCCTGTATCTGAGTTTCTACCCAAGCAATCCTGGTGCTTGCAAGGCCAGAGGTTTCATCTGAAAAAGCTTCCTGAGCCTTAATTTACAGAATGAGATCTCTAATTGCAAAGCATTTATTTTCTTCTGTTAAATATAGATGATTATAATATGTGAGATCTGTCTTTTTTCCCTGTGCTCTCTTTAACTGCGTTAGACATGAAAGGAAAAGAGGATTAAAAGGGAGAGATCATATTGTAAACAGCCCTTCAGGGTAGGTGGGAAAACAACAGTAACTCTCTGAAACAGAACACAGGGATGCCCTTAGGAAAAGGTTTTGAAAGTGTCCTGCATTTTAAAGTTAATGAGTAAACAGATCTCAAACATTACTTTAAAGACTGACAATGCCGGCTTTAACATCTCAAGCATGCACCACAACTGAGAAGAGACAAAGGGAATTTTTAATGGGCAATAAATGGACTAATATTTTTGGATGCAAAGCTAAAAGCGGGTTAGTTCTGATGGGATGTGGGTTTGCTCTGAACTTCCTGACACAGTGGCTTTACTGTACTGGGTTCATTTGCTTTACAGCATCTTCTGTGGAGGCACCACTTTTTCCTTTAAACAAGAAAAAAGGACAGTCATAGTAAATAATCCTCATTTGAAGGGCAGTAAATCCACTGAGTGCTGAGCCTGTTTGCTTGGGGGTGGTGCCTGGTCACCTCGTTGCTCTCCCATGATGTCTGCTTTGCACCTGGCTCTTGTTGCTTGTCCATGTCTGCCCTATCTGCTTGAGAAGACATCCTCAAGCTAGCAAAGTGCCATCAAGAGGGCAACAACGTCCCCTTCCAGCAACAGCTCGTGGCACAGTCATCCCACGCTTGTTGCACTTCAAATCAACAGCCTCCTGGTTGTTGTATTCCTGAAGGGGACGCATTTGGGACGAAAGCTGGTCTTGCCTGGTGCTTTTGTAGAGTTCCCATCCCAGCCTCCTGATGCTCCAGGTCCTCTGCATGGGCTGTTATGAGTATTCAAAGGCTTACAGTAAAACACCACAAATAGGACTACACCTTTGCAGTCACGGGGAAGCTCCAAAGCAGATGTCCTTCACTTTCACCCAGAGCTGGCTCAAGTCACATCCTAAGCCTTGCTGTTCTGCTCGTGCCTGGAAACACAAACAGAGATGTTTCTGATGTAAAGAGCTCATTCACACCTTCTGCCCATACCCTCTGCTGAAGGGAAGAGTCCTAACCCCTGCCCACCACCAGCAGCCTGGGAGGACGGAAAAAGGAAGGCAAAAGGAGTGTATCTTGCTGGGCAAAAGGGATGGAGGGATGTGTGGGTATAAGAAGCGCAGGCTGGAACAGCCTCCTCTGCAGGAGGCTGGATGGTTAAGGGAGAGTTGCATCGAAAACTGGGAAAGGCAGGGAGAAAGGAGAGGCAGAGGAGAGAACCTCTATTACCAGCCGAAAGCCAAGCCTATCAAAGTGTCTCTAAACCTGGGCATGCCTTCGCCCACCTAGAGCCCTTCAAAACCCCACTGATGTCCTCCAGACCCTTTACCCACACAGGATGCTCTGAACTATGTCACATACTCCCAGCCCCCATATCCTTACCCCTCAGAAACTCATGGACCATTCACAAACCTTCTCGCTGTCCTCCATTTCTCCCAAAGCTGCTCTGATGTAGCTACAAAATTGAGACAGCTCTGCATACACCAGCACAGTTTACCAGCCTAAAAAATGAAGAGAGAATCAGCTCCCTATGCTTTAGACATGCAGACACCAGGGAGTACATGCCACCCCTTGACAGAATGTATTAACAGCACCTCCACTGCCTTATCACAGCTGTTTTCTGACTCACCCTTTTCCTAAGGGTCAGCCACCACCTTCCACTGCCTTCTGAGTTGGTAAGAAATACTCCATTGAGCTTCTGTGCTCAGTCATCAGGTTCTGTCTCTTCCGGAGCAACTCAAATCCCAATCTGTCTGCTCACACCTTCAAGCTGGATCCAGCTTCTCAGATCTAAGGATCCACAAAGCTCCTCACAAACGTCCCGCCCTTCTCTCCGCGCTGCATCTCTCACCGTGCTACATCCTACCCAAGCGCATCATCTGCCCCTCTACGGGGAGATGTCTGCCCTCCTTGCTTGACTCCCTGTCGCTGTGAGCTTAGACACTCCAACAAATGGGCAGAGACTCCGGCTTGGCTCCTCCGTGGCCTCTCCCTCCCCTGCCAGGGCCTCCTTCAGCACATTCCCAGGCTCTTTCCTCTCATTAGCTCTTTCTGGGTTAGTCTTCCTCAAGCTTCTCTCTGCCTGAGTGACAGGCTGCCAAACAGGCCAGCTCCTATTTATGTAACCCTTCCCTTGCCTCCTCCCGGGGGTGCTGCTTTGGGCCAACACCAATACGTGTGAGCCCTGTCAGCCACAGCACCAGGGGCTCAACTCTTCCGTGGCTTCTTTTTACCCTACGGAAGCACCAGCAAAGCTATTTGTGCTCCTCAAAAGCTATTTGTGCTCCTCAGAAGTTATTTGTGCTCCTCCAAAACAACTGTGATTAGTCCACCCTTCATATCGGCTCTGCCAAGGCCTGTGCAATTTCTGGCACCCTTCTGAGCACCTGGAGCATGAAGGAAGTGGCTGCTGAGCGAAGACTGCTTGTACAAGAGGCCTTGTGTGTGAGGGCAGCCATGGCCTCCAGCACAGGGCCTGGTGAGAGGCTCCAAGCTGCCTGTGACCCCCTCTGGAGAAAAGCGAGGGTTCGGCTTTCTGTTGGCTGATAAAGTGGGTATTGTGAAGAAACCAGAAATACTAGTCCTGCTCATGAGCTCTGCTGTGCCTCGGGCGAGAATACCAAGCAGGATTCTACCTTCAAATAGGAGTCTTAACAGCCAGATATTCCCTGTGCAGTCTTAGGTGGAAGGAAGGCCACGCAGGCTGGGAATACACGTGGCTCCGAGGGCAGATGGGTGCGAGTGGACACACAGACCTAGAAAGACAACATGAACCCTTGGGATAAAGTGTTTGCTCACAGGGTAGAACCAGAGAGATTCCGGCACCTGCCTTCCCTAGGTGTAGGGTAGGTAGTCCCAATGCCTCTCTGCATATGGGACATCCTGCATGATGTCCATCCTGGGGATGTTCCTCACCAGGAACATCAGCACTGACCGCAGGAGATGAAACCCAAGATGGAAGAAGGGAGTGCTCCAATACCTCTCAGAAGACAAGCATTGAAGAAGAAGTTCAAAGAGGACTAGAAAAAGACAGGAATTCTCTTTACGGTGCTTGAGATCAGATACCACAGAGAAAAGGTAGGTCCAAAGGTAGGTCTGGGAAATGGAATCCCTGGGATTTTTCAATGGGAAGAGGAAACTCCTTAAGCTAAACATATGCCACCATTTCCTGTTCTAGGCCACTGCCCACAAGCTCATGGCAAGCAGCAATATCAAGTGGGAAACTAAATGGATACAAGTTTAGGAATTCTGAAGTCCAAGCAAATCCCAAATTCCCTCAGAATCCAGGCCACTTTCCTCCTTGATCCCTGCTCCTCCTGTGCTTTGGGCTAAACATTGTTTTATCTTTCATTAAAAGGCAGTTTGACTAAATAAAACAGTCCTTTTACCTGCCCTGAAAAGCCACATCCCGATATTTCCTCTTGTCGGTCCTCTCACTTCATTGGAGTGCGGGGCCTAAGTCAGCTGTCCAAATGCTGGTGTCAAATTCAGGCAAAAAATTTGGGACTTCACTGACTACCCTGACTAGATCTTCACTGACTGGAAAAGGCAAACTCCTTTCCAGGACTCAGTAATACTTTCCAAAACCCTGTGGATCCACAAAACAAGGTCTGTAACACAATAAAGAAGAAAACAGGAATGCACAAGACCTCATGAGTATCCGATGTCCTGCCATAGCATGGACTGTGCAGCAGATATTTTAGAAGAAATAAATCTCTCTGTTGCAGCTAGACCCCTAATTCCATTCCTATCCAAAACTGGTGTGTGTTTTTTCCTTGGACAGTGCCCAATCTGAAGAATTAGTGTTTTCCACACAAAAATGCCTGGTTGGTAAATTTCCAAGAATTTCTATTTTGGATCCAATGAAGAATGGCAGCTTTCCATGGAATTTACTTTTCTTTTTTCTTTTTTCTCCAAAATAAGATTGCTTAAAAATCCATAAATCTTCATTTGGAAACACTACCAGGGGTCTGCATGGATGTGAGAGTTCAATTGTCCCATTCTGTGGGAGTCTGGATGTTTTTTTCTAATAGTCCTTTCCGATTTGAAAAGTACACTTAGTTTTTACATCTTTTACCTTTTCATTAAACCATTTTTTTCCTCTCTTTAAGAAAGCAAAGCGGAGGTTCCACCACAGAATTCTGAAAATGCTTGTGGTTTTTAACATCATGTTCTGGCTCATGAGGCTGTATGATCACTTGTGACCTTAGAGGATTAGGAGTGGAGACACAGCTGTGAAGAAGCCACGGAAAGTCACTCCACTCCATATTCAGCCTAAAGCTTTGCTGAGTGGTGCTCAACTCAACACTAGGGATGCACACAGATCTCACAGGAAGCCTCTAATAGTCTTCTGTACCCAGGATCTCACATTGCCATATACAAGTTGTTCCACAGTCTGCAGACCATGTGCTAAATAGTCCAAATTTGCAAAATCATGGCTTCTCCTTATCAGCTTTCATTCTCATACATTTCTGTCTTCACTTTTTTTTTTTTTTTTTGTCCCATCTTGTGTCTTCAGAGTCCTCCATGAGCAGGAACTTGCTTCTTGTGAGTCTTAATGCTCCTCACTTGCTCGCTGTCTTGCAAACAGAATCACTTTGGCATGCAGCCAGGACTGCAATGAGGGCCAGGCACATGCAGGGCAGCTGAAAAGTACCTCAGCTTTGGGAAATCCTGCTGGGCTGTAAAAGCTGCCCACAAACCCAAATCATATCAAGCAAGGCCTGTCTGATAATTCTTTGGCACAAACCCCAAACTTGCTGAACTGCTTTTCCATACAAAGTATTTCCAGGTGGGTTATTAGGTCCTTATCCCTTCCATCTTGTAGCCTCCTGTGGTTGAAAATGGCATTCTTTAGAGTGAGCTATTTTTTAAGGGAAACAATATATTCCTTTGCATTTCTGGTCCCTCTAAACCAAAGGACATTTTGCAAGACCCAAATTCTCCCTTCCACAACACTCAGTGGTAAAGGCGTCATCTCCCCACAACATCTGTGCCCATATTGGACTATTTAGAGCTAACCTATTCGTATACAGGATCCTGATAACTGGTATGACCACCAGGATGAGCAATAATGGAGCTGTGCACTGCTAAAACAGCTGTGTGCTATTAAAACTAGTTTCCCTTCCTGCACTTCTACAGAAGCCACATTTGAGTCTCTGCTGCTTTAATTACAAAGGAGTAGTTAAAATGAAAGAGCTGAGCCAAGTCTGTAGAGGGGCTGTCTGTGGGCAGTGCTGTGTAGGCTGGGGGTGACCACAGGAGCACATCAAGCTCTGTGTCCATGCTGTTGTGCTTCCTTGCCACACTGTGTCTAATACAGGCTGGTTTATGAGAAGTAGAGCCCAGGTGTAAGATTTGCAGCTCTGTGACCTGCCGCTGCATGAGAGAAGTGGGTAAAGGAACAGTGGGTTTTTGACAGTTTCCCAGCCAACAAGCTGATATATTTGCTGATGGGAGTCCCTGGGGTCTTCACCACAACAGAAAATGAAGTGAGGTGGAGACAGGCTGGTACAAAACCCACCGTGTTCCTGTCAGTTAAAACAAAATGCTTCGCTCTGGGAAACTTGCAGACCACGGCGTTTTGGAAGGACACGTGTCATTGAAAAAAAATACCTGGGCCAATAAAATCTGCCCAGGCAGTGATCGCTCTGCTCTTGACACAGCCCCACTGGGAAGACCTTCCCCGTGGGGAGGCCTGGGGGTGTCACGGGCAACCCCAGGGCCTCTTCCACGGCAGGGCCGCAGGAGGCAGGTGTGGATGGAGCCTCTTGTGGGCGGCACGAAGCGGAGCGAGGCCTTGCAGGCACCTCCATAACACACGCTGCCCTTCACTCCCCATCCCGGGTGGCTTCCCCACTCTGCCCTCTCCTCCTAACGTCAGGGTTTCTCTTCCACAGCCGGCCTGAGGCGCGTAGCTGGGCCGGGCGCTGCCCCAGTGCCCTTAGCGCGCCCCACACAGCTGAGGGACCCACAGGAGGATGATGGTGAGAGCCGGGCTGGGCTGCAGCCCCACAGTGTCTGGGAAGCCCTGTGAGAGCTGGCGCGGGCGGCAGGGAAGCGAAAGCAGGGCAGGGGCCCTCGCGAAGGCCTTGAGAGCGCTAAGAAGCCGCACCCAGGCTTCACTCCTCACTCCCCTTTCCGCCTTAGAAAACAAACAAAACGGAAAAAAACATCAACATTTGCCACTGTGTGTTTCTCCTATAGCCATGTGACCCGGGCATGTGACTCTGTTGTTGATACTTTTTTTTTTAACAGGATCAGATGTGTCGCTGCCGTAAAAGCCGTGCAACTTGTCAGCAGTTCTCTACGCTGGCAAGTTACACAAGGCGCAGAGCTGCGCTGTGCCCGGGGCTGTGTCCTACCCCCCCTGCACGCAGGCTCCTCCCCGGCCTTCTCCCACGGCGCATGGATTTTAGGGAAGTGGGCAGGATCCTTCCCAGCTGCACTGTGGGATGTGGTGAGGCGCCACAGTGAGGCAGCAGTTTCCTCCAGCCTTTCCTCCCTTCGGAAGCGTTGCTCATGTAAAAGGGAAGCTTGAGCCTTCCCTGAAGTATATATATATATTAAAAAGAGAACAGACAGGGATTGCCAGCCTGTATTTGATCTCCCCTCGGAGTCTGCACAGATCTGCCTGCCTGTGCAGGTCTGTTAGTCATGTTGTGAGCTGGGCTGGATGGGGCTGTTTGCTGTGGAACTGCTGCTTCTTCCCAGGTCTCCTCAGGGATCCAGTGGTAGCTGAGCTGGAACTGGGCCCCTTGCCTCTTGCCCTGCATCCTTGGTCTGAATTGGGCTGACAGCCAGGGGATCCAGGGAGTGAGGGGGGACCATGCAGAGCTTCCAGATCTTAGTAAGGAGAACCCTTTTTACTGAAGGGCTACAAATAGCAGTGGCCTCCCTGTGCTGTCTTTCAGTGGCCGCTGTGCTGTGGAGCGGGCCAGCCGGCCTCTCACTTCCAAGCGGATATCATGAATGATGGAGAGAGCCTCTGCTTCAGTAGCTGCCTTTGCTGCATGAGATGGGCCACAGCTTTACCTTTATGTAAAGTACCTTTATGATCCTCTCTGCTACTAGAGTTGACCCGGGACCAGTCCAGCACCTGCTCTCTGGTGATTTATGGCCCTGGAGCAGAGCCACAGCCTCAGGGATACAAAGGTGCTTGGAGGTGGTTGAGTGCGGCGCTGTCCCTCCAGAGCAGGCGGGGAGAAATGCTGGTGCTTGCAGCTGTAGTAACTACTGATCACCACCCCTATGGGTTACTGGATGTGAAAGATACAGTGTGAACACTACTGAGCACACCAACTCATCCAAAGTCCACATGTGTCCCCAAGTTATTTGTAATTACAAATCAGATTTTTGTTCAAAATAGTAGGTGCTAACTCTTCTTACGAGGTTTAACTACTCCACTACAGCTACCTGGTAGCTGTACTAGGAGCTACCTACCAGGAGCTCTATTCTTCCTTGAGGGCTTGCTGTTGTTTGCTCCTGGTTGGTGTCCACCACTTGCTGACACTGCTAGTCTATGGAGACACTAATGTGTTTTTTAAGTAGCAATCAAGGTAACAGATGTCCAACAACTCCAAAGATCTGTCTTCTCTAGACAGAAAATGTATCTCTGCCCAACCAAAGCCACTCTGCAGTCAGCAAGCCTCTACCATATGACAAGGGCATGGACTGTTGTTACACGCTCCCTGTGCTGTGTGACATTTTAGCTAGGATGCTTACTTACTTATATATTTATCAGTGGAATTAAACATACTGTTTTCCTGAAGATTATTTGTTTTGTCTCTATCAAAAATAAAGCCTGGAGTCAACAGAAGAAAAAGTGCTTGCTTTGCCTGTCCCCATGCTCCCTGCCTCTTGACTTTGCCTGCAGTACCTTCTATCAGCTTAAAAAGATACCTTTTTGATCAATAGTATGCAGCACAAGCATTGACCAAAGCCACTTTTCATACTGCATGGATTAGAACCAGACAGTCAGAGACTCTAAAATCCACTGCAAACTCCTTGAGTCGCAATACTCTTCATTAAAAAAAATCTGATGTTAGTGCTTTTCTATTAAAAGTAATAATAATAACTCTGGGATTATATTTGGAAAAAAAAAAAAAAAACATATCTTTTTCCCAGTGGTTCATTCTGCTAGAACCGTCACATTTCAGGCTGCTTATTTCTGTGCTCAAGTATGGCTTCAGATGCCTAATCTGCTGCACCCAAAATATGTCTGTGTACAGTTTGCTTGGTTTTACTGTATTCCAGTCTCCTGCTTTGGTCGTTGCCTGCACGAGGAACCCATTGCTTCTCTGGGCTCTACAGCTCCCTGCTCTGGCACGTTGGCTTGAAATTCCCTCTTCTCACCCACGGGTCTCGGGCAGCTCACGTCTCGTGTCTCATCTTTTTTTTTCTTTCTTCTGTTATAATGGTCTCCATAAGCCATTGGTTTCTCTTTGCTGAACATGAGCCTGTGATTTTTTTTTTAATCTTGTTCCCATGTACGAAAGAGGTTCTGTTTTGCCAGATCACAAAGCCATCGGCATGGAAATGCTAAGTGTATGTATGACCCTAAATGATGAGCAAGATAAGGTGCAGCATGTGGTATTCAAGAGTGGTTAGTATCATTCTTTGGTTTTCTAGGAATTGGGATAGCTTGTTGTTGCTTGTTGAAAACGGCTTTCTGTTCTTCACAACCACCTATCTTCTCAAAACACTTCTTTTTTTGTAGTGATACCAACAAACAGCGAACTTTTAGGATGGTACACATGAATCATAGGCTTGCACTTTTCCATATCTTAACTTTTAATTTTGCTGATGTTTCACTTTCCAACAACTTAAAATCTAATATGCTGTAAGAATTTTCTGAGAAGCTCTGTTAAAAGTTAGTTTTTGATTCCCCTCTTTCCCACTGTCTGTATTTCTGTGGCTGGTGGTTTTTGGGGGGTTATAAGGGTCCTCCTGCCTTGCATACTCTAGGGTTTGTTTGCTGCAGATTGTCTTTACATTTGTATGGCACCAAGTGCAGTCACTGAGAGTAGATTCTTAACCCCTTCACAAAAGCTATTTCATTGGATTGCATTCTCCCAAAGCAACATCTATCCAAAAAAGGTGAATATTTTTTTCTGCTCCCAAATCTCTCCTATCTCCCCACAAAAAGTAATGCAAGCTTCTAAGCAAGCAAAGGAACAGAAAACCTAAGACAGGGCACAACAGTCACCGTGATTAACCTGACACTGCTACCAAGGGTTGCAGTTTCCCCAGCCCAAAGCTTTGCTGTGCAAGCAGCCAGTGAGGGTGCCCGCTTGGAGAGGAACTTTCAGAGTCTAAATGGCAAGTCTGTTGCAATAACTCCCTTGATCAAATAAAATTTCAGTTCATGGTGTAGAGCCAAGAGTTGTTTTTGATTGCAGCCTAGAGGGATATTTCTTGGCTCCTGCACGATGTTTTAAGCCATGTGCAGCTCTACAAGTCATTACCAATGTTTGAAATCTCTTCATTCTTCATGTTATCCTCGGAGATGTGGAATGAAAGCTATTTACCTTCCCTCATAGCTCATTATGATTATTAAACCATAGGAATGAGAACGGGTGCACGCGAGTCGGATGTATCAGGGCTGTTCTGGTTGTGTCAACATTATTTCTTCAAGAAGAGAGTATGTTCAAAAATATCAACAACTTTCCCTTTTACCATTTTCCTGTCATAACTGTATTTGTGTACAAAGATTTCACAACACTGTATTACATATGCACTGTTTACTGAAGCAGTAATATGAGGCTTCCCACTGCCTTATTACCAAGATACACACCAATGCACTTCACCAGTACATGTAACAATCCCCTACATTAATTTCCTGGTGCCTTAGACCATCAGATGCCAGGGTCACATCTTGCTCCTGCCTGTATCTCATCTCCTTCCCTTTATCACTGTGTTTAAAACTAGTTTAGCCTTTCTCCTTGGCCCTCTGGGCGCTACCAGCTCTTCCTCTTCCAAATGACACTGGAGAAGAGAAATACTGTGGCCTTTCGAATGGCTCCGGTGGCACAAGCAGCACCTGTACATGTGCCCGCACCGACGCAGAGATCTCCAAGCTGGCACAACCACAAGCCCTTGTCACCGCGTGCTGCAGCACGGTGGCGTGCAGAGCTGCTCAGGAGGCTAGGAAGGGCAGGATATTTGCATTAGCACGGGATTACGGGCCAGATAAAGAGCAAAGCTTGTTCCAGCAGGCCCTGACCGACCTGGCTGCACTGTGCTCTGAGCCAGCTGCAGCTTTGCAGGCCAGCAGCACGTCCTGTGCAGAGCAGGTTATGTCCCAAAGTCCTTGGTGGCTTTCCACGCCAACAATGAGGTCCTGTTTGCAAAGCAGATTCATTGACTTGAGATTTCCATGCATACACACGTAGTGCATTCAGGTCCTGAGTGCCTGAATCTCCTTGGGAAATACGAGTTAATGTTATAATCCCTTGAGGCACTGAGGGATTTCACTGTCCAATCTGAGTTTTCCAGTGGGTCTGCAAAAGTTAGATCCTTTAGCACCTTTTTCCGAGGACGAGAGGACAAGAAGATCACAGCCCAGGTGGTGGGGTTGATGGTGGTGGGAACAGAGGGCTCAAGCTGGAATGGGTGCAGAGATCACACTGCCCTCTCTTCTTCACATTGGACTTCACTTAAATTTACATTTGACAGGTCAAAGAACTTGTCCACCTGACACACTGGTTCTCTACATGGAGAGGGCTGAAATTTCCTAGGCTGTTTAACTGCCTTTTTTAGCAACCATTAAATATAAAATATATAAAATGAGATGTGTGCATAACCCATATGCACTTTCATGCTATGCAATTTTGTTCCTGAAAAACAATTATTTTGCCCCTCTCAATGTGCTGATTGCTGGAGAGATCAATCTTATGCCTTCCCCCCACTCTACTTATCTTTTATCCTCTGCTTCCAGGTCAATGTGATGCTAAACTGAATTTTCAGGAGCGGGGAATGTCTCGTGACTGGTTCATGTGGCACCTACAAAGATGAGGTTTTAACTGTGGTGAACATTTCTAGTACATAATATGAAATAAATGGCTCTAATGAAAATGTATAAATCATGAATACAGCTCCTTATGGAAATAGTACCTAATATGGGAATGATTCCTAACTCCTTCTGTTTCCCATACTCCTTTCTGCATTCAGGAACATGCTCACTGCAAGGTGGTTTGTGTTTGGAATTATGACATTTGTGTAATTAAATATCAAAAATATCTAAGTTGCAACCTTACTCAGAATCAAGGACTTTCCATATCTTATGGTGTTAAGGCAACATTGTTAGTTGTATTTCCAATTCATACATTTGACATTATATTGCTGGCAACACCTACAAATTAGCTACCCACTGTAGAACCCTTAGCAATACAAAGCTACTGCTATATTATATGCATTATATACATGTAGAGAACTGCATTAAGAAATAATTACAGGGAAAAATGAATGGCTCTTATGAATAATACAACCAGATATTTTGGCAAAGGGATTCTACTAACTTGCTTAATACTGAAGTATTGTTATCATTGTTATTGTTACTGGGCTCAGGAGCTAATACCCATAATGTGCTGCATTGGACACTGAAGAAAGAAGAGCTAAATGGTGCCTTCTCCATGGGGTTCTCACTGTGAGAAATGACAGAGGGGTTGGGGCAGGACAATGTCCCCACGAGCAGGTAGAGCCAACAGTACCAAACATGCTTGCTCGCTTAGGAGGCCGCTTAGTAGCCTGTTTGTATCCTGACCTATCCACTGCTTAAAAAAATATACCCAAGATCTTCCCTGTAGGTAGGTCAGAAGCAAGTTATCTTTTAAACAGCAGCAGATGTTCAGATCCCAGTAAGATCAAGTAAAGGCCATATGCATGCACACTGTTTTCTCAGTTCCCAGCAGCAGGAACAGCTCAGGCTCCATATCACACCTCCAGCACAGACCTTGCAGTGCTCCTGGGCCCTCGTGCCGGTCGCCCTGCCAGAGGGAAGTGCACTGCAACCTCCTGGGTTTTCCAATTGCAGCTTCCCAGTGAGGCTCGATGCTTCCTGCCAAGATAGCCCTGAGGGAGCTTTAGGTGCTCAGCATCCTCCCTCCACGGTGCCTTTTTCTCCATCCCTTTTGCCTCTTCAGTCTATTCGATTTACAACCATGAGGTCCACCATGATCCTGTCACTACAAAAGCCCTGCATGGTGGGGAGAGCCGGCAGGGGTTGTGGGGTTGCCATCCCTGAAGACTGACAGCTAAGGAAAACAAATAGAGTAGCCAGGAGCAAGTGACAAGTGCGGTGAACTGCGCTGAGCCCTGCGTTGGGCTGAGGGGACGTGCAGAGGGGCATGGATGCTGCAACGCTGTGGGTGGAGGGAAGGCCTAAGGCGCCCTTCACCCCTCGCTTAGCTCTGGCCTTGAGGGCTCCTCGGAGCCCCAGGTGCTCTCAGGTCATGACCGATTCCAAGTGCAGAAGCAAAGCTTTTGATCAAGGGAACAGCAATCAGTGGGGAAGTGCTTAAAACTAGAAAGAAAAAGCGGACAGACTGAGCGAGTAACCTAGACGCAGCCAACCAGACCAAACAGGTTATGTACAAACAGTCCCTAAAACTGTTACGCAAAATCCAAATAATATGCACAAGGTTTTTTCCTGCCTGAAAGCAGTGGACACACGCACATGAGATCCTTATCCCTTCTGCCAGAACTGAGTAGTCGGCCGATGGGGTGAAACAGTCTGTGCCTGCGGTGTTTGGGGTGTAGGGCTCCCCGTGTCCAGATGAAGCAGACAGGAGTGAGGGGAGGATTAGAGGCAATGCACTCCTTCTGAGCATCTCACAGTACTTCTGCCAGAGGCATCATTAGAAGCCTTGCAACCGCAGGCACCCACTCATTTAACTTCTTCCCTTGCTGCCACTCTCCTGTTCTTCTTTCCTCCTG
>JAUBOD010000824.1:2280722-2294289 GCA_032353885.1 Nothura maculosa | reverse complement strand
AAAAAAGCAAAATTAACAACTAAACTATCACAGCAATCAGACTGTTACCTTTCATCAAGGGGTGTGATAAGAAGGTTGATACACACACCACTAAATAGGCAATTGGTTGATGGAGAAGATGGATCTGCTCATATAACAAATGGAGAGGGAGTGCTTGGAAGGAAGGTCATTCTTTCCATTAGCTGTGGAGACACCCTAATCAGATCAGGTAGCCTGTTGATTTAGGAAGCTAAGTTATGGGGTATGAGCATCATCCCTCAGCTCCTCTTTATAATTCTTCCTCAAGAATTATAAAATCAGATGCCATTTAATTAAATACGCTCTAGAGTTATAATATGTTTTGTATTATTTGCACTTTAAATATAACAAAGTTGAAAACAAAAAATACATGGATGAAAAAGGAAATAATTCTTGTATATTCATACACCCATGCCAGGTAGAAGGTGCACAGTCTTGCAACAAAATTAACTCTGTAATTTTCTAGCTTCCTGAATCCTGTAGCAAAGAGCTGGTGGCAGCCCAGGCTGAATGTCAGGCAAAGCACCAATAAATTCCATCACACAGAAAGAGTACAAATGGTGGGAAGGTACATGGGGGCCCAGGATGCACGCATCATTTTCGACAGAGAAAAAGGTTAAATAAATGGAAGACTCGTAAAATAAAATTAAGAAATATAAAGGAGCCCCTTGGTATACACAAGAGTCCAGCTCCTACAAGTTTGTTGCTCTGTTCTGACTTCATTGTACTATAAATATACCCTTTTAAAAGGGGGGATTGCAGTAACAGGAAGAAGATCCTTAAAGTCCAAAATAAGGGAGCAAAATCCCTAGATATAATAATTGGCATGATACTAAAAATTTGTGAGTTTCCTAAAACATGTTTATTGCTGGGAAAAGAGAGAATAAAACATTATGAGAAAACAGTGAGCTTCCAGAGATTATTTGAATCAACAGAAGTCCTTTACACGAATTTGGAAAACTAAACCTAGTGCAAACAATAAGCAAGAGGCTTAAGAAGAAACAGAATAAAACAGCCCAGAGTGCTGAGGATGTTCCTGCTCTGGATCTGTTCTGCTCAGGAATAGAAAAGAAGTTCTTTCAAACCCAAAGTAAGATAATAGCTGCTGCTAAAGCAAATTAAAAAAAAAATCTACAAGATATCAACTATGTGTAATGTGTGTAATTTATCATTATAAAATAAAGAAGAAAAAAGGCACACTATTGTTTCTAGAAAGTCACAAATTATATATTCATGTTCAAAAATTTATAGGGTAAAATCAAAGCTTTGTTAGAAGTCCTTAATTTAAAAACAATAAGAAGCATACAAAACGCCCCCAATATAACCACAACACGCACTTTGGCCACAAAAAAAAAAAACCCAAACCACAGAAATAGCCACATACTAACAAAAAAAAAAAAAAAAAAAAGAAGGAAAATCATCCCTGGACAGAGTCCCATTCAAGTGGGCTCAGGGAAATTGTTCCATTTTTAAGCAAGTGCCAGATACGATGCCACTAGGCAAGCACTGGCCACGCACCCCCCTCCAGGCACCTGAGGAGGTGACGGTGACTGTCCCTTTGACTGTCCCTTTCACTGCCAGCTCTCCCCTTTCCTCCACCTCCCGCTCTCCAACACGCTGGTTCATCATGTGAGCATTTAAATACTGGTTAATTGCTAGTCCACCTCACTTGGATTCAAACAAGTGAAGTGCAGTTACACGAGTAATTCACACAGCCTGCTGAAACAAGAGATTGTTTTCTTTTACTATCAGCAAAGACAGTAATAAAGAGGTAAAGGATATAATTATACATATTATACTAGGATGGGCATCATCTCAGATCAAAATTTAACAAGAAACAGGTAAAGTATCTAAGTTATCAATATAGTTACGATCAATTTATTTGCAGCAAAGAGTTAAAAGCCAACTGTTACAAACTAATGGATTTGATGCTGTGTTGTTAGTGTATTTATCAATTATCTAGAAACCAGGGTGGCCAAGAACCATGATATTGAATCTGCAGTTATTTAGATTACTCAGTCATAGAAAACTGAGTAAATTAATCCAAATGCATGACAGCAGAATTTAAGTACTGATAGACAGTGAGCATATACTAGAATAAAAAGCAAAAGGAAATAAGCTCCATTTTATGGGGTTTCAAATTAATGACACAGGTGTAGAGAAATCAGTAGTAATTCTCTAGTATGTAGATACGTGTATCTAATGTAGAGAATTAGTGTGATAAAATTAAATACGAGATACTATGGAAACAAAAGGTGATAGTTAATTATAAAATTTCTGAACAAGCTGATTTTGTCCAGATTCATTCATTCTCTCACAGATTTCATTCATTTCCACTGCCACGCTCATATACTCACAAGCACCAATACACACAGGCCCAAACGGTCTGTCCAGAACCCTTCAATATGACACACAAGGCAGCAGGAGTCATCAGTTTTGAAGCCTTGTCACATCCCTGGGGCTCTCCACAACCTGCAATAACAAGCTCTGTCTTTGAGGAGACTTTCATACCCGTAGGGAATCACCAGCTGGTACAGGGCAGTTAGTGTTCTGCCCCAGAACGGGGCCCACCTCAGCTTAGTCACTGTCTGTCCTCCCTTGCGTGGCCTAGGGCTGCACTGCCGGCCTGTGGGCTCCTGTCCTGCTCAGCTGACAGGAGAAGGGCAGCAGTGACACCCCACAGCTTGGTGTCATCTTCCTGCCCCTACGGGGCAGCATCTTCTGCTGGGTAACACAGATAATTGTGGGAATGGTGCTTGGGGACAGTGCTCGTCCTTATCAGTACCCTGCGCTTCCCTGGCCCTTTCTCTGGCTGTTCTTCCCTATGCTTACACACACACACACGCACACACACACGCACACACACACACACACACACTTGCGTTCATACTTCACTCATAACAACCTAAATAGGAATCACAAATCTTGACAGTTTTACACTAGTTTAACTGACCTGATGATGAGCCACTGCAGAAAGGAGAACTCTCGCTCTTCTGCTGCCTCTTTGCCACATGTTCCTTGCAAGAGCTGCAGCCATCGCAGGCAAGCTGGTTCCGGGAGCAAAACCAATAGTGGAGATGGAGCTGGTGGTGGTGGTGGGAGAAACATGCTGCTTTTATCAAAGCCAAAACAAACCAGACTGCATAACAGGATTTTATTTATTTATATGTATTTATATGTGGGTGTGTGGGGATGAGTATATAAATAAAACAAACAAAAAAACCCCACCAAAGCACAGACACACAACCAAACACACACAGCACTGTGGTCTCGTAAGGGAAGCCACAGACGGTACAGCTCACTCCTCCAAAAGGGCACTAAAGAACTAGAAAGGCTTCTTCTCGGGACACCTATTTTCTTATCTGTTTAACTTTCCAGATGGCTTTCAATTTGATAACTTTTTTTTTTTTAATAATTGTTTTTTAATAATTGTTTTAAAAGAACTCCTATTACATGTTACGTCAAAAAGCAACCAAAGAGTGACTACTTACCAATCACTTAGAAACCCGGAGCTAGAAATACCAAGCTTCTCAGACAGCTGGTGTGCCATCCCTAAACTCCTTGTTTATTCTGATTAGAGCATTCTGTTCAAGTTTGAGGTGTACACTGAAATGCATAGCACATACAGAAAACCATTACCCAGTTGCATTTGCTCACTACACAGACATATTGAAAAATGGCAATTGTTTCTCAAGGAACAAAGAGTCTTAATAAAATTTTTAAAAAGGTGAGACAATAAGAACCAAAAGACAGAACATGAGGAAGGAGCTTTATGTATTTGGTGAGGTTTTTTTCCCCCCCAGTGTCAGGGAGGGTAAAGAACAAGTCGTGTCTAAGGGTATGACATGTCCTGTCTATAGCCTTAGACTGCTGGCAATGCCAAAGCAAGGAGAGGGCTCCATGGTTTGGTGAGTGACTAGAGCAGGTTAAACATGCCTGGAGTAAGTGGCAGAAGCATCGTGTAGAAGAACAGAGGGGACAACTGAAAACTCACACAGTCAATAATATAGACACTGCAGAGAATGAAGAGGGCCTGGTAACTCTTACTGGAGCAGAGAGAATACAGGCCAAAGCATAGAAACTTAGAGATTTAAAAAACTAAGTAAACTTCGAGCACTGGCAAACATTCAAGTGCCAGGGTAATGGTTCTGCTGGAGAAAGAAACTGAAGTCGCTGGATAGCCGCAAATCTGAGAAGACCCTGCTGACTGCAGTGACAGAGAAACCGCTCCACATCAGACACGTGCGTGGAGAGGCCTCATTCCAAAAGAATCCAATTTGAATCCAAAAGGCAACACACTTTGCATCTATGATCCAGAAGTAACGCCAGGATATCTGAATGTCACATTTCTATTCCTTTTAACTTATTCTGTTCTGTAGATCATACATATTATGAATTTGCGAGTAAAAGAATGACCAGTTGCCAGATTTATCTCTTCATTTTAATAGATTCTCCTCATCATTTTAATAGTATTCCTGATCAGTTTCTTAAAAAAGGGCATTTGCTTTTCCATATAAAGCTATTCTATGCTTTAAAATATGTAATAAATAGACACAAGTCAAGTTAACACCATAAGTTTTGTCATAAAGTTGCCATATATATTTTTTCCCCTCTTTTTAAGGAGAAGATGACAATTACGATAAAATAAGCTAATTGTGAAAGAGGTGTAAAATAACTTTGATCAAATGTGAAGGAGCTTCTTGCTAAAGATACTTTTTTGCTCATTCCAAAGTATGAAAGCTATTTATTTGGTAATAAAAACTCTGAGCTTGAAACAGACATTTCTGAACTTCCTATTGATGATTTATGTACAGATTGAGAGAGCCATTATTTTGTGAGGAGCACTAAGAAGCCAAGTGTCAGATGACAAATCATCTCATGCTCCATTCTAGTTTAATAGTGAGACCTCTTTTATCCTTCATTTCTTGTTTTAAAATTAAACTGCAAAGAGTTCAGCAGGATCTGCTGCCATAAGAGCAGAGCATCTATTTTGAAGAATGAATGTCATGTAAGCACTAAGCAGAACATATTTTACAACATTTTTATAAATATAAAGATTTGGTACAATCTTCATGTTCAATATTGTTTTGTACAATATTTGGTACATATCAACTGAACATCTAAGCCCATAACAAATAAATTATAAACAAATAAACTATAACCTATAACAAATAAACTATAAACTATACACAAAATGATCATCCTTAACAAAGTAGCAAAATCATTATAACTCACATAGTCAACTTTTGGACTATACTTACTACTAGATTCATGTACTATTCACTGTATACATTATTTTACTGAAGTAAATTCATTTTCAATGTTTTCATTTATTATTATTTAGACATGCACCTCAGAGGCACACCAAGCTGTGGGCAGGAGCACATCTCCACGCTACGCTGTAGAGAGCAAACCCAGAGCCCACAGAGCACTCACTGCCTTGCTTCCCTTAGAGCAGCACACGGTGTCACTAGGAAGGTTTCAGCAGCACAAGGGGATCCCAACCACAAGTTTGTTCAAATTTCACAGTTCAAGCTCACTGTAAAATGGGCAGGAGGGCCACGGGAGAAGGGGGAATTATCACAGCAGAAAAGGACCTCCTCGTCGAGGGGACCACAAAGCTCAGCAGCAAAGGGCTGGCACAACCTGAGCAGAGCAGGTCCCAACCAGCCCTGAGCTGAAGGAGTCCTTTGAAAGGCAAGGCAGCGAGGGAGCAGAGGTGGAGGCCAAGGCCGCAAGGAGCAGCAGCTCCACAGGTCCCGCCGGCAGCCGCTCCAGGCGGAGCAGCAAGGCAGGCATCAGGCCTCAGTTCCCAAGGAGCAGTCTGACTTGCACTGAGCCCTGCTTACTGCCTGCCTGCCCTGCTCTGAGCCCCGCTTACTGCCTGCCCCTCGCTGCTGCAGTGCCTGCGCTGGCGCTTCTGCAGCACTGCCCCTGGCTCCGGTCACAGAAGTGATGTTTTCATCATCTTAATGGGGGTAATTTTATGATCGTGCTGCTAGCCGGCCCAAGGCAACATTTGACTCTTGTATTGATCTAATAGAGAAAAAAAAAAACCAAAAAAAAAAAAATATCTAAGGCCACTGGAACTTAGTCATGTGCAATACTCTAGTGTATTGGGTGACTGGCAGCAGCGTGTATAGCCAGGGGTGAAACCACGGCCCTAAGGTAAAAGCATTAAATCATTCAATGCAAAGAGGAAAAGGGCAGTATATTCAGCACCTCACATGAAAGCTATGTTTATAAGAAACAGATTGAGTCTCCAAAACAGCACCTAAACAACCTTAGAGCTCTGTATCTTCATCATGCAGTATAAAAAAGAAAGCAGGTAAGCGCTCTGAAACAGGTGGGGAAGTGAAACACGAAGCCAGGGATACCGGGCTCCACCACCCCGTGCTCCCGAATGGGCAGCCCCGCTCCAGCAGCGGCTCTGGATCTGGCTCCTTTCGCTGCCTCCTTCCTCCGCTCACCTACAGTTCAGCATCACTCGAGCTCAGTGCAACGGTCCTCCTCAGACACCATCTTCCATCAGTTCTTTTACTTAAACGCTCTGAAATGACTTGAGAATAGGTGCTGCAATGTGAAACAAAATTGATACTTCCATCATCCTACATGATATTCTATGGGAATCACTATTAATTTTATTAATATTAGTTTTAATTAATGTGTCAAGTCTTGCGGCTCAAACCAAACAAGAGATGGATAAATTAGCACCATTAAGTGAGCATGGACAACCTGCTCTGAACAGGGATATAGGCAGGAAACACACACAATATACCATAAGAACAGTAAAGTGAAGAATTTATGGAAATACTATGTGGTATAAATATATCTGTTCGCTTTGGTATAAGCTCCTTCACTCCATATTGCTCATGACAGAGCAGGAAAGCTACTGCAAAGCCAAAACACTTGATTCATGATGTCCTAATGACTCCACAGCAACAATCTCTCTCATTATCATCAAAATCACAGTCCATCATCCAGAGAGCAAAAATGCTGGAGATAATGGAAGTTTATAACTAATCCTGCTATACAGTACATGAAAAAAAACCCCTAATGATTTAAAACAGTAACTGAAGAGTCTTCTTTTTACTTTTCAACATCTTTCCTCTCCGCTTGACACTGTGAGTACATGTCTGTATTCATGTTACAATAAAGATAAAAGAACAGGATATTTTAAGAGATACTTAAGAAAGGCAGAACTGAAACCCTGAACCAGTTTTAGGCCTTCTTCTTGCACGGCTCCACTTCTTCTGTATTACAAATGATAAATTATGCAACCTGTTTTCAACAGATAAACCTGTTTTATTTCTGACCTTTTTAATAAACAATGAAAAATTAAGTTAGTAAGAGAGACTAAATTCATGAACATCTCAGACAACCAGAGGCCAACTGGCTGACTCTGTTGGTGTTTTCACAATATAGAGAGCATTAGACCTGTGATATCAACTTGCCAAATAGAAAAATTTACAAGTATTTTTAGGTTATTATAAAAATATACAGGGTGCAACAACAACAACAAACTTCAGTCTCTCATCAAATAGTCTGGAAATACGCATATGCTACTATGAAGGGGGGAAAAAGAGAAAATTAGGCTTTCTTGATTTATATTGTACTTCAGAATCTGATGTTTTCTTTAAACTGAAGAGGACTTGCCTCCTCCTTCCTCCCACAAAGACAACTTTAAAATCTGAACAGATGAAATAAATAACCAAATACTTCTCAAGTAATGAAGTAGAGGGACTAGCACTGAGAAAAAAATACAGGAAAAAAATGCTGTGAGCAGCCTAATCTCCTTCTTCCAAGTTACTGTGACAGCCTGCAGAATCATAGCAATTGCAAAACTATAATGGAAATGCATCCAGCACAACTTGTCCAGTGCACCTTGAGGAAGCTAGTAATGCCCTTACACTAGAGCTGCTGATATATATTCTCTATTTTGGCATTGGAGCAAGTACATCACATTTTCAGGGCCAGATTGTCTCTTCCACCCACCTAGAAAGTGCAAACGAGAAGCCGAGTGTTGCAGAAAGGAATGTTGAATCCAAGTCACCACTGGCCACTTTCAAACAGGTCTGACTTCAAATGAGGCTGCTTGCATTAATTTGTTCAGAGAGTGTCTTAAAGCAGGCCTGGCCAACGCACTTCAGGCCTCTGGAGTAGCCACACCTGGGCACAGGTCTCAAATGCACCCGGCACGCACCCCTCGTACCTCCTTGCCCCATCTCTCAGGGAGATTCCTTGGCTGGAGCAGATGCTGCTGCAGGGGGAGATGTGTGTGCGAGGGGCAGCTCGGCTCTCCTCCCCTGCCAGGACAGGCTGCAGGACAGGCCCCGTGGCAGCACGTCTGCGCGAGTGCAGCTCCACTTTCCCCTTCCATTCTGCCCCTTCTCTTCTGATTTGGTATTTGCCTAGAAAAAAGCAAATAAAAATAAATAAAGCTTAAATAAGGCTTATGAAAGCTCGGGATTCTGCCCTCAAACAGGGCTAGGGGCTCTGACAGACACACAGTGGCCATGAGTGGGGAAAGATGAGAATGCTCTCAGATGTAAGCCCTCACACTGAACTGATATTGTCCACACTACCTTGAATTGATATTGTCCACAGTACTTTGATACTCCACATGAACCAGCTACTGAACCCCTGTGGCTTTCAGGCTGGCCTGTAGGAAGAACAGAAGGAATTCCTGAGGGCTGTCAGAAAACCCCAATTACCTGGGAGCAGTTTGTTCCCCGTTAGCCACCTCAGCTCTGCCACCAGCTCATGAGAAGGACGCTCAGTCGGAACCTGCACTGCTCCTCACTGCACAGGCCATTCACATCCAGTATCCCCAAAAACTTCCAGGAGAAATCCTGAAGAACTGCCAGCTGTTAGCAAAGCAGTTCCACTGCAACAAGGCCCAGGGGAATGCAAAGAGTAGGAAGAAACAGAAGCACAACCTCTTTATCCATTTCAACATCTCAGTATACACAAAAAGATGATGATTGACATGGATGCAAACAAGAATTTTGCTTAAAGATTTGTGGCCCAAAGTTTTTCAAAGACTACATGAAAAGTAATCACTTCTGCTGTGATGGATTTTAGTTACAATAACATTTCCACTAATATTTCTAATTGCACCTGAGGGAGTGTATGTTATTTAAACGTTGTGAAACTCCCAATGAAGTAGTGCACCCATGTAATGGTGTAGCATGTTATGGCTCTGACTTTCTTAATCTACAGAAAGACAAGAAGTTTCCAGATAGGATTCATTTGTCAATAAATATGTTTCCTAACTTGTGCAAAATTGGATTGTTTACTACAGTGTTTATTAGACCACATAGATGTATACTAGCGAAATGTTTTTGCTATGGGCATGTAAGTAGTCTAAATGCTAAAATTTTTAGACTGTCATCTTCTAAGCACTCAGAGAAGCAGGCTCACAAACAGTGAGCCATAAACGGCCACTGACTACTTTCTCAAAGGCTTGTTTTTCTAAAAGGGTAGCCCTATAATCACTTAGCTGTGACTTCTTATGCATAAAAAACTGGAACACTGGTTCAGAGATCAGAACAGTGAAATCTTCTTTCTTTTGATATTTTATATGAAATACATTTAAGTAGTGATCAGACAGTCTTGAGGGAGATGTACAAGTAGGTTGATTTAGAGCAGCACTTTTTGTTTATATATCACATTCAGATTCTTACCAGAGTGTCACTCTATGAAGATGCCATATCCCTTCTCTGTCACCAGTACTCTTTCATCCTGTTTCATACTCAGTCCTTGGAGCATTTTCCAGACAACCAACTCCCACCTAGCAAAATATTTTCTAGAAAGCAAATGTAAAGGTTGTAATTCATGGACAGGCAGCGAACAACTTGCAAGCCACTGCAAGAACAATGCAAATATATTCCATAGGAAATTAATTCCAAAATGTTCATCCTATTATTCTGAATTGTAACATAACTACCATCATAACATCTGTACTTTTAAATCATGAGATCACTTGCAGAAAAACTGCAAGAGCAAAGTTCCTCTTACACAGTTAATCTTGTACACCCCATCTCATTATAAAGGTAGTCATTTGCCTAGAAGTGATTTCTTATTAAAAAAAAAAAAGGCAGGATAAAGGAATGTTAATCATATTTATTACAGCTACTTCTAAGGACTAATGAAAATTGAAGTTCCATTATGTTGGGCAGAACATGAACAGAGAACAGTAAAAGGTCCCAGATTAAAAAACTTACAGTCTAAACAGATAAGACAGACAGCACGGGGGAAAAGTTCACACAGAGCACAAACAGCACCACTGTGCTCAACGCAGCAGTAATTCCATTTGGGGGCAGCTTTTACTTGCAAACAAAATGGAAGGAGACCCAGAATCAGGACGGCAGAAGAGGGGAACGGGGAAGGAGCACATGAAGTAAGCAAATACCAAAGCAGAAGCGAAGGGGTCAGAAAGGAAGGGAAAAGTGGAGCAAACAGTCCCTGAGCACAGGACAGGGAACAGCTAATCAAAGCTCGTCAGTGTTCTCTGGGTGGCCAAAGGTCCTCGGGCTTTTGGCTCTCACTGTTCCTGTTTGCTAGTCCCTGTCAGAGTCCTTTCTTCACTGCTTCCAGGCCTGCTGCAGGAGGTTATTCAGATTCTCAGCCTTTTTCCTATCATGATACCCTATTAAAAGAAAAGAAAAGGGATGCAGGAGGGAAATCAAGACCTCTCTCTCTCATTTAGCCTTTTAAAACAAAATCATCAGGACGTGTTTAGCTCGAGTTTTTGCAAAAATCCTTATCTGCAATGTATCCATCTTCCCTTCCACTTGCTAAATTCTTACCTGGATAAGACATATTGAACAAGACATACTTTATACAAAGCAGCAGTGAAGGTGTGGTCAGTGTAAAAAAACATCATCTTTCATGGTGAACAATGGAGAGTTAGCTGAAGGGCAGCTGTATGTTCTGGCAATATATAGCCAGGTAGAAATATTCCAACCACTCACAGTAAACTGTACTTTTCCCAGTATTAATCTGCTAAGAAGAGGTTATATTAGAGAGAATTTTATCACGTTTGTTACAAAAATATTGATCATTTGGATCCTGCAACACAGCTACACGTGTTATCAGCATAAGGTAGATTTGCCCAAAGGCAAACGGAACCTGCCTAACTGCTGTGGCACCACTCATCATGCAGACCCTGAGGAACGGGCAAAGGAACCAAAATGGAAACTTTCTTTTGCCCTGGTATAGCGTCTCCACACGAGCTGTTTATACAGGCATAGCAAAAGCAACACAACTAAAAGCAATTTCTGGAATGGGGCCAGCCCTCCTAAGTTATTTCCTCCTATATTGAAATAGGCTGTCAATACACGTAGTTTTATTTTGAAAAGGTTGTATTCAAAGCAGGGGGAAAGAGGGTTGCTACTTAAATCACGGTGGTACAGAGCAAGTACTGGCAAGAGGCACAGATGCAGAAAGCACTGCTCTGTTTAGGCAAAGCCTTAAAAACTTGTGTAAGTACAAGTACACGGTGCAAGATAGCTGCAATACTCCTAGCACAGCTAGGGCTTTAGAATGCTAATTCTTAACTTAAAAAATAATCCCTCCTGTGCAACTCCCAGAATATGATCAACCTTTGAAATGTTAACGGAATTACTAGACACAAACCATACTCGGAATAGCTGCCAGACTTTGTCAGGAGTTCAGCTGATGAGAGTTTTCTGCTTGCCACTATTCTTTTCAAAATACCCTTTCTTTCAAAAATGACTGGCTTCAGCAACAACTCTGTGATAATTTGGAATCTGGGTGAAAACACTTGATCCTGACAAAGTGTAGTGTGTGTTTGGCTTGAAATATATACAGACAAGCATCAGCCACAGCAGAGCTTTGGAAATGACCACTGCTTTATCTCTATCTTGTCAATGAAAATAACAGGCAAGTGGCTGTCTAAAAAAATTCCTTTAGCTCAGTTGCACAAGAGCATTTCCACCACTATCTTCTTTATTTGGCTGTTTCAAACATCATCTGCAAATTCTGGCTGTGCTGTTACAGTAACCCTTTCTGCTTCTAACTCTAGTTTCTGCCACAAGGATTTCCTACAGGAGAAATAGCTAAGAAATGTTTAACTAATACATTGCCCTTAGGGCAATGTGAATGGTAGCTCACAAGATACTGGCTTAAGGCACTAGAGTTACATGATAAAACAAAGCTGCATTGTTCCTCCTTCTTTATTGCTTGTACTACAATAGCATCCAAAATAGACCCAACATAAACCTATAGACGCAGAGGTAGAAATTCAGTAACTGCAAGAAAGTTATAATGTCTAAGCCAAGAAAGTTTATCCATTACATTTCCTTAAACCAGGAAAACTATGTCAAGCAGGGAAGGCTATTTTTTCGTTGGTGGTTTTTGTTTTTGTTTTCTTTGTTTGTTGGCTTTTTTTGGTGTCTCCTATTTTCCCTTTTTCTTCCCCCAACCCCAGACACTCTCCAATCTCCAAGAAATACCCTAGAGAGCACATTGAAAGCATTGGTAAATGTATTAGTTATAAAACAGATATTTTGCGTAACAATCAGAGATGGGTCTGTGTTGCACACTACTTGGCCAATGTAAATATGAACATATATATACATATATATAAATATATAAAAAAAATCCTTGTAACAGTAACAATGTACCATAAGTATAAGAGAAATGCATAGCTCTATAGAAAATCTTAAGTAAACATGACATGGCTATATAGAGGATCATCTCATTATAAGAGTTACCAGAACATTTAAGGCCCAAACAGCAAAGGCAGTCTACAGTATATCACGCTTCCTTAATACTATAGGATTCTGTATCAAAAGTAACTTTATCTGAAATATTTGTTACCTAAAAAAGCATTATGAGGGCTGCACATGTAATAGGAATGTCATAAATTTTATGTTACTTTCACTGTTCATTTTGAGATTTGCTGCTTTAAGCTATGTGAAAATTTGTCCTCCTTTTTTCCCCTCACAGTTGTATACAGAAACTCATTCTTTTTTCCTATCTATCCCCAAACTGGCATCTACAGCTGGAATTTTGGTTATATCTGGCCCATGAAATAAAGCAGGATGGGAATTCACTCTACACAGTACTTATCTCTGAGGCCCATCTTGTAACCCCGGGGCACTAAGATACTATCCATTACCCCGTGTTATGTGAAGGAAAATCATAGAGAAAAGGCTGGAAGCGAGAAGGCTTCTGACCAATGTCTTCCCTATGAAGTGCTCCAGTAGGAAGTTAGTATACGGTGAGCTGAAATTAAAGAGGCTCTAAAAATGGAGGAGGAGAAAGGAAACAGCAGCAGAAACAGGTCAGGCTCTAAAATAAGCACCCACACCTGGTACTTAAAAGCAGAAAGCTGAGCCAAGACAAGCACAGCTTAAAGAATCACAAGTGTCTTCACTGACAAGCTAGGTAGTAACTCAGTTCTGGAACAGTTGTAAAAACAACTGGTAGGACTTGGTGAATAGACAGGTCTCTAAACCACAGAGTTTATCTAGCTGCAAGATGAAATATTTTTCTCCTTAATATAAGAGGGTGATTAATA
>JAUBOD010000824.1:2227150-2242734 GCA_032353885.1 Nothura maculosa | reverse complement strand
GAGCAGGGAGGAGCAATGTGCTGAATGGCAGCAGGTCGGCGGCAGCGCTGGTAGTGAAGGCCGCGCTTAGGCCGCAGGCAGGGCCCGCAGCACTTGCCTCTGCGCCGCTTTCCTTAGACCTTGGCCTTGACAGCCCTTACAAGCAAGTGAAAGGGAAAATTCTTTCCAATCCAGAAGATGAAGAAAAAAATATTTCTTATTGCTATAAAGCACTGACAATGTGCTTGAAACAGTCTAGAATACCAAAATCCTGCCCTTTACTCTGCATAGCTGCCAACAAGGCAAGATTTCTCCCTGGAAAAGCATTTCCTTCTGAAGGAAGGAGTTGGAAATCACTCTTGTTCGTGCAATGAGCTGTGTAAACTTCGTCAGCCACCCCAGCTTGCTGCGCACTTGTCCTCCAGCCAATACCCTGAGTAATAAGACCTGACTAAGAGCATTTTCCAAGGAGCACAGAGCCTGCTGTATAGGATAGAGAGGGGGACGGCTTTGGCACCACCAGGCAAAGCGGGGCAGCCGGATCCCAGGCGCGTTTGTGGGATCCCAGGCAGGGAAGAGGGAAGCGAAGTGCCTGGTTTGGGCAGGACACGCTGTCCATGAGCCGCTCTCCCTGTGGTGACTGTGGGCGCGTGAGGCAGCTCAGCGTGCGCTACCTGCCCGCCCGCTGCCTCACAGGGATGTGGAATAACAGAAAGGAGCAGGAGCCCCGATTCACCCCTGCGGAACCTGGCAGCTCCCTTCCGCCTCCCCTCCCTTCTCACTCTTTTTGTGTGAATTCCTTTCCAGCCAGAACTGCGGACATACCTACCCCACGTTCCTCGCCGTGCTGTGGTGTGCGGGGCTGCTCTGTAGCCAAGGTAACACACGGAGGGTTGGGTTTTGCTTTTTGCTTTCTCCTTCAACCGTCAGCGACTGGGGAAGGGACAGGGCACACGGAGACGCTGCCAGACTGCAGAGGAGGCTCTGGCCACGCTCGGGCATCGGCTCTGCTCGCTGAAGTGAAGCAGAGACCCAATTTCCTGAAGGAAAAGAGAGATTAGGAACTTGGATGCTGGGCATGCCGTGTTATTCACCCTCTGGAATGGGAATGGGCTCATTTGAGCAAACAGCCTTGGAGGAGGCTATGAGGAGGTGGCTAAGGCCGGTGATTGGATCCAGGGAGAAAGTGCCCAGGATGAGGGCAGGAGGGTGAAAGTGGCATCACCACCTCCTGTCCCGGGACAAGCACCACTCGCAGGGTATTTAATGGCATACCTAAATATGCCCCCATTGAATGCAGTGGGACTTTTCCCAAATTTAAGCTCAGGAGCATGCATAACTACTTTCCTAGGATCTTTGAGTATTTTCTCTCTGGAAAAGTGCAGAGTCTTGTCTGGAAGAGGAGCTTCTGCCCGCAGGGATGGGAAAAAGTAGAATTACAGGAGGGAGGAGTGTGCTCCTGTGTGCTCTAAAATGCCTACGGAGCCATCATACAGTCCTTGACCTGCTCCTGGAGGTTATCTTTTATTTCTGGTGAACCCGATAGCGAAGCTGGCACTCTCCTCCTCAGGCACAGCACGACCTGAGGCAGCTTCCCGGCTGTGGCAAGTGTGCCGAGGGCAGAATTAGACCCACAGAGTGTCCTGAAAAAGCAGAGTGGTGCTGCAGAAAAGTCTCCTGTTCTCCACACCATGTTTTCTGTCCTGTTTCCACTGCTCATATCCTAGCCCAAGGCCACGCTTTCCCCAGAGCCCTGCCCAGCAAAGGCTGCAGATAGGGACAGCACGTGCAGCCTGTGTAACACGTTGTTTTATCCTTTGCTCAGCGCCTGCCGCCTTTGCGGGGCTCATGTACCTGTTTGTGAGGCAGAAGTACTTTGTGGGCTACCTCGGCGAAAGGAATCAGAGGTGAGAATTTGCAGAGCCCCTTTTCAAACCCTTTTCCGTTGTTTTCCCTGCTCACAGCATATGCAAATGCCCATATGTGTGCTTGTGCTTCTGTTCGCACAGGATCTTCCTTTCCCGTTAATAAAGCTAATTTTGCACACAAACAAAATTGCCCCATCGCCTTTGATGGCTGAGAAGACACGTGGGTCTTTCTGAATAGCTGCTGCTCTAAGAAGCAGCCTGAGCTGAGCACAGAGGGCCAGATCCAGACCCATGCTCGGGCTGAGACTTCCTACTGGCATTTAAGGGCTTCGAGCTGCCCTTTGCAGAGATGCAAGTCAGAACAGAAATGGGCCATCTGCATCCCACCTCCTGAGATCTCTCATTTGGTCCTGACAACAAACTCTGCAGTCCGAGGACTTCTTGAGCAAGATTTTATGTATTTTAATGAGTTGCTCTTCTCCCTTTCTGTCTCCTCAGCACTCCTGGACACTTATTTGGGAAGCGCATCCTTTTGTTCCTGTTCCTCATGTCTGTGGCTGGAATACTCAACTACTATCTCGTCTTCTTTTTTGGAAGTGACTTTGAGATGCACATAAAAACGATCACCAGTGCAATCTCTCCACTGCTGCTCATTCCCTAACTTGCTGTTGCACTGAGGGGGTCAGCATGCTTAATAGATTGATGCCCAGAAGCAGACATAATTCAACTGTTGAAGAAATGAACCTGTAACCCTTTTAGACTGCTGTAAATCTAACGCTCAGTGGGCTTTGTAGTTTGATGTAACCTTGCTTTTTCCTTCAAGAAAAAGATTTATTGTGAGCACTCAGCATGCCCATGGAATGGTAACAACTTCCAGTTAATTCTTTAGATTTTTTTTCTGCAAATTGCACTTTATAAAGCTGATTTTACGACTGTGAGGAATATTTTATGCTTTCCCCATAGCTGTGCTATAGTTAGCTCTTGTCATGAAAACCAGGAGCCTCACAGCCTTGCTTGTGTGCAGCCATCCTGACAGATGTGCAGCTGCAGTTGCATTCTGCAGTTATCCTCATACAGAGGATTTCACCCATGCAAACAGTCCAGCCTCTTCACCTACCATGTCCTTTGTGCTTGCAGGTGACCACGCTCCCACCAGTGCCAGAGGAGGGCAAATCAGCCCCTGCCTGGTCTTCCTGCATAGATATTCACCGGCATAATTCTCCTTAACACTGGTCTCATTTACACTTCAGCCTTTTTGTGCTTCCAGAGGTGTGGGAAGTGATCTTGTGTAAACGAGGATATTCATGATAGGGTGGGTTTTGTTTTGTTTAATAAAGCAGTCTAGGAGGAGGAAATCTGCTTTCTCCTGTGTCTTTGCGCAGCGGTCAATCGTGGCTCTCCAAAGCCCGGATGTGCCAGTGCAGGGAGCAGCAATGGGCCAGATCCCTGCAAAGGAGCAGCGCTGCCTCTGCTTGTGCCTGGAGCACTGGCTCCAAAGGATGCATGCTGAACAGCTCCTTCCCCGTTAGCAAGTTTAATTCTCTGCCTCCTTCACTTACAGTGTGCCCCTACAAGTCAATATCAAGGAAGAGTTTGATTTTTAGAGGCACACCGAGGCAGGCAAACAGGCAGGCACAATCTTTTTAAACACTGCTACCATATGAATGCTTAAGCTCTTAAGCCTGTCTG
Organism: Nothura maculosa; assembly: GCA_032353885.1. Classification (NCBI taxonomy): domain Eukaryota; kingdom Metazoa; phylum Chordata; class Aves; order Tinamiformes; family Tinamidae; genus Nothura; species Nothura maculosa. The sequence goes on along the minus strand of JAUBOD010000824.1, from coordinate 2,239,198 downwards.
ATTACCACATGCAGGATGGATAAAGCTGCATTTTATGACTCCTCTGGGAGAGACGGAGTCTGCTAGCTACGTGAGGAGAGAGTCTGCAGAGCTGTTTTCAGAGAGGATCCAAGAAAGCAGGCTGCCTTTGTACCGAGGCTTATGGGCTTCTTCCCAGGCTGGTGCGCTGCAGAGGTGCTTGTGAGCGCTGCTCTCTGACATCAGCCTCTCTTATCTCTGTACTGGCAGTGCTAAAATAACACACGCTTTTGCTTTTTTTCTTTTATCTTGTGCAGGAATGCTAGACATGAAAGCTTAGTTATAAACATGCTTATTGCATGATGATTAGCAAATAAATGCTTTGACTAGTTAGAAGAGGTCATAAAAAGATGTATCTTACAGTTCTAACAGCTGCAGAAACATCTTATTTCCTGGCATAGTCCTTTTCTCCCTTTATTTTCAAACCATCATGAGACACCTCAGAAATCTGCTTTGCTCCCTGCCTTTCTCTCTGCTTCTCTCTCCTTCGCCCGTCTGCAGCCTCAGTGTCCTCTGTGGCCACCTGCACCCTTCAAATGGCTTGAGTAGAGGGGGAAGGTGACAGTCCTTTCTGGAGACCATCACTTGTTGGGGTAGGCTGTCCCAGCCCTGCATGTGTGCCCTGCAGGTCCTGACAACTGTGACAGTCTCCCTTGGCCCTTCATGTCCTCTGTGTGGCAGAACATCCCGTCTGGCCTCTTTTTGACATGTCCCTTTGGCATCCATGAAGCTCCTGATCAGCTTCACTGATTACACAGAGCAAAGAACTCAGATCTCTATTACGGGTCACAGATGACCCATCTCAACCTGCTCAGACCTCCTCATTGACTAGATGGCTAATTTTACACAGCTGCATTTAGGTGAGATGAGTTCAGACTTAAGTATCTTCATAGTAAATGAACTCAGGGCCATCTTTTGCTGTAACCATTTAAATTCAGAAAAAAAAGTCACCTCCTTGTTTCCTCAAAGCCTATCTGATAATGAAAGAAATGAAAATATAGGCAAAATATGTTCTTTATCTGTTTATAAATGAAAATGCAGATAAGCAGGTGGCAGATATGTCACTATGTAAATTCTCCGGTTAGTGTCACAGTGTTTCCTATGTTACAGCCAAGGCTTGCGGTTGCATTTACCTGCATTCTTTCTAAGAAGAGAAGATGGTATCAGAGCTACTTGGGCTTTCCCCACTGTGTTACAGAACAACAGATTCACTTTCAGCAAAACTGCAGTACAGGCCCATGCAGTTTGCACACTGGCTGCGCAGAAAGCCACAAATACATGTTCACATGCAAAAACACGAGTAAAAGTGCAGTGTAAAAGACGTGGGCACAAACTGGAGTCATATAGGTGCAGACCTGCTGGTTTACAGACCTGCGCTGCACCTGGGGACACGAGGGACAGCAGAAGCAGCAGCCCCATGTCGCTGCTCCTGTGTCAGGATGCCTAGAGCCTGTGCTTCATTGAACACGCAGCCCAGCAGCTCGTGAGGGCCCTGGGGCTCAGTGTGAGTGACCATCATTTTGTCATCTCTGGTGTCATCGCTCTGGTGACATTACCTGGCCCGTCCAGGCACCTTCCTAGCGCATGATCCCTGCTCCACCGGCAGTGCCAAGCTCCAGGACGTGCCAGCGCCATCCCGAGCAGCCCTACCAGCTGCGCACCCATGCAGCCCAACACCGAGCAGGGAGCTGCTCTTCCCACTGGCCACTCTCAGGTAAATTAAATTTATTTAAGAACCACCTGATGAGAAAATGGAAGATTTATTTTACCACTCTGACTGGCACCCACGTTCATGCTCACGGGCTCCCAGCAGATCTCAGAAGGCTGTTTGTGCATCTACGTACGAGATGATAACTCAAATAACCACAGTCTGTCTGTGTGTATAGGTGCAGACACAGCGTGTATTCTTATTGTGCAGGTCTGTGTGGTAGCGGCTGAATCACCCGAATGCCAGAGGGTTTTCAGGAAAGATGGGGGGAGATTGCTCTGCTACCAGCCCCCTCGCTGCTTGCAGCCTGTGCACATCAGAGATCCAGAGCCTGCTGGAAGCGAGGCCATCCCAGGATGCTTTTGATCTCCTAACAAAGGCCTGGAGAACATGCCGTATTCCTGCACACAGGCTGCATCTGCTTCTGCACAGCTCTACAACCCTCTAGTGGAAACTCAGGCCTATTGACGCTCAAGTGCTTCTGGATGGGCTGCTCCCTTGCGTTTTTAAGCCTAAAATCGCATTCACATATCTAAGCAGTTGTGCGATTCCTCCTGTAGGAATTTTGGTTATTCCGGCATGCAGGAGCCCCAGTCCTGTGGCAGGACCTACACAAAGCGATGTGCGTAGCAGGATCTAAGCAAACAGGGAACATCCAAGCACTGTGGGGAATCTGTGCATGCATCTCTAAGAGTTTCCTTTCCAAGAGCCCTTGCCAGATTCTCTTTTTTTCCTAGAACTCCCCAAATCAGATGCTGCTGGATTTGTGCAGCTTGCACTGTGTCTATGTCATGCTTGCTTCCAAGTAGGTCTCTGAGGATGAGGAGAGCAGCTCAGCTGGCACAGAGCACACAGCATGGCTTGTTTAGCTTTTACCTGGTCTGAGATTACTTCTTTCAGCAAAGCAGCTGGTTCAACATTCACAGGAACTATCAAAAAACAACTCCAAGCCCTGTCAGGGTGGGATGCTGCAGAGTTCACTGCATCTTCTGCCGCCCGCAGTGGGAGCAGGAGAAGGCCGTGCAGGGCACACTTCAAACCAGCCCACCCTCAGCAAATGAAATGGCAAATCCAGAAGGAGAGCAACAGCAAATCCATTCCCTGGGTGGTTTTAGATTAGCGCTGGCAGTGCCCCCGAAACACCCTTACAGGGGATGTGCTGAGTCGGCGAGGTGAGGGCGGCGGAGGCCGTCACATCCCTCAGGGGACGCCATGGAAGCGCAGGTGCTTCGCCATGGCCACCGGGGCAGGAGAAGGGCACTGCAGACATGGCCGCTGCCAAGGTGGTTTGGCGCCTCTGAGGGTTTCAAACGAGCAGCCGCTTCTGCGCTGCTTCCTCGCTGATGAGTGTGGCTGCAATGGGGGAAGAGAGAAGAACCCCTTTTAGCAGCAGTGCTGTGAACTACCAAACTCTGCATGCCTGGGGCAGAGGCCGGCGGTGCCGGGCGCTGATTGCCCCCCAAGGGCCAGTATTGGCCCTTGGGGGGCGATCAGCACCGCCGGCCTCTGCCCCAGGCATACAGAGAGACGCCCCAGGCATACAGAGAGACACCCCAGGTGGAACAAGCCATCTCATGAAGACATTGCCCTGGCTCCATTCATCTCGCTGTGAGATCATCTCGCAGGCTCCAGGCAGGGCACCAAAACCTGGCAGAAATGAGACTTCTGTCCCAAAGGGTTAGGGGTCCCCACAGCAAGCTGGTAGGGATCTTCTCCCCCTCATCTCAATAGGCAAATATACTCCCAGGGCTTCCCACAGGCTGCCCAAAGAGCTGCTCAGGTGCCACCAGCTGGGCATTTCCTTCATGTCGCTAGGGCAAGAAGATCAGGTACTTAACAGGCCAGCTAGGGATTGGGTGAGAACTAGGAATTGTTCAAGTGGGAACTGGAGAGCATGGTGGGTTTCTCCTTAAAAGGAGCTGAGCAAGAGTGCAAGAGTGTTGCAGTTCATAAAGGAAAACAGCCACACCGGTGTCCTTTCTGCCCCGTCCGTTCTGTTTTATCCACCGTGACCTCCTGCAAGGCCACATGATGCTTCAGGAGCCTTGGGGACATGCCTCCTGCCTGCTGCTTTGCTGTTTGCCACCATTTGCACAAGCATATGGTTGATTTATTGTTTCTGTTTGTTGTTTTTTCCCAAGAGTGCTACCACAGGCTCCATCCCCAGACAGTGTTTTCTGTGCCTTTGGCCTTGCCTCAGTACTTCAGAGAGGGACAGTGTGACCCAGCAAGGGCACCCTCCATGCTCTGACGTTAAGGAAAACAGCCCGGTTTTGCAATGCTGTGGTTTCTTGGTGCATATCCCACTCGTGGAGCCTTCGGCAGACACCAGCTGAGGAGATGCAGAAAGCTTTCATTGTGCAACCCCGCTGCTCACCCCTGCTCAGACCTCATTCCCCAATTCCCATGTGTCCTCTCTCAATTTCTGTGTTCCCACAAGGCTTCGCAAGGGTACTGGCCCATTTGCCATCACCCTCTCTGAGTGTTTCCCTTCCACATCCTCCTGCTCTGTCAAAGAGTGGACATACATGGAGAATCAGTTCAGGCAAAAAAAACCATGCCTGGCTTAGAAAAAAAAAAACAGTCATTTTTTTCTCCTCTCCTTTACTGAGTTATTTTTAACCCAAATTGACTTTCTGATGCTCTTGCCGTGTGGTTGCACAGCCAGCTGGATGCTAGGGAAGCCCTTGAGTTTTTCCTTCCTCTCAGTGTAAACGCCAGGCTGAAGTTTCCATGCTGAGGCCCTCCTGCATGGGTGAGGTTTCCTAATTTGTACTTAGTCATCACAGAGTCACCAAGACTGATAAAAACCCTTTTCTGTCCCGGTGTGGACCACAGAGTTTACATGGCACCCTGTACAGTGCAGGAAATGTGCCTGCACGTCCCCTGCCAAGCCTGTAATCCCTGCTGCAGAAAGCACTAGGTCCACGTTAGCATGGGAACTGCAAATTACACACAATGACAAGGCCAATAAATGTAAAACAGCAGCCAGAAACTCGGTTCAGGCTGGTTTTGGGGACCCCAAACCCTGCAAGTCATTGCTCATCACTGTCACTTCAATGACTCCTGGGTTGCAGTATTTCAGAAAAGAGCTTCCATTTCCCAAACAGGGGCTTTAATTCATAACTCTTTTTTTGGCTGAAGTAGCAGGATGTAACTCTTCCACCAGGGATTAGCTGGCTGCAATAAAGTCTAGGTTCAAATTTAAAGAGATTGCTAATAAAACATCAGCTCCAGCTCCCTGGCGAAATTAAACTAAACTATCCCCATTCACACAGAAGTCACTTGGCTTAAAAGCAGCATTTTATTAAAACGGAGAAATGAAGAGCATATAGATGAATAAACTGTGTAACTCCAGCACCATTTCACATCCCAGGCTCCCAGAGGGTTTTCCTGGGCTACTTGGCTGCTTTGCCTCCCCTGAAGTTACCCTGAACTCACAGTGCAGGTGGTCAAACCTTGTAGGGTAGCAAAGGCTGATCCATCTCCTGCACTGCCAGTGACTCCACTCTCCACAGTAGTAGTTTATAAGAAAGAAAAAGAAAAAAAACTATGAAGAAAACTCACCTGCTGCTCTTCTGTGTTATAACTTTGGTGCAGGTTACTAATCTCCTCAGTCACAGAGGGTAACATCATGTGTCCCTGGCCTTCTGCAGATAACTAGTGGACACTTGATGGTATACCTAGTTTTGACCAGAAAGGCCTCCTGGACACAGTGAAATGCCCCATATTAAGTAAACATGTCTGACGCTTGTCCACTGAGCTCTTCCACTTGCCTCCCCTTTCTACAAGGTGTCAACAAAGTCCCCAGCAAGCAGGAGCTCCCACCTGCCCACAGGGCTGCACACACCTCCCACAACCCGGCCTTTCCGACTGCTGTGCCTCCAGAGCATGAGGGCTACAGGTACCACCTGCCTCCACTGCTAAGCCAGGTCTGTCCTGGCCAACCTGCCCTCTGAGGTCCCGTGTCCTCCATTTTGTGCTCCTTGGTGGACTTCTGCAGGGGCTGGGTCACTGCTGGCCTCCTTTTGCTCAGCACTCTGTGAAGCCCACGCTACGGTTCCCGCTTTTCCTGACAAAATGTGTTGTCTAACAAGCTGCCAGCCAGCAGTGCATTCAACACCCTAATTTGAAACAGTGCAAAGGCACCAGGGCCGCGTTCCTAACCTTTCTCAGATGTAGGGCACAGTGTGCCCCATGTTTGCATGTGTGGGATGCTGCAGACGTGCAGGACACAGTGGTGGCTGCTGCATCACGTCGTGGGCCTGGCTCTGCTTAACCTCTCACACTTCAGTGTGGGTGTGAGTGCCTCTGACCAAATCCTCCCCGTGTGAGCGGAGCACAAATAGTGACTAATGACTGCAGGCCTTGACGTGAGGTCTCATCATGAGGCAAAGCTGCAGGTCCACAGTCTGCCAGATTAATCTGATTGATAGCCTGCAGGCACTGGAAGAAGATGCCTTATCAGACCCCATCCTGTTCCTCCTCTCCTGTTTATTCTTGCAGTCTCATCCTCACCTTTCCTTCATTTATGGAGCTGGGAGACATTTTTCTGAGCCACTCTGCTTGTTCAGGTGGCGGAAACTGCCATTTCTGTGAATTAGGGCAGTTTGCAAGAAAGAGCCTGATAAATGCCAGAGCTGCTGCAAGATAAATGTCAGGAGTAGAGAGCAGAGCCTTTTCTCTGCAGCCCTCTCTGGGACTGTCACTTGTGTTTGGCCTTTTGTAGCCATCTTGTAGATGATGCTCAGGCAGCTATGGTGTGGAGCTTGAAATCAGCAGGGTCTTTCTAACAGGCCCAAGCACTGCTTTCAAATACAACTAAATGATGCTGTTGTTAGAGCAGGATCAAATCCACAAGGATTTTTGATCTGTTTCAGTACGGATGATTCTGCATTTTTACAAAGCTCTGCTCCTAGCTAACTTCCCAAAGCACACCACGGGTATCCATGAATGAGGAGGGAGCATAGGACTGATACATGCTGGAAACCAATTAAGATACATGCTGCCGAATCTATTATTTTCTCAAATGATTCAGCAGGTGATAATGGAATGGTACAAGTGGGCTTTATTAATATAGCATGAAAAAATCAGCACTGAAAATGAATGAAAGATTGGACAAGAGTCCCTCAAACAGTACTTGGCTTACTCTCTTCCTACATCAGCAGACAATCTATCACATATAAGCCTTAGCTAGAGAACCTGGGTGGCATAGCAATGGCAGTTCCTGGGGGACTGGGCCTCTCTGCTGGCCTAGGGCATGGTGTGATCCTTGTCTGGGAGCTCAGCATATCCCAGGCCTGAGCAGGGGCAGCAGCAGCACTTCTGAGTGTTGGAAGGGTCACCTCTTGCCTTGGTAATAGCTGTATCCCCTGGCCTGTGGTGATGCAGTGCCCTGCTGAGAGATGTGCAGGTGCCCACAGATGGTCAGAGAACCAGTTTTAGGCCAGCCTGGCAGAGATTAGCACTTTTCAGGCAGCTTTTCCCTTCTCACATCAGAGCCGAGGAGAGGAGTTCATGGGGAAAGGGGCTCAGCTAGGAGGACATGCACAAGCTGAGCAAATTGCTCTCCTGAGGTCCTTGTGAGTGACTTCCAGCCTGTCTGCACCAGCAGGACACTGCGAGCACCAGCATCCAGCTCTGCCTGGACTTACATCCCATGAGTAATGGAGCTGCCCACTGAAACTCTGTTATCAGAGAGAAATGCAACAGTGCAGCCAGTGGCACCAGCTCTGATTTGGGCACACTTGAATGCCATACACTGCTGGACACTGTGCCTTATACTCTGCCTTGCCTCCTTCAAGAAAAATGCTTTCAAATGCAATCTCAGAGCATATTTAAATCAGAGACATGTTCCCAAAAGAGTCAGCTCTAATATAGTGCTGGTTCCTGTGAAAGGGTGGCTCATGGTACCACTTGGCAGGTTCCCTGCTGCCTCCCTTCCTTCCTCCCTGCCTTCTGGGCTGAGAAAACACAGGGTGTTGCAGCAGTCATTTTTGCAGCAAAGTCTGTGTTTTAGCTCCTTGTTTTACAGTGGGTGTGCAACAAGCCTTGCAGACATGTCACCACAGGACACATCAGTATGTGGACAACCTCAGAAATCCAGGTCAAACTAGCGTGCACTGATCCTTGCAAAGTGTCAGTTAGACAAGATCTAATAAAAGTTTGGTTCCTAATGCAGCAGTGTCATTTATTGTGGCTCTCTGGGGTTTTCTAACTCAGAAGTTATGTACTAATTGGCTTTTTTCCTATGCTTGGCTGTTGTAACATGCTCTGAAATTCATTACTGCTCCAATTTCTAGAAATTGCACTAGAAATTTTGAAATAACCCCCCCCAAAATTTAAATTACAAAATTTAAAATACACCACAAATGTATAGTGAGCACAAAGCCCTGTGGAAACTATTTGGGATTACACATCTTATTCTTTATATTCCCCATCAATGTGGTTAAAACTAAAATTATGACATGCACATGGTCATGGCAACTTGTGGCTTACGCCCAACATCTCTGCACTCTCACCTTGCTGGCTATGTCAGGAGAACCTGCTGTGAGGGGACAAGGGCTCTGCCCATGGCCTGGAGAGCTCCATTCTGACACGATCCGATCGTCCTTTTCTCAGTTTCTTCAGTCCCAGGGCTGGGATACACCAAGCAGGGACTGGCCAGCTCTCATGCTCCTTTCCTACCTCTGTACGTATTATATCACTTAAGCCAATGCTCCTCTAGCAGGTCTCAGGATTTAGTGTTGTTCATGTTCAATCAGGCATATCCCAGAGGAGCCATTTAAATCGTAGAGGATATGAGTACAGAATATGAAGAGACCACCTGGGTCATTAAACCCTGTCCCCTGTCGTCCATAGCAACCATATAATAGACATTTAATCCAGAAGGACCCAACTACCTTCCTTTCCACCTCCCCTCCACACTAGGAGCCCGTAACACGATATCAGAACCATCACTGAGACCACATTTTTCCCTGTAAAAAGGCAGGGCTCCCAGAAAATAGAAATTCTCCAGTGTGTTTGGTCATAATATATTAGTAAGAATAACACAATCTCTAGCAATAGCTTTTCACACAGCGCCAGACTTGGCATGTTCCCCAAACACTTTCTCAGCCATTTTAGAGATTTATGACTAATAATTGTATAGCTGGATAAATAATTAGACTCTGAGGTTTTGCCTTAGCTTTTTTCTTACTACTGCATTATAAATAAATCCCCTGTTCACTAGCTATATTAAAACACCCGTCAGTACTGTAACATGCATTTCATACTGGTGACTCACTTCCTGCTCGTATACATTGATTTAATTTCCATTATCTGTATTGTTTTATTTATGTAGTTATCAAGCCTATCTTTTGTCAGAAATATGTGTGATCTATGCATGGAGGTATAGGTCTATACAAATAAGGATATACTGTATATACATACTCAGGGCAATGCAGTGCAGCAGGTCAGCATGAGGCAGAAATGATGGATCCGCTCTGCACTGCCCCAATCTCCAAGCGAATGAGGAGATTGCTGTGGCCAGCACATCAGCCTGCTGGGAGGGAGCAGCACTGACTAGAGTTCTGCAATGCAATTGCTGAATAATGCCTAGAAAGGCCTTTGGAAAGCAAGTCCTTCTAAGGCGGAGAAAGATCTTGTTGCACTCTCGTGGGAGCCAGTGTTATCAGGAGTCTATTGAACATTTATGAAAGTGAAGAGTAAGGAAAAAGGCCGCATCAGCAATAAGTTTCCCTCTCAAAACTGTGCATTGATTGGTTCTTGGTGTGTGACTAGTTGCCCAAGCTGCACAAGTGCTTAAAGGCAAAGGAAGGACAGAATACAAAGCATGTTAGACTTGTAAAGGAAGGGAAGGTAAATGGGACCTTCCACCTTTTGCCCAGCTGTGCAAGAGCTTCTCCTCAAGAAGAGCTCTTCCCTTGGCCCTGTGTAGAGATGAGCACACCACCTTCCATGGGCTGGAGGCAGATTTATGGACAGAGGACATCAGGGACTAACGGGGCTGCTGCTTTGCCCCTTTTGCTGCTCTGCATCATGTCCAAGGGACTCCACTGGCCCTTGTCACTACCAATATGTGACCTCATTATAATTTCACAGTGTGTCAAGTGCCTCGAGTAGCTTTGATCCCTTTCCATGTTTTCACCTGTCTCCCGAGTTAGATTAAATCTCTGTTCTAATTAGGCAATAGGGTTCATAACTCATAGGAATTAGTGTCTCCCAGGGAGAATGCCCTACGAGCAAGGGAAAAAGGCAAAAGCTGCTCAAAAAGTAGATTGTTTTTTACATAAATAGAAATGTAAACTGTAGATGCTGGGACCAAGAGCCTGTGTTTTCTTTGCCCTGATTTCCTCTGTATTTTAGGTCAGCTGGATGCTGCTGTGAGCTAATCCAGTGGATGTGCAGCAAATGGGGAAGTAAGGACCCGCATGCATTACTCATGCTTCAATCTCACTGCAAAGAGGGGATTTAGTTGACATGAACCTGACTCCACCTGACTGCAGTAGTGAAAACTGAGCTCATTTTTTGTGCCAGTCAACTCAATTTCATAACTGTGCTGAGACACAATAATAAACAAAGACACTGGCTTCAGGCCTATCGTCCCATCTCAGCTCTGATTCTGGGTGAGGGTGACAGTTTATGTGCAAGAAGGATTTCTTAGTGACAGTAATTGCTTTTTGCCCACCTGAAAAATTCTGGTACAACACCTACAGTTGGTATGAACAAAAAAAAACCAGCACAAGCATGTCTTTTTCTATTTTTCTCTAAAGATGGTCAAATTTTGCATATACAATCAAGTTAAGTTAAGTAAGTTAAATGAAAACAATCTGTAAGCAGCAATTACTACTTCCTCATAGCCACATTTTTCTTTCCTTGTTTGGTCTGCGCCTTGCAGCAGCGGCCACTTCTTATACCAACCCGTGAGAGCAATTCTTGGTGGACTTCCATGCGGATAAGATGCAGGGCTGGACAACTGGCCTTGGCCTCGAGCCTCCCACCCTTCCCAGGACCCCTTAGCTGCTGCTCACACATGAGGTTTTATCTTCAGGCATTTGAGACCCCTACTCAGAGCAGATTCACATGAGCACCTCTACAGAGTTATCAGCCAATTGCTTCCTGTGCAGGTTTTGATTACGTTCCATCTTGGGCATTAGGCCAAGCGAAGCCCCAAGGAGTCCGCAATATTCTAGTTTAACTTTTTGGTTTTGCTGCCTCACAGCAGGTTTATTTGCATTTGGCTTTCACCAAAGGGCAGTCCTGAGCACTCTGTTCCCCCACAGCCATGGTAGTGATGTCTATCAGTAGGTGGTAGGTAGCCAGCTCCTGGAAGGAGACCAGGACAATTTCAGGAAGGACATGAGTCATACATTTATCAGAAAAGTCTTCAGTAACCACCAAATACTCTCGTGACCCTAGGATTTTGTTTATGCTATTTTTCCCTTGTCATGTCATGTTTTAATTTTGTCTTTACCTTTTGGAACACCCAGGAAATCTCTGCCCTTAACAGCTGAACCTGTCCTCTGCTTTGCAGATGGATGCAACCAGCTCCGCTTCTCTGCAGCCATAATGCTTGGGGTTGAGCTGCTACAAAAATATTAACAAAGCTGAGCCCTAGGGCATTATTAGTCAGAGAACACTGATGCTCCACAGTTACTTTCCCTGCACTAATCTTTCTTCCTAAAAGGATGTTGACATCATAAAAAAGTCAAACTATTCTTTACACTATTAAGAAATCTTCTGATAAATAAATAATGTGCCTTTGTGGGTCATTTGCCTCTATATGCACAAAGGAACCAGAGGGGTCAGATTCACATATGTTGGTCATAAATTTTTGTGCAATTAGAAGGATTTTCTGACTAGGGTCTATTTTAGTCTACAGAGCTCAATGTAGTATGGAGCAATTGAAGCAATGAGGTAGGAACAGTCAAGCTTCTTTGCAATGAGCTGAAGTACTCTTAATTCAGGGCTACCATGTTTGTAATTAAAATATTCCATAATCCAGCTGGAAATCATTCCCACTGATGTCAAGCATGATGTAGCAGACTTAGAGAAAGTGCAGAGAAGTGCAACTAAAACGATCAAGGTGCCGAAGTACCTGCCTTGTTAGGAGAGGCTCTAAAGGTTTCTGTTCAAAAAGCAGAAGGATAAAATGGAGAAGGCTGGACTGACATTTGCAAAATCATGAGGGTGGTAGATGAGGTGAATGCAGAACTGCTATTCACCATATCCTAGGATACTAGAACTAGGAGGCACTTGTTGAAAGTGGTAGTAGATTGGTTTGAAATAGATAAAAGAAAGTGGGGTAGTTGGCAGTGAAC